>JBBMKD010000115.1:50090953-50138644 GCA_037834095.1 Argya squamiceps | reverse complement strand
GGGCAGCGCCGAGCTCGGGGCCATGGGCCATGGGCGATGGGCGGAGGCGGATCGGGGGGGTGGTGGGACCGGCCGGGGGCGGCCCGGCAGAGCTCGACCCTCCCGTGCTTCCCCCCGGCCTTGGCGGGGCTTGCGGCGAGCCGAGTTCGGCGTGAGTTCTGGCACGTGCTAACCAAAACCAGCCATCTTTTGTGGGGTCTTCCATTGCAGCGTTGGAATTTTCGGGTTGTAGCGCGCGCACACGTGTGAGAGCCATTATACATCCACACACCTCTAGCTATGCGTGAAAACAGTAATTGCAATGCTACAGTTGCTACGTCCCACAAAGATGGCTCTGGGTGTACGTGTGCAAACACATGTGGACACACGCAGTGGCACACACACTCTCCTGTTCTCCTACATGGGACATGTAAGGAATGTTTTGGAATTTTATTTTGAGGTAGGGTTGATTCATTGCTCGTAAAACGTAGGGAAGCATCTTGCCTAAGGTATCCATTGATGTGGCACTGCTATCCTGTTAGCGAGTGTAAAATGCAGCCTGGGAAAGTGGATGGCACTGGAAGCCAGAGCAAAAGGTTTTACTAGCATAAATGGAAAACAAAACGTATTAATTCACCAATTTAATACATGTGTTAATGCTCTATTTGGTGGAAACTATTAAGGAATCATCTTTAAGCTCTTCTGAACTGTGGAGCTTTTAGTTTTCAGTTATTAATAATCAGAAATGTAGAAAACTAGCCTTTGCTGTGGAGACACCGTTTGGCTGATACTTGCATTTTTTTGCGTACATGCATGCAGGAGGAGGGAACTGTTTTCTTGTTCTGCATGGCTGGACTTACTCATTTTATGCATTGGGCTGCACCATTGGTCACAGCCTGGTATAGAGCCCACCAGTTCGTATGGGGAATAAGTATTGTGTCAGAGGGATTATTATGATAAAATCAGTGCTGCCTCACTGGAGAACCTATTAAAGATTACTGCAGATTAGAGTGATCGTGGTCTTCCTCCTCCATCAAACTCTATAGGAATTAAGTGCATCTTGTTTTCCTCAACCACACTGGTATCCTTCTTGTTTAATTGTCCTCCACTTGTTTTAGGTACTGAAGAACTTCTTGCTTTTTGTCTTAATGCTGACTAGTGAAAAAAACCCATTCTGTCGCTAATAATGTTAGGGCAGAGAGTGGTTTATACAATTAATGTTCAAATTCAGGTATTACTAATGTCAGTGAGCATCTCAATGTCACCACTGGGTTTTTTTTGAGCTCCTGATATTGGCAGGTTTTAAAGTCCTTTCCTTGTTTCTCTTTCTCCAGTCTGATGTTCGTTATCATTTTCTTTGTACTGAATCAAATGTTTTACAGTGTCGTTCTTTCCTGTTGTGCAAGATGAGTAATTAGGATGAGATTCTACTGTACTTTTACAATATTTCTCTAGCCATGTGTAATCCAGAACTCTTTTTGGAGTGTTACATAACTAGACACTTTACAAAGGGGCATTACTCTAGAAAATGAATTGGAAAATACTCCTAATTTCTTCAGTATGCACATCAAGGTAGATAATCTCTTTGATCTGATAATCAAAAAGATGGAGGTTTGTGTGTGTGGGTTTTTTTTTTTTAATGTCTATGAGTGTTATAAACATAATACTACTCAAAATTATCTTAAAGCTCTTCTAATCCACATATTGTATAGGCACAGTTTGTTTTAAATAGTTACACTTGCATATGTAGTCCAGTGCAGAGTCTTTGCCAGTGGAAGATGGAGAAAGTTCACTTCTTTATTAAGGCTGACACTTATTAATGCCTTTTTTTTCATGTTTGATACAAAAATCACTGAAAGATGAATGTGGGATTTGATGGTGCTGGAGAAATTCATGAGAGTAGAGGAGCCCTTCAATTGCTTTATGTTCTTAGATATGATAAGGCTTCATATCAGTCTCTATTTTCTACCAATCAGTGAATATCAAGTACGTGAACATTTAAAGGTGTTTCCAATCATGTTTCTAAACTGCAAGTGCAAATATAGCATTAGAGCTGAATTTATGTCTACTTAGGCTTATGTTCACATTGGCATTCCTTAAATATTTTTCCATGCAAGATACCAGCTTGTTGTTTCCTCACAGATAAACACTTTACTCCTGACTCTCAAGGCTGTAACTTTCATCACATTGTATCAACTATACATTCCAGAAAGCCGCAGTCATCCTTTTGTCTGTGAATGTTTGGGGCAGCAGTGGTAGAGCATTTCCCTTTGGAACTGCTTTTTTTGGTCAATGAACGGCTCTTGGGTAACCATTTTGTAACCTGTTGAAAAATGAAAAAAACTTTTTTTCTCACTATAGAAATAGATTTAAAAAAAAAATCAATCAGAATTCAACTCTCCTCTCAAACCCATGCTTCCAGGTGTTGCAGTGTAGACTAAACAAGTCTGAGTGGAAAAGCCTGCTCTAATGTGTTTCCCCTACTGCATTGTTTTAAACACAACCAAAATGGCATATGTAGTGTCTTTGTAGCTATTCACTCATACTCTGGCAGTTCTGTCTGCTATTGCTGATTTTTTGTCCCTGAACAATAGGATGTGACAGCATATATTTATTTAATCATTATAAATTTAGTTGGTGTTCTCCAGTGAGTCTGAGATTTCAGAAAGGCTTTTAAATAGTTTGCTAAAATATGTAAAAGAGTCCTGTCCCAAAAGAGCCATGAGCTTTCAAATCTTTCCTAAAATCCCAATAAAATTAGTGAGAATTGTCAGGACTAACAGATACGTTTCTTTGCTTTCAGAGCAAACTGGAAAACCTACTACTGTTTTAAATGATAAGTCTGTAAGTTCTAAATGATTCTTTGAATTGAAATTCCAGGAAAATCCATTTCTCTGAATTGTATACTGAACTGTGTGTTGTACAGCTATTCAAAGTGATAGTCTTGATTTTTGATTTGTTTTCAAATCTGAGTTATCTCTCTCTTTGTCTTGTACTTTGTTTTGTGTACATTAACATTTCATGTCAGAATATTGTAGGGTGGGGACCTCCATAATCACAGGGCCAGTATCTCTCACTGCTGCTTACGATTAGAATTTGTTTAGGAAATGGATCAGGATGAATTGAATCCATCCTTTCTTCTGGGCTTCACCAAAACATGTAAAATAAAGGTGGTTAAATAAGTTTCTTCAATTCTGCGGGTTACTGAAGAGAAGGAATAATCAGTAAAGGTGTGGTCTCTGTCAAATCGGTAGCCCCTGAGGCAATGCTGGAAGAATACACCCAATTCAGAAGTTCTGTGGTGGCAGTGGCTGTGAGCCTGCAGCTGCACCAGCCTTTCCCCAGCACGGAGAATCAGAGAACTTCAAATGGTATGAAATTCTGTCTTCACCCTAACTGGCTTCACACTTCCAAAACACCAGGTGTAAAAATGTGAAGCATGCTTAAGTTAGCAAGTGTGTGTTGCTGGAAGGCCAGTCTTTTATCTAGCTCTTTTGCAGGCAGAAAATTCTGTGAATAGAAATGTTTTCTAGGTTGAATAATACTTCTCACAGCTGTTGTAGCCAGCAAGAACCATAACTGGGGAATTTGAATAATTTGTGAGTTGATAATGATAAAATAGCGGGGGATTTTAACAATAGCAATGTAAATGTTGCTACAGTGCAGCACAGGCAACTTTATGGGATTTTAAAATGTTGGAATAATTAATTTCTTTTGATATCTCAACACTGGGAGTTTATATTCGCAATGTTTAGTCTGACACTGCAGAAAGGAGTTTTTTGAAGGAGCAGAAGGTAATAAGCTGATTCCTGGCAACTCAGTCTTAAGCTAAGCACTGATTTAAGGTTAGTATGATGAGTCAGCAGTGTTAATACTTTGTTCTACTAATACTAGTTCTTTTTGTTGTTGAGGGTTTTTTGTTTGTTGGTTTGGTGGGCTTTTTTTGTTTGTTTGCTTTTTAACGAAGTACAGTAAAGGTGGTATGTTCAGAAGTATGAGTAGCTTACTTACATTTTCCAAACACACCATTAACAATCAAGCAATGTCTGCATTTCTGGAGAAGATGAGTTATTGAAGCTTTTAAAGCAGTATGTTTTTTCAAAAATTCGATTACATCTGTAGCAGGATAGCCTGGGTACCAGAAGATGTAGCTTGAAAGTTTGAATCTTACAAACATATATTACAGTGAGAAGCACGGGAAATGCAGTGTGCTGACAGAAGCATGTGAGTTCTTGGAATGTCAGGATGATCACTGATGGAGATGAGGACAGATAACACCAGGGAGGAGGGTGTGTGTGAATTCCTTTCTGCTATTAGAGGCATTCTTGCTAAAATTTGCAGACACAGATCTTGAGTCCTGTAGTAACATGTTTAGTGATACCTCGTGGATGCACATGAATGGGTGGGTTTTTATAATGCGACTGCCATGGGTTGAACAAAACCAGCAGTGGCTATATCCAAACAATTGTGGTAAACAAAAATTAACTGTCCACAAGTATGAGACTACTGAAATAAGAGGCAAACACAGAGCTGCTCAGGAATCAACCTGATAAGGATTTTGTTAAATATTTGTATTAACACTGGGGAGAAGAGATTCATTTTGGGGAAGAGAGGCATAAGTCAGTTGATTCTGTCACTCTGAACAGATCCTTGATTCTGATTTTGGGCAATGAAATATTCTTTTTGATGTTTTATTCTTCCTTTGTTGTGGGAACAGGATTTCCACACAAGCAAATACCAGACCGTCACAACTTTTTTTTTTTTTTTCTTACTAGCTGGAGCAGTTTACAAGACGCCTGACTCTTTCCTGGCTTTTTAAATCATATGGATACTAGGTTTGCATGTTATTTTGTTACTTGCTTATTTTTCAGAGGATAGGGTTGTATTCTAATTTTCTAGTTTTAGTCCATGTGTGCCTTTTTCCTATCCTTCTGAAGACAGGATAAGAAAAATACACATAGTCACTGCTGACTACAGCTGTGAGCTAGACAGAGGTGGTCAGTTTTTGTGGCCTTTGTAAAGCTGAGGAAGAAGTGGTGCTGTTTTTCATGGGCATATGGGGCCACTCACAGCTATTACTGTATTTGTGAGAATGGTCTCTGTCATCTGGGATTGTAACTTGTAATATCTCTTCATGATGTGACTGGGCTCAGACTGGGACTCATTAGTGACTCCTTATCCTGTGGTCCAAGCATGTTGTCTAAAAGCCTTTGAACAATGTTTTTGATGTGTGTGATAGTCCTGACACATTACTTTTACCTTACCTTTCCTTTGAGAAAGTCAAGGTAAAATTCTTTCTAATTACCTGTCTTCCTAGTTCTTTCAGAGTGATCTCACACTCTTTTGGTAAGTCCACAAACTACTTTGTGAGTATGCCTATGAAGTTCATCATCTTGTTGTAGTTCATAATTTCTTGTGCAAAGCAGCTGAAAGAACTTGGTGCAGCCAGATACTGAGTAAAAGCAGCAGATAAAATTCAGAATGGCTCATATTAAAGAATGTGGTTTTAGCCATCTGTCATCTTATGAAGATAATTGTAGTGAAGAATAGTATCTTCAGGATACTTGAGTTGGACCAAGAATTTGGAGATAGCTGCGTCTTCCCTTTCTGGGAAAAATGGAAATGTTTAATCTGTGATGATATAAATTCTCACTGCTCCAAATATGTTATGTTTACTGTCTTACTGCTTTCAGAATTCTGATCCTCAGGCTGTTGTGAATGGGCCATAGGGCCATACAGTGAGAGTCTGAAACATCTCAGTTCTCTGTGCTTGTTGGTTTGTAAGGAAGTTTTATGGTTGGCTGACAGGGATCTCTTGTTACAGCCTTGTTTATGTGCAATCCTGTGTCCAGGAACATCTCATGTTAATTCCTATTCCCCTTTCTACCTTTTCATTTGAATCACCCTCAAAACCAAGGCAGTTGCTGCTTACTTAGTTGTATGCTATTTTCTTAGTTGTAGGTCTCCTGCTGCAAATGACATTAAAAAGCAGGCAAAACCAGCAAAACCACCCACACATAATTTAAACAAGAAAAAAAAAGAGATTGCACACTGTTTAACTGTTGCATTTTCCTACAGCTCATCTGCTAAAAGCCAGACTTCATGTGGCATAGTTGTAGTTCAGACAACAGCTTTAGCAACTCCTTGGGTATGGAGGCTGTGATTGCAAAGATTAATCACCTGCCTCTCATTGTTAGTAGCCATAGACACCATCACTTGAGTTTCCAGGTGGAATATTCTGGAAGCAGCCACAGGGAGGGTTGCTGCTCTTTGGCTGATGGGAGGTAACTCGTTAGGCTGTGCTGACACATGTCTGTGACTGGCTAATCTCATCTGTGCAGCTTTGACGTCCGCCCCAGTTGTGAGGGTAGGGGATAGGACAGGGCAGAGAAGCACTTTAAAAATAGATGCAAATGCTTACATGGGGTTACTACAATTCCAGTCTCACTTTGGTGTTAGATTATTTGTGTTAGGTTTGATACTCCACCAGCTGTCTACCCTGATTTGGTGGCTTTTGTTGTCCCTTTTAATTTTTTTTTTTTTAACTAAGTATGGTAAAAAACAGCACTTTCTTTTTTGTTCTTATCTCTGAAATCACTAGATGTATCTGTGAGATGGCCCTTGCAAACCAGTGGGATAATGTTAGAGGAGGATATGAAGGTTTGGAAATGGAAGAAGTTGCTAAGAAATGTGGGTGCCACGTGGGAGTAGAGAGAGGATCTTCTGGTATCAAGCAGCAAATTAAGCTTCAGAGTATTGCCTTGTTAGATGCCTGGAGAAGCAGGAGGTGAACCTATGGGAATTATAGCAGATGAGATGGGTAAGAGCAGGGTGTCTGTGCATGTCCCAGGTGGGGGACATACACAGATGCCCCTCAGCCACCTGGGGAGTGAGGCTGAGTCTAAGTGCTGAGCTGTAGGAAGGTCATTAAGGTTTTTAGGAACAGAGGATATAAGGGCTAAACTTGCAGGAACAAAATTGGAGGGTACTGAGGATGGAGCTGGAGAGCAGCACACCAACTGCTTCAAACTGCTAAGGCATGGAAGGGAGAAAGAGTAGTGACCAGAGAGCAAAGGTGAGTCATTAGAGGCATCTCTGTGGGGTTTGGTGTTGTTTTCCTATCTCCTAAACAGGTTTGTCATGTAGTGAAGAGAAGCGAGAGGAAAGTGGGAAATTAGAAAGAAGAGTGAGTGCTGAGCAGTGGAAAGATGAGAAATACATCAGAGAGAGGCAGATTCATGGAGTAATAATCCCACCTGGCTGTATCTTTCTATCTTGTACGTGTTAATTATTTTCAAACACAGCTAGAATGGTTTTCATTTTATGTATGAATAAAGTCACCTTGAATAAGAGTAGCGGAAAGGGAAGGCATGAAAGGTTTTTGTAAAAAACCCTAATTTTCCAGATTTATTAATTGTGTTTATTTTGATCAGTCTCAAACACAGAATTTTAATTTAGTATATCTCTGGCACATTTTCATTGCAGAAAACACTTGTGCATATTAGTTTCCAAAACCTTCCTACTGAAGGAGGTCCTCTTCAAAAAGCCAGATGATAATCTCATTAAAATATGAGGCTGTAGAAAAGTGTGACATGTTAGTAGTATGTATACCTAAGAACTTAGTCTTTGATTAAATAAGCTATCTCATATCTAATTTAAATCACTTGAGTAAAATGCCAGTGGTGTTACCCAGGTGGCTAATTGGGCATGTGAGTGAGAATCTTACCTACCTAAGGTGGGTTAGAGAGAGAAGTTGCATGTCTTCTAGTACTGCTCTGTCACGTTTAATTAAAGAAATCTTATGCAAGTACTTTTTTTTTTTTCAATGTGAAGGACTCTTCCTCTTTCTGTCCTTGTTCGTGTTTCATTTGATAAGAGAGTGCTCAAACCCAGCATTTAGAACTTCTGACCGTAATTCTAGCTGGAGAATTGAATCCTGTGTATAGATTTCATAATTCTGTGCTATACATGTAAGTTACGTTGTGTGGCTAATTGATGAAGGGAAAGGACTTGTTGTTTTTGTTTGTTTATTTGCATTCAAATCAACAGCTTTGATTTGTGTGTCTGATAGAAAGCCAGAGTTGCATAAGCTGCTTCAAGCAGATTATGGGCAATGTGGCTGGCATATTAATCCAGAGATCTTGGTTGATGTTGACAGCAATTTCTAGACACTGTCATGTATTTCCTTAAGAACTTCCAATTTGTGATTTTGCAGGGTATGAATAGATGTTGTTTGAGGTCTATGTTACTTTAAACAAAACCAAACAAATTAACAAAAAAATCTTATTTTTCCTTTTAAGAAAAAAAAAAACAACAGATCAAATCTATCTGAGCTGTCAAGAACTTGTATTTGTTAGCCTATATATGTGAACAAAAGCCATACTGCAGGGAAATATGCCTTAGTGCTAACATGCAGATCATGGTTTGAAGACCTGCTATCCAACCCCCAAATTTGTGATTTAAACCCCAAGAAAACCTACCTCTAAATAAGTAGTTATTTGAGTGAGAAGGACTTGAGTTGTGTATTCAATGTGCCAGATCAGTGTATCATTGTTGGTGCTTTGAGTTTTCAAGAAATCCTAATAAACTCTCTATTGTTTAAAGTTTTAACACCTCTTTCCTAAAATGTCTTCCTCAATGTACACAACATTACAAATTAAAATTAACGGAGTTTTAAGAGATGGGGATGTTTATAAAAGCTCTGTTACAATAGTGGTTTAAATAGGTAATTATGGGACAGATTTTCTGTATGTATTTCAATTATGTTGACTCATGATAAACCAAGTATGTACTCTCTTAAGCATATTTAAATAACTAATTATCTTAGCATAGGTTTAAAATTTACTTATTTTTATAATAGAAAATTATGGACTTTTTAAGTTAAGTATTTCGGACTCTATTTTATAGAAATAAGAAAAAAATACTTTAAAAAGAGCTTCTCACAGTTTAAAGTATTTGATGTTGAATAAAGAAGAAAAATGAAAATGCTGTGTGTGTGTAACAGCTGGTAGTGAAAGCAAAGAAACATTTATGTAATTTGTTAATAGAATAATGCGATGATTTTCCTGGAACTTCTGCAGTCCTGGCTTGGCCTTCTCTGGAGCTGCTCTATGTGTGGGCATATATGTTTAGTTTGTTATTTTTGTCTCTTCTCATGATGTGAGCCCAAGGTGTAACTCAGCTAGTCTGGGAGATCAAGGTAGGATGATGGATTATAATTTTAAAACAGAACTTGGTTTAAGGTGTGTGATGATTTGTAGGAAATGCATGGCAGTCTTTGAGGGGTTTGGTCATCCAGCACTTCGGCACTTGTTGAAATAGGTCGAAGCTTGGGTCAGACATTACTGCAGTTTTCTCTTTGTCAGAGTAGGCCAGTGCTTCATCACAGGACTGGACTTGTGTTTGTATCCTGCAGGTTGGGTCGAAGTTGGTTTTCCTGGTTTGGCAGAAAAGTTTTGCAGGTTGTGGCTTGAGTGCCCTGGCACCTGTTCTCTAAACTGCAAATCACAATTTAAACCCCCTCCAAACAACTAATTAAATTATAATTATTTATTATGAAAAACAAATTTAAATCTGATGATTGTTCACCGCATGATTATTTTTCCCAGTTATTATCTTATGTTGAAAGGGCTTTGGATGACTTTTTGTGATTTTACTTTTTTTTTTACTATTTTATTTTTTCAAGGAAAACAAGCTGTTGAGGTTATCTGTAACTGTATATTTTCAGTACTTTTCAAGTTTTAATACAATGTTTGTTCAAGTATCTCATGATCTCAGTGAAGTGTTTCTCACGCTGGTCCCTCTGAGGTAACGATTGTTTGTGTTTTGTAGAGGAGTTCAGGCAGATCAAGTAACATGCCTGTGTTCACATGAAGTCTGTGCTACAGCTGGAAATTCCTCTAAATCCTTGTCAGCCTAACCACTTAGACTTCACTTCCTCTGAGATAGAGGCACCCAAACCCAGTTTTAAGCTGCATTTAAGCCCTCTGACATACTGTAGGAAATAATATAGCTTTTGGGTTATTATCTTTGTGCAATTTTGTGTCATTCGTTATTGAGGAACTGCAAGGGGATCAATAGATCTCTTGATTCCTGCTCAAATCCACATGTGAGCTGGAAGCTGTGTGTGCTGTGCACCTCTCTTTCATGCACTTCTGAGATGAAATAGGAGGTGTAGGTATAATTTATAATTAAAACAATTTTCAATGCTGCTCACTTATCCCCTGGTTTTTTCTTAACCTTAATGCCAACAGTAATAAAGGTTTTGTGAATAAAGAGGTGCCTGTGTTGCACAGGAGTGTGTTCACTCATCCTGTTAAATGTGGGTTTTGTTGGCATTCCATGAATTGATCTGTTACCCTCTGGTGCTGCAGCTGTTCCTAAAAAAGGACGTGCCATTTCTTGTGTAATAGCTTGCATAATGCTGACAAGGGAGAAAGTCATGTGATTCCATATTAAAGCAAATATTGTTCATGTTGAGTTTATTACAAAAACCCATTAATATTATTCTGTGAAATGATATGTTTGTGAAGAGTGCAAGGTTTGTTTTCTTTCACTTGAAAAACAAAATGCTTAAGTCACCTTGTTTGAAAAATAAAATTAATTTCCTTCTCTGCCCTCCAAACACACTCTTCTAATATGCTTTTATGTAGAAATGGTCATGATGAGTTTGGTTGCTCAGGGCTACATTGCATGTGCTCAGCCAGCCTGACTGTGTGCTAACCAATTGGAATGGTACCCCATGAGCAGAGCGTGGTCGGGCAACGTGTGACAAAGATTTGACCTGACAGTTTTACAGTTGTGCAGTGCATGGAGGTTTAGAGCAACAAAAAGGAGAATGAAGGGACTGCATGGCAGAGACCTGTGCTGCTCCTGCTGCCTCTGCAGCAAAAATGTGTTAATGCTCTAGTCAAGAAAACATGAAAATGTGTTTTCTCCAGCCCTTTTTTTCTCTCCTGTTTTACTTGAGACTGGCTAGATGTAGAGCCATTTGTATTTTTACTTTGTTTAAAATACTGTCGAACCAACTGTGTTTTAATGAGGGACATAATTCATTACTGTTGGAAGACATTTCATTTGTCTTTGGTAGGTTATTTTGCATTTCAAATTTGAGATGTTTGCATTTTGTATTGTGAACTACTTTCTTATGCTGTGCTGTAGATTGGCATGGAACATTCTTCTTTCACCACCTGTTTAATGCTTTTATTATAACTTGATAACTTTGTGAACAGTTACTGATTTCTTCATGGATGTAGTGAACTTAAATGTGAACTATTCTTGACCTGTTCAGCACAGAGACAAAATACATCACACAAGTATATGAGAGCTTGTAACTACAGGTCTAATCTGCTGCATGGTAAAAAAGATAAATAGTTATTTAGAAGGGGTGCTGAGTAGATTTTCCTTGGTTTAGTCTTGAACATTTCTCTGTATTTTTTTCTTTTGCATGACATCTTCTCTGTAAATGCTGTGAAAGAAAAAGTCAAAAGTGCCTACTGGGAGTTGAGAGCAAATAAAATCAAAGTGTGCCATAAGAAATTAGGTAGCTCAAATATCAGACAGAAAAGACACCTGTGAGTGATTTTGAGGGTGATATAATGAATGCATTAATTAGCCTTGTTTGCTTTTAAGCAAAGATACGGTTGCTGCTTTTATTTTCATAGTGGTGTATTGGTTGGAACTCAGATAATCTACTGGATTCCTTATTGCAATGTTTTCTGCTTTGGTTCTTCAATATTTTATTCCAAAAAATGTCAGGAATTATTACCTAGAGGCTTAAAGTTATAGCTTGTGACTTGTTTGTCTGTTCTTCATGTAATAATGAAACCTCAGCTCAATTTCATTGTTAATAGCAGAGTTATCTAAGCACTTAGGTATTTCTTTAATAAAAGAGGGGGGTTAGCCTTTCTGCCAGCATGCAGAAAATTAAATTTTGTGTTTTTCACATACCGGTATTCCTTTACAACAGAATTTACCTTGCCTGTTGCAGTTAACCAGGTGGGAAAACCTCATCCTCTTGTGGAAGTAATGTCATGTGGTCTTATACTTCTTGCTTTGTGTTGCAACATGCTTATGTCAGCATAGATGGTGCAGTACTGGTGCTGTGTTTGAGAACTGGAATATATGCTGGCAAGCCTTATCTGCTGGAGATAAGGAGGCTGTTGGTGGATGAATTTCACCCCTGGCAGAAGCTCCTCCCTCTGCTGTGCATTGCTGCTGCATTCAAAAGCAAGCACGCCTCACTTTTTGGCTTTGGAAATCAGTTTACTTGCAAACAGGAGGAGCCAAAGGAGTTGGTGTTAGCAAGGGCAGCCCTGAAATGTGGAAAGAAACAGGTGGAGAATTAAGAGATGCAGCTAAGTGTCTGGTAGGGTCAGTGAGCAATAGCAGGAGGAATGTGAGAGACTGGAGGGCAAGGCAGGAGAAAATACAAATAATGGCTGTGGGGAAGGAATTACCTGAATTTGAAAGGAAATGGCTCTGAGGAATGCATGTGTATATCTGAACAACAGCATTCATGGAAAACATTAGTGTTTTCATCAGCAACAGTGTTAAAGACAGCCATGGTAGATGCCAATGAAGTGTCCAAGGTCAACTTTAACAGGGAAAATATTATTTTCTGTAGATGGAGGAGCCTCTTCTCTCCTTCTCTCCTATCAGTGTAGTAGTATCACATTATTGGTGTTTGAAAGCTTTCAAAATACAGACTTTTAATTTCTACTGATTGAGACAGAATAAGATGATGTTTTGCACTTGATTTACCTGTGTCAGTAGAATAATGAATGGTGGGTAAAATAGAGGGAACTGAAGATAAGAGGGGGAAAAAAGAATCATTGCACACTAAGATTTAAAATAAAACTGAAAAATAAGACTCCATAGTGAAGACTAGGGATCATAAAACTCTTATGAAAACTTTTGTGTTCAGAAACTTATGTGATGGGTTCCTGGAAGCTGAGCAAGACAGAATAAGATCCCTGTGTTTCTCCAGAACACCAGACCAGAGTAGGTTCTCGTGAATTTTTGTTTATTCATGCTTCTGGGAGTTTGAGTCATAGCTTGAAAGCAGCTGAGGGGTTTATTTCTGTGTGTGGTTTTACAGAGCTGGAAGAGCCTTACCTGAAGACCACACAGTGGATTCCAGGAGCTCTTGCTGCTCATTTTGACTTGACACTGCTTTGACAAGGAAATTGTGAATCTAAGAGGTTTTAAGGAGATATTGCCACTATCATTTGGCTTCAGCATTTCAGTCTTGTCTTGTCACCTCCTTAAAGTGTCTCTCTTTACTCTGTTGTGGGCTCTTGTTTTTAATGAGCTTGTGTAAGTTTCTGTTCACAGCTGAAATGCTTTTGGAAGCAACCATCTGTTAAGCTGACTAACTGGCCAGTTGTTGAGAAAAATCCGGAGCAATGTTTTGATTTTTTCAGAGATGGATTTAAATGCAAAGTCTCAAATTAACTCCATCTTGTTATCATCTGTGTGTTTTTTTTGTTTATCACCAAGTTACAGCCTGACCAGTGACATCAAAAACATCATCTGGGAGGGAGACACAGCTAAGTCTGCCACCTCAAAGCAGCATGTGCTTGTGCAGCAAACACAGGGCTTGTATCTTGGAAATCTGCCACAACTGAGGTCTAGGGGGAATCTATGGGCTAATCTCATTCTTTTCTGCTTATGAACACAGATTTGATTATTTTACAGACTGGGTGTTATTGGTCACCATCCTAATTAATCCTAAATGCTGGAGCATTTCTCTTTTCTGTCAGGGATATAAAGAACAGCAGGGTGTGGGCGTTCAACAGTCTTATTTACGTGTGCATTGTATCTCAAACTACCTACACTAATAATGTTGCTTTATTTCTCAAGAGCATGTCATTCCCTGTGGATATTTTGAACAATTTTAGTCATGAGGACTTGGAGAACTCAGCAGAGGACTACTTATTTGACCTTCGGTGGCGGAATCCAGACTCTCCTGAATTATTTTCTCTGCCAGACTGCCGCAAGGTAAAAACCAGCACATGCTGTGGGACTGGAGTTCTTCATGTCCCTGTAGATCTAAGGTTTAAGATATCCAGTCCTATTGAATTTCAGAATTATTTTATCAAAGCTTTTGTGTTTTCCAAATTCAGGATTTTTATGTTAAACTCTACTTTTGTCACTCTGTGCCTGGATTTAAATCTGAGTTTCAGTTACTGTGTGCTGCTTCTAAGCAATGGATCTGTATATATTAAGAAATTTTAAAAAACCCAAAAAAGCCCAACCTGACTATAACCTTAAATTTTCAACTGATAAACCTAATGCATTCTCAAAAACTTATCATCACTAAGGGTTCATGCTTTACTTAAGCTAACTGTCTCTTTTTGTATCTCAGTCCTTCAGTGTTCTTCATGTTTGGATTCTAGTTTTGATTAATAAGCTTCACTAATTTCAAAGGTCGTTCTTTTTTCTTTATCCAAAGTATTCTGTGCTGTTATTGAGCTCTAATAGGGAATAGCTGTGACACTTTTATGTTTTAAACACTTATCCCTTGTGTGATGAGTTGGTCAGTGTTTGTCCAGATGAACACTTGTATTAGAATTAGTACCAATAAAACCAGCAGTGTATAGCTTTAATGAAAAGTATGTGAGCTGAGAGGATATTCTGTGGGATCTAAAGGTCAGTGCCACAGATTCCTTGGCAGAAGCAGTCTTGACTACTTCCCTGCATTTATGCAAATGCTGTATGCCTAAATGTTTGCTTGTATTAATGCCTCCATTTGTGACAATAGCATGTCATAATCTTCTTAAATTTGTTAAGCAAGTCTGTGTACCAAACTGTTCATGTCTGTGAAGTTTTTTGAATGTTAATTTAATAATGGAAGCATGTGAATGTAAATACAAAATGCATTTCCACAAAGGCACTTGATTCCTTAAAAAAATTATTTGACCCTTTTCATGTTTTTTCCTGAGGAGGAAAATCAAGCAGACAACTTCAGAATTTATAACATGTGTGTAACTTCAGGGAACAAAAACCCCTTTGAATCTGCCTTCCCACTGTAGCCCATTAGAAGTTGTTAACAAACACCACAGTTTTGCTGCGCCAGTTTGTTTCAGTGCCTGACTGACTGCCTCATTCTTCTGTTGGCTTTGACAGCTTGGGGCTGTTGAAGTGAACATAATGCTGGCTCCTTGCACACCTTGCTTCAGTTGTGCACACAAATGCAAACTGTTGGCAGAGAAGAGCTGTACAAATTAGTGTGGCTAAATCTGCCAGAGCTTGAGAGTCAGAGCTCTTTAGATGTGGTTTGTCTCCAGGAATCTGTGTCTGAAGAAAAGACTGAGGTCTGATGCTTGTCTTTTACAGTTAGCCATTAAGGACTTCATTTTTAGTGTTCTTCTTGTTAACCTTGATAAACATTCTCTGTGTATTTTACCACTGTCATTTTAGCAAGAGTCTACTGAATTATTGTACTTTCTTGTTTCAGGTTCCTATTAGCTTGACGTCTGTGGGCTTTCTTCCTCTTTATGGTGAAGAGCAGACACACAAAGTTCTTGCGCTGTTTGCACCATGGGACAGATTCACAGGTTTCATTTTAAGTTTTTTTATCTCTGTATTGCTATTTCTTTCCTTTTTTTGTTTTTTTTCTTTTTTGGTGAAAAATGCATGTAACTAGGCTCTTCCTCATTTCATGCTACTGTAGCCCATAACTTTTCCATTGTGTTTTTGTTGTTCCCTGTCTTTTTGTATGTTCATACACTATTTTTTTTTTTTTTTTGTGGATTTATATACACAAGTGTTAGAACTTTGCACACTCATCAGATCAGAACTGGACCTATTGATATGTAGCAAAATAATGTGGTGCTTGTCTGGATCATGGTACAGCATGTATCTCTTGATCTCTATGTATGCTTCACATCTCCAAAAGGTATTTATTGAACATTGTTAGAATACATTAATTTGCACATGAATTTAAATACTCTTTATTAATAGTGATTGATCAACGTCATGTGTAAATTTGCCTTTAGCTTGAAGTCCTAGCATAATTCTGGCTGGGATGGAGGTTTTTGTGGGTTTTCTCCTTCCTTTCTTCCTTCCTTCTCCCTCCTCTTCCTGTTCTCCATGTTTCCTTCTTCATTTAATGCCATGTATACAATTGCCAAGTATGTCACAAATGCCTGTAGATCACACTGCTCCTAACTGCTGCTCACATGACTATCAGCCTTTTTACATTCATCTAACTCCCTAAAACTTGCACAGTTTCAATATCAATATCCATTAGCCACCCAATAGTAAAATACATGTACAACTGAGACTTATTTTGACAGGCAGTTTTTAGTGGAAGGAGATTTTAGAGCACAGTGATGAAGGACTGTGCTTATGTCTGAAAAATAGTTCCTGTATACCATACCACAAAAAAAAAAAAAAAAAAAACTAAACCAAAAACCCCCCAAACAAACAAAACGCCCCAAGTGCTTATCAATCTCAGTTATCAAAAAAGGTTTTGGACTAGGGAGCATTTCTTATGGGTGGGGTGTACAGTGCCCCATTGGTTATGCTAGGGTAGTAGGACCTACATTAATATAGTGCCATCTAGAAGATGTCTAATGTGATTACTACATTGTTGTTCTTGAGTATTTAGCAACATTAATGAATATGTTTCTTTTGGAATGGTAAGAATCACTAACTTTTTTATTTCCCTTGTTTCTTTCAAGCTGTAGCCCTGTATCTTGCTGACCAGTGGTGGTCAATTGATGACATTGTGAAAACATCTGTCCCTGCTAGACAGGGGCTCCATCAGGTAAAGCACTCCAACATTCACCTAGCAATTAATCCTATACTTCAAGATAATGGCAAATAGATAGTGTGCAAGATATTACATGTTTTGATTTCATGTAGAAATGAGAGGGCTGTTGCAAGGGAATAGAGGAATAAGTACAAGGGGGAAAGGAGCCTCAATGTGAATATAGTGTGTACAGCAGCTTCACAGGTAGACAACTTAGATGTTAGCCCTGTTACCATTTCTTTTCTTTACTCTTTAGAATATTGTGATCTGATTGTGTTGAAACATCTTGGTAGAATAGTGCATTGTACCATAGCAGTACCTATTGATCTTACCAGAAGACTAGAAAAGCAAAAATACTGTCAGGAATGCGTTTGACAGAAGCAAGTTGGAGCTGATGTCTTGCAGTGGCAATACATGAGGTTTGGAAAAGTAAGTTGCCTGGTATCTGCTTTACTGCTTGTCATTGACCTTTGCTACCATTATTTAACCCTGTGTAGCATGTCTTTGATTTTTGCAACTTTTAGGATTTTCTGTAGAGAGTTTGGCAAGAAGGCCTGGCTTTCCACATACTTCTCAATGGTAGAAAAATCAGGAAAGCTGAATCTTTCATGAGGGAGGTAGCTGAGACTAAGATAGGAAGATGGTTTCTCCTTCCTTGACAGTAAGTAGAATAGTGGTGAACCCAAACTTCATATATAGAAGGAACCCTGTAGGACAGGGAAAAGGATATTGAATTCCTTATTTCATGCCACAGAAACTGTTGTAACAAGTTTTTTCACTGCATCATGTCCTGCTGCCTGCCACTCTATCAGGAGTGATTGAGTGTGCCAAGTCCTGCCACCCTGAGGCTCATCATTTCCCCTTTGTAAGACTCCAGTTACCTGCTAGCCTGGGAATTCTGAGGCTGATGTACTGCTGTTGTGTTTGGTGAATGTTTCTTAAGTACAAAAAATAGTTTTGAGTTAGATCCTAACATTTCCACTCCACTGCCCTTCTCCCAGATTTTATGAACTGCATTGGGAGTGATATTGAAGACATGGAATTTCCTCTGTGGTTGTGATTTGTACTTAACCAATTGCAGTGACTTCTGAGCTTCTTTTTGCCTTGTAACAAACCTCAGAGCCACCTTGCTTTAGCACTCACAGCCTTCCCTTGAAATCTGTCTGCAGTTGTGTTAAATAAGGTTCCTCATGTTATGGGTATTAACTAACCTGACCGACCTCCTGAAGTATTTTTTTCCTGTGCTCTGTCAGGTGAAGTCTATTGGAGAGAGAGTCGTTCTCTATGTCCTGAACCGAATTATCTACAGAACGCAAGAAATGGAAAAAAATGAGATCCCGTTCCTCTGTCATGGTAGCAGCCAGTTTGCTAAGATCATGTGGAAGAAAGGAGAGGCTGTTGGGTTCTACTCCGTCAAACCTACAGGTAGAGCATTTGAGCATTGTAGGAATTGGGTGGTAAAGGGGAGGAGATAGCTTGTTTGAAGAATATTGTATTAGTAGGCTTTATGAGGCTTAATTGAGTTGTTTTTTTCCTGCAGTCATAAGAGATCAGGTGGCTGTTAAAATCTCTAGCTGAAATACTATCATGCTTTAACAATATAAGTTCTTAGATTTCTTCATATTTATAAAATGTATTAAACCTGTAAGAAATTTGATATACTTGACAGCTATCATTTCTGTTCTGTAGAACAATTGTTTGCAGTTGGATTGGACTGTGTTTGTCTTGAGTTAGCAAAAATTGGAGGTTTTTGTTTGAAAACGTTTTCAAAATTTCACCTGTGTCTGTGTGTGTGTGTTGTATTCTCCAAATGAGAAGCCCGTGTGGAAAAGACCACTCTGTAAACACATGTTTTTTGAAGGGTGGTGGAGCTCTTCAGGCATCCCAAAAGGTACCCAAGTAATGTAACCTCTCTGTTCAAGCTTCCCTTGCTTGAAAAATAAAAATAATAATAGAATCATTGAATGATTTTGGTGGGAAGGGACCATTAAAGACCATCTAGTTTCAATCCTCATGCCACGGGCAGGGACACCTTCCAGCCTGGCATGAACATGGGATGGGACATTCACAGCTTCACAGTTTGAGCATCCCCTTCCAGGGATGGGGCATTCACACCTTCTTTGGGCAACTTGTCCCAGAGCATCACCACCCTCACAATGAAGAATTTCTTCCCAATATCCCATCTAAATCTACCCTCCTGTGGCTTAAGGCCACTGCCCCTTATCCTATCACTACATGACCTGGTAAAAAGTCCCTCTCCAGCTCCCTTGTAGGCTCCTTTCAGGTGCTAAAAGGCCACAATTAGGTCACCCCAGAGCTTTCTCTTTTCCAGGCGGAACAACCCCAGCTTTCTTCACTTTTCCTCCTGTGGGAGGTGCTCCTGCTCTCTGATTGTTTTCATGGCCCTAAAATAAGTGTGTTCGTGGGTCCTAAAAAATACAAGGTTACAAAGACCAACTGGGTTTGTTTCTTGTTGGCCTTGTAGAGAAGAGGGCAACTCTTTGGCATAGTTCACAGATTCACTGAAGGGCCTGAAAATGGGTTGGCTATTAATGGACTGTCTCAATGCCATTATATGCCATCCCTTTCTCTCTGCTGAGTTTATAGCTACCCTTGAAATCCTCTGATACTGAAGTACCTATGTGTTGTGACCATCTGTTCCATGTTTGTTTAATTTAGGCTAATATGTTGTTTATGGGAGAATTCCAGCATAAAATGTCCTAGCATTATTTTGTCTTCATTTAAAAAAATGGAATTGTGGTTTCAGCCTTTAAGCAAGAACTGAATTAGTCTTCATATTTGTCCTGAGAAGTAATGTAATTAGCATAAAAGTGTAATTAAATATTCTTGTTTTCTTCTATTCCCTGCTCCATCTTTCAGCTTCATTTTTACTATAGTTTTCATATTGAACTGTATAGTGAGATTTCAAAGCGAGCCTTTCCTGTCTTGTCTATTGTTTTCTGGTACAACAGACTTCTTCTGTTACATTATTCCATTGATGTATCTTGGCAACCTTTATGAAGCTTGCTCAAAAAAATTAATAAATGACTAATAGAAGTTATTTATTTTAAACAAAGTTATAAATAATTTTCATAACTTTACTTACTTTTACTTACTATTATATAGTTTGGAATTTTTGTAAGTTATAAAAGTCTTTATTTAAATTGTGCTAAAATCCATGCTGTAGCATGTCAGTCAACATGCAGTTATATCATTCATACTGATGGATATTATTTCCCTCTGATTATTTCAGGAAGTGTTTGTCCCTCTCTTCTTCCTCAGAAGTATCAGTTGACAGTGCTAGACACAATGTTTGTTAGAAAGAAACATCGTGGGAAAGACTCTGGGCTGATCATGCTGGAAGACTTTGTGGATTCCTTTACTGAAGAACGTCTCGGCCTACGATATCCACTGTCATCTTTCGTGTATACAGGCAAGCTCTTCCATTTTTTCTTCTGATCTTCTTTGTGGTCCAAATGAGTATTGTCATTCAAGCACTATGTTTGTGCCCTCATCCTCAGGTTCTACATTAAATTTTCTGCACTTTCATGGAGGGTAAAAACCCTGGTTTGTTTAAGATGAAGTAGTTCCTGATTCAGGGTTTTAATCCTCTGTGTAAAACTGGGTTATTTGAACTCTGTTGGCTTTCTGCTGCTGTGAAGTTTCCCCCAGCAAGGCTGTAGAGTGGGCTGACAGGTTCCTGTGTGGGATCTAATGAATATCTGCCCTGTAACACTTTTTGCTTGCTCACACCTAAACTTCACCAGGTCATTTAATTTGTGCTTTCTCTGAACCTCTGATGAAGAGAACATACTAGGCTCTCCTTTAACTTGTGTGCAAGAAAGCACAGTTCTAAAATAGAAGGAAAACACATATCATTCTTCTATTAGCAACCCAAGAGGACTATATCATGTAGGAAATGACGTGGAGTCTGGAAATTATGTTCTTGGGCCTGTTTTCAAACAAGAAACATGTTTTTTTGTCCTGTTTCTCAAGGTATGTTCCTTCTTAGGCCATTTACCAGGGCTCCTTCTATGAACATTTTTATCTGGCCTTCTTAACCAGTAGAAGTTTTCTGCTTTTCCAAGCACCACAGTCTGTCACACAATCTGATAAGACCTGATTTGTTAGGCTTCAACCAGGAAAATTACTTGAGCAGAATTTAATGACTAATTCATTTCCATAGCCAAGAAATGATACAGTGGGGATCTTGTGCTCTGAAACTTTGCATCAGTAGTGAACCAGGTGAAAATGGTAGTTTTTCTAGCAGCTACCAAAGAATAATATCAAAGCATGCATGCCTCTTCACCTGTATGTTTGATACAGGTATGGAGAGAAAAGAGATGGGAGGGCAGCAGCGCAGAAAATATTCTGGAAGTGAGCAGTGATTAACCATTCAATGGCAACATGTTAACACAACCCGAGGATTCTTGTCACAGGTGCCTACTACAGTGTGAGGTGACAAAAAGCACTTGCCTACATCCTCTGCTTCTGTCCTGAGTTGGGTCTTGTAGCTGCCAGGAACAGTGTCTAGTGAAGTCAAAAAATTTCAAGTGGGTACCAGGAAAAGAAGAAAATCCTATTCATCTTTGTTTGCAATTTAACATAATAATGGAAAGTATTTAAACCTATATTAAGGAAAGACTAATTAAGAAGGATGTATAGGGTAAAGCAATATTGTTTATTTCAGACTCGACTATTTTGTTAAACAGTTCTTTCTGTTGTTGTTTGTATATGATTGTAGATTGCAAAATAATTTGATTTCAGATAAACTTTAAAAATAGAGTTATAGCTCAGTTATACTATTATGTATAGTATCTATAATACAGTGTTTTTTCTTGTGTTTGCTCAGCTTGTAAGCAGTACCTTGAGAAGTACCCTGGGGATAAAAACCTTTTGTGGCAAGTGGAGGGAGGAGGAGAATGGTTCCAGAGAAAGTCTATTATGTCTATAGTGCAAAGCGAAAAACTCAGAATTGCAGGTATGGATGCTTTACTCTGTTGTGTGCTGACACTTTGTGAAAGTTGAACAAATACTTTACAAGACTGACTTCTGTGAACACTGTGTAGAAACTAGCAGGAAGATTTCTCTTTGTCCTGAGACCTGTGAGGTCATACTTGGAATGGTGTCATGTTTTAACCCCAGCTGGCAGCTAGGTACCATGCAGCTGCTTGTTTGCCCTCTCCTCCCCCAGTGGGATAGGAAAGAGAGTCTGAAAAAAAGAGTAAAACCTGTGGGTTGAGATAAGAACAGTTTAATAATTAAAATAAGATAAAATATAATAAATATAATAAAAAGGAGACAAAAACAGAGAAATAAAACCCAAGAGAGAGAAGTAGTGCACAGTGCAGTTGCTCACTACCTGCTGAGCCAATCCCCAAGCAGCCCCTTCTAGCCAATTGTCCCCAGTTTATATATTTAACATGATGTTCTGTGGTGTGGAATATCCCTGTGGCCAGTTCAGGTGTGCTGTTCCAGCGGTGGTCCCTCCTATTTTCTTGTGCACCTGCTCACTGGCAAAGCATGGGAAACTGAAAAGTCCTTGGCATAGGATGAACACTACTCAGCAGCAATGAAAACAGTGTATTATCAACATCATTCTCATACTAAATTCAAAATGCAGCACTGTGCCAGCTTCTAGGAAGAAAATTAATTCTATCCCTTTTGAAAGCTGGATGATATCCACTCTTTATTTTCTGTGTCTTTTATGTCATACCCAGGTTCTGTTCTTTGCAGTTCACCATTACCTTTCCTGATCTTCTGATATTTACACACATATCACACACATGTATCATTGCCTTAGTCCATGGGCCATCCCTCTAAAATGTTACTTGAGTTCCTTTAGTCCATGACTTTGAGCTCCATCTGTCATAACAGTCTTTCAGGGCAGAAAAGATTCTGCACCAAGTTGGATTGTTGCACACTGGAGCCAGTTCTGCTTCCATCACCACTGCACTTGTTTGGTTTCACAAAGTTAATTCTTCATTGGTCCCAGTTATTTTTACTGTAATACCCTTGATATGGCATTGAATGGGAATTGGCTTCAGATCCCCAAATTCAGAATGGTGAAAGCATGTCCTGTGAGGTACCCAGTTCAGTGGTAGGCATGTAACTGTGAAAGAAACAGTATGAAGTGTAATATGGGAATTAACATCATACAATTTAATTTATTGGTTACTCTCACCCAAAATCAAATCCCCATAAGGAATGCAATGGGCTTCCCCATCTTCCTGCATTACCTGCTAAGGGGACCCAAGTGCTTGAGCAAACTCAGTTCCACAAATTACTTTGCCTTTTCCTGAAGCATGAATAATGCAGACTGTTTCCCACTGCATATTTACACACAGTTCAGGAAATTTATCCCTTTCTATATTGTGTATATATACATTTCTACAATGTGTGTAAGTTCAGACTGTGCTATGCCAGACTGACTGTCAAGTTCTCTAGTGTTTACTTGACAGGTGGCTTATGCTTAATGTGTGTCCCAATGTTTGAAGGTCCTGCCACCCACTGCTCCAGGATAAATGGGTAACAGTCTGTTGTATATTTCATGTTTCTGGAGGCTGGTGCATGACAGAGGGTGTGATATTCCCACTCAATGCCATGGTCTGTGGCCCAGTTGTCTATGATGTTGTTTAGGAAATTAATCCCACTATCTCATTCTGGAATTGCTGGGACACTCTGTCATGTTCTTAAGGTTTCCTTCTTAAGGCCCACTGCTCCTGGTGGTGGTGTGGGATTCAGGTTATATTCTCTTCTCTCTAGTGGTTGCTTCCACCCTTATAAACACATGACATTTTCCTTGGAGTTTAGGGGGAGTGGGATATAGCCTATCTGCCCAGTCTCCCCATATTTCTATTTCAGTTGTCATTCTCCATACTAGAGAGGCTTTAACCACCTGTCCTATTTAATTGCAGTGCATGTTTCACATTCATAGATAATCTGTTCAATTGTAAATATGGTTGAGTCCACCCCTGAATCGTGTGTCCACCTGTAATTTGCATCTCCTCCTTGATTATCTGAGGTGTCATGGATGCACCAAACTAGACATAATTTTCTCTTATATTGACAATTCTTATCCTCCTGAGTCACTTCAATCTTAGCAGTCTCATGCACTTTCTGGTTGTTCTGATGTTCCTCTGTGGCCCATTTCTTGGGTGCATCAGTCTCTTTGTAAGGTACTTTTACAGCCAGGTTCTCCACCTCGACAGCAGTATCTCGTCACAATGTGGCAGCTCAGGTGGCCTTACCCTTTTGCTGCCAGTTGCTCTTCTTCCATCCCTGCAACCAACCCACAGGGTATTTGCCACTACACAAGTCAGTAAAGAACTAAAATGTTGGCCATTTTTTCTCATTCAGCAGTGTCCAAAGCCAGCTGGATGGCCTTCACCTCTGAAAACTCACTTGGTCCACCTTCTCCTTCAGCAACTTATTGTAGGAGACTTGATCTCTGATCCTTTCCTGCAACATGGCAGAACAATTAGTAAATAAGGCATATTTCTTCTCATTTTCTGGTAATTTTTTACAGACTGAGTTCTCTTCAGTAAGGGCCACCTTCTCCTCTAGTGATATTCCAAAAATCTTTTCAGGCCAGTCCTTGATCACTTTCAAGATCCCTGGACAATCTCGTTGGTGCAGTATTTCTGCTGGTGCACCATAGTGGTAGTGACTGACACCTGTTATTCTTCAATAGCCCCACAACAGAAGGGTCCTCTGAGAGAAAATGCCAGGCAGAGAGATGTTTAATTTCCCCTGTCTCCAAGGTAGCTGTAGTGAAAGCCCAGTGATACTCTTTAGGGCCCTTGAAATATCCTCTTCTGAAATAGGATAGTCTGTGCCAAAGATGCACAGAGTCTGTGAGCCAGTCACAGTGGAGGCTTTTGCCACTCATAACCAGACAGGCTGGTCTCAGCCTCCAATATAAGCAGCTGTTGGGGTCCCTCTGTCACTCTAGAACTAAAAAGGTGTTCTTCCCCTCTATAGCATGATGGCATTATGGCAAACTCTGCACTAAGGTCCATTAGAACCTTGTACTCTTGTGGGTTTGACATTCTAGGCCACTGAATCCTCACATTCCAGTGAACTTAACTGATCTTCGCCCAGTGACAGGAGGCAGGGCCCTCCAGTACTGGATATAGAATTCTCCCCCCACTTCTTGTGGAAAAGGATTAGAATCCTTTACCATAGAATCAGGAGTAAGATTAGCCATTCCACTCTGTCTGGGGAATTGCCTGCTGGAGACTGGAGCAGCAATTTTCCCAGAAGAATCCACATTTGTGATTGTCTCTCCTTGCAGTTCACATGCCCATGCCTCTAGGTGGAGGTGGATTTTCCATCTCATTTCTTCATATCCTTTCTGTGGTCCCACAGGATTTTAAAAACCATGGTGTGTACTCTTTATCCTCTTTCTTTAGCAAAACAATCCTCTCTTAATAGCTGAGATACTTGTCTGTACAGATGGGGAGTAGAACCTGTCTTCTTTTTGTTGCTAGAACTCCTGGAGCTCTTTCTCATACTTTTTGAACAGATTTTTTCACAACTGAGAGGGAAACCCATAGGTAGGAAGAGGGATTTTCTTTGTATTCTCAGAGTTTGCAAACCACTTCATCCACCATGGGTGCTTCTCTGTATCTCCAGGTCATTAAAGGCAATGAGTTGGCACAGAATGATGGTATGCTACAGATACAAATGTCTACCATGTGGGTTATTGTTGGAACCCTGGAGGCTGAAAATTTCAGGTTTTCTGTTCGAAAGGGCACTGACCCTGAAGTGAGCACTGCATTTGATTTGAGGCCGTGGAACAGGCTTCCAAAATTGAGTGATAGCACTGGGGTTGTGGGTGTGTAGTTTGAATAGTGTTGTGTGATCTCAGAGGGTGAAAAACTTAGATTTGAGATTTTAGTATATAATAGTGTATCGGGCAAGATGGAGGACTTTGGGTGTTGTCTAAGTCCTTCCTCTTCTCCTTCTTCCTTCTTCTTCATGGGTTTGGGGGGTTTTCTGTAATTGTTTAATAAAGTCTGCATTGCAGATTTTGAGTAGTTAGTTATTGGGTTTAAAGTAAAAATAATTTAGGTGGCATTTCCTGATTGGATGGATTGTCCTTGAAAAGGCCTTGTAGAGATAGAGAGGTACTCTGTTTTATCTCATTTCTCTAAAGTGCTAGTTAGAGCTCACAGCTCATGAGTCTGTAAATAGATAAGAAATAATAAATACTGAGTCTGAACAAGAGAACTGCGACTCCCATGTGTTAATCCTGACCTTGGCAGAGAAAAAGAAGCCAGAACCATCACAGGTTATGTGCACTGGACTTTGTCTAGATCTGTATGTGACTGCACATTCTTTGGCTTGTAGGAAGTAATTTCTAGCAACTGCCAGCTCCCTCAGGTACTAAATACCTCTCCCTCCATGGTGGTTCACTTGCCTGAGTAACATGGAATGTCTCCCTTGAAGACCTTTCCTTCATTCTTGGCAAGCAACTAAGTGCCACACATCTGCTTGTTCCCCCTTAGTGGGGTGGGGAGGAGATTCTGAAAAAATACCCCATAAAACCTCTGGATTGAGAAAGGAACAGTTTAATAATTGAAATCAAATTAAACAGAAACATAATATGACAATAATCATAATGAAAAGGGAGACAACAAAACCAGAAAAATAAAACCCAAGGGAGAGAACTGATACACAATGCAGTTGCAGTGATTAGCCCCTCCCAGTTTATATACAGGGTTTGACAGCGTGGTATGTATGGAATATTCCTTTGGTCAGTTGTCCTGGCTGTGTCTCCTGCCCAGCTTCTTGTGCACCTGCTCACTCAGCGTAGTTCTTGAATTAGGATAACCCCTGTTTGGCACAACTAAAACATCAATGTGTTATCTCACACGAAATTCAAGCAGAGCACTGTATGAGCTACTAGGAAGAAAAGTAATTCTATCCCAGCTGAAAGCAGAACAAACTGTAATTTTCTCTTTCTCTGTTTCCTCTTCCAACTCTTCACAGCAGAGGCCTCAAAGAAGGAGAATAAGAGTTTGCAAGCAGAGGATAATGTTTGTCAATCTGCAGAATCTGAAGCAAGTGGACCAATGACTGAGGTAGAAACACAGCTAAGTGTAGGTACACAGTCTGTTACCTCTTTTTTCGATTGTATTGTTACTGAAAAACCAGTTATGAGAAATTATTTTTGCCCATATCATTACAATTGAATTGGCCACAATATATATATAAAAGATAAATTGTTTTGTTATTTCTGTGTGGATGTAATGCTTCCCAGTGATATAATGCTAATAACTAAGGTCGGTGGTTTAGTTTTGTTTTGTTGGTTTGGTGTGGTTTGTTTTTGTTTTCGGGTGGGTTTTTGTTGGTTTTTGTTTGTTTGTTTGTTTTGTTTTTTGTTTAGTTGGGGGTTTTGTTGTTTGTTTTGTTGTAGTTGTTTGGGTTTTTTGGGGGGAGGTGGTTCTTTTCTGCTTTTGGTTTGCTTTTTGATTTTGGCTTTTTTGTTGTTTTTCCTTTTTGTGGGCGGGTGGTGTTTCCCCATGCATGTAGAGAGTCTGTAGCTGTCAGGGTCTGGAATTCGAGCTGTTTACTAGAGGATTAGATAAAGGAGAGTATTTCAACTGTCTCTGAGATTAAACTGTTTGGAGTGGCTCTTTTTAGAGGTACACATCCACGTCACAGTTCAATACAATGGGTAATGTTGAGTTTGCTTGGGGAGTTATACCTTGTCTGTACAAAAAGACTACAGCTTTCTTTGAATGTATTTGATATAGCAACCAGATTACAGCTGCTCATGGACATGTGGTCATCAATATATTTGGGTCATTAAATATTATGAAACTCTTCCTTTATTTCATTTGTGTTCTGAAGTCACACAGAGTGTGCTTGACAATCATTTATAGTTCCAAATACCATAAGCGTGGATTTGCATGCTTTGAGGACTGTCTGTGTTATTGACATGACCATGCTTTTGTAGAAGTCAATGCTTTAATTAAAAATGGGAAATAATTGCTAAATCAATCCTCTCAGATATTAATATTTAAAGTTTAGATTTGGAATTTAAGTCAGGTTTTCCCAGTTGAGAAAACTAGTATTTCCCAAAGCAAAATTGACAGAAAAGTAGTGATGTTTTTAATTTCTCAGTGACTGGAAGCAATAACTCTTTCATTTATAACAGTGTCTCTAGCCTCATCTCTCAGTTTTAGATAGATTCCAATAATGATCATATCAGCAAGATGATCTAAAAACTTACACATTTTGGTTATAGAGCTATATGTATATACTTGGAGAAAATAGCAGAGTGATAGTAGTTATTTTGATTTTTGTTGCTGCGAGTTAAGAAGTCAATCTCTGTCTTTTGCCTTTTTCCAGAGGAAAAGACAGATGGTACCAAGGAGGTCCAACTCCACATAGCTTGGTAAAACTGCTGGCAGCTCTGAAATTGGCATCTGCACTATCTATAAGCAGTTCAGCAATGGTTTGAAAATTGTTGGACCACCTAAGGAAATAAAATATCCCATTTTCCCCCAAACCATGAAAAAACATTCCCCAACTTCAATCTTCACCTTTCACTTAGTGCTCCCTATTTTGTGCATTTTGATTCTAGAATAATTTGTTGTTAGTTTACAAATTCTTACGTGTTTAATACTCACTTGAAACTACTCCAGACAGCGAATGTTGACATGGCCACTTTTTACCAGCCTTCTTACACTTCAGGATTGGAAATGAGACTGGAAGAGTGGACCAGGATGCTGATAATTGCTGTTCCAGATTACTAGCAGCTAAGAAAGTACAATGTGCCCAGTTTTATTTTAGTGTGTAGATTTTGTACTCAGCTTACTGTGTCAAGTGCTGAATCCTCAGCTAACTTGCAGAAAAAAATTAAGGTATTGGGATGATGTGGAGAAACAGGAGACAGAAAAAGGTCTAGGGAGAGGGTCTTAAGAAACCTCTTGTGCTGACTGTGCATGTAAGCTGCATTACTGATAAATCACCAAATTCTGTTTGTTCTTATTTTTTACAAGGGTTGCCATATTCTGTTGTATGTCATGATAAAAATAAAGCTATGGAATAGGATACAAGTATACACATAAGACCTTGCAATTAAATTTTGCCAACCACTGCAGTGAAGTCCCTTGGGTTCATACAGAAAGGGGAAACAAACAGAAAGAGGCTCCTATAATTGAATTATGTGGACACTTGTTATAAACAGAACTCTTAGGAAAAAATCTTGGTAGTACTGTTTATAGGGACAGACCACTTTCACATCTTATCTTCTACATTGAGGCCAGAAGCAAAATACAGAAAAACTAGTCATCCCTGACATAAAGTTAACTTCTAAAAATATTAAATTTGTTGAGACAGAACACTTAGATATAAATTAAGAATAATTATAGCTGCTATTTTATAGGATCATTACTATGAAATAGTGCTTTAGAAAGATATGAGCATAGGTAGGATTAGAAAGTTATTTTAGTTAATTCAGAAATTTTAGAATAACATTAGCATTGCTTTTGCACCACAGGTTGACCCTCAAAAAGGTAAAGAATCAACAGATGTCCATGCAAGCACATCTGAAGGTAAAAATAACCTTGATTATCAGTATTGCAAATACTCTAAATCAATAATTTTGCAGGCTATCTTACAGCTTTCTGGATATAAAAACATGCGTTCTGCTAAGGTGCTGAGGCTTAACTCATGTACCTTTTAGAGGAATTCAAATAAAATTATTGTGAGTCTTGGTAAAGATACTATTCAGTGAAGAAAGTACAATGAAATGCTGTTTTAGTTGCAGTCAATTTCTTTCACTATTTTGGCTGGGGAAGTTATATGTAGATCTTGGACTGAACTTGTTGACATGAATTTTCTTTTTGTGTTGTTCTCCTAAGACCCTAACGTAGCTCCTGCTTCCATCTGGACACGAAGTTGCAATTTAAAACGTCAGAGCTTAAATAAATATAGACAAGAACCTGGACTTGAAACTTCCCAACAAGATGAGGAAAATGTTCAAGTGTCCAAAAGAAGGTACCAGGAGCCCTTACCAGTCATTTTTACTGACTTCTTATTTTTTTGCTTGGGCAGTCACAAACTACATTAGACTCTCAGAGTGTGCAACTGTTATTTCTTCTCCTTTCTTCCTACTTTACTTGCTTGATTTTGAAATTACTACAAGTATAGTCTAATGCAAATAAAAGGGAAAAAAGAAAAGTGAGACATCATTTGAAGAGTGATTGCACCAAAATATAGAACCTGTGAAACATTAGTAGATACCAGAAATAATAGGAAGAGAGTGTCCTGTTGTACAATGGTAAAAATACTTGTATTTGCAGCATAATTTCTTGAGAGAGTATATCTGGACTTGTATCCATAATACTCTGTGTGGTCTTTGAGGAGGCATCCCTTCCTGACTTCTTGTTACCATTGATATGTTGCAGTAAAATATGACCTGACTGAGTCTGGGAGGTGCCTGTCAGCTAATAACAGGTGTTATAGGGAGCCATGTCTTCGAAGGAAAGCCTTTTGCTCAGACAATGTTTTAAACCATCATACCTGATCTAACACCCTGAGAAGAGCCCAAAAACATTTCCAGTTTAAATGATGCTAACCTGTGTTACAATCAGCAGATGTGGATGTGAAGAATAGTATGATTTGTGTGCCATAACAGTTCTTTCAGGACAGGACTTGGAGTAATAATATGCACTGGCTTTCCATTCAGCACATCTATTTTAAGGAAATAAATAAACCCTTCCTCCCTCACAGACACAGTGTGCCCACCCCACCCAGCTCCCTGTGTATGTATCCCTCTCATTCTCTTCCAAAGAAACCCACTTCAATCCCCAAAGCCTCTTTTTGACAAACTGAAGATAACTTGGTTATTTTCTAGGAAATCACTCGAGCTTGTTCCATGAGGTTTCTTTAAACACAATTAGGTGTGGGCGTTTTCTTTGTGCAGTTTGAGGCCTTCAACTAGGTGCTGCCTGATTTTTCTGTTTAAATTGCTCTGTGGAATTACAGGTACTGTATTGCTGTGCTGCACTGTCAGTGTGCTGCTCTAAGCTGATTCAAACAGATTAAGTGACACAGTTTGATGCTGCCACAGCTTAAGAAATGCTGTTACTACTCATAATTGGTTAGTTTGTATGAGAGAGGACTAACCTGATACTGAATGTTAAATTTTGGGCCTTGCAAGAAAAGGCCAATGAGCTGTTGCAGTTATGCTAAAATGAAGGCAAATAACAGGATATCAGCATGGTACTTTCCTTCCATGCACACCAACAAATGGAGCAGGGTCTTGTGTTCTGCACTTTCCTGTGGAGAGTCTTCATCTCAAAACTGGCATGTAGGATAAAACCCTCCAGTACTGCCCTTACTAAGAGATCACGAAATAGACTCCTCTAAATCTACTGCATGCACATTTTCTTTGCTTATATATAATAGTTTCAGTTAATCTAAAATGAGAACTGAATATTTGAGTTACTGTTACTACCCTGCAGCAGTGGAGCAGTGCATCAGCACCTCATCTTTATCTATTTGCTAATGTAGTCTCTAGATAAGACCACACCCAACTGCTTCACCCATGATGTTTATTGCCTTGAATTATTTTCCAGTCATGGCCTTTGTAATATCTGTATTTTCAATGATTTAAAAAATATAGTTGCTTTCATATTCCATAATTTGAAACTGTTTCTGCAGCGGGGATGGGGGGAAAAAAGAAGTTGCTGCTTTTCTCAACCCTTTGTAGCTTTCAAATATGTAATACTTTCTAAATTTATAATAACTTTATAAATAATAATTTATTTTAAAATAATGAATAATTAATTTATAAATATTTTCTAAATTAAAAATAACCAACTTAGAGAAATTTCAGATTTCTTTCCCATAAAATGGAAGCGAGATATAATTGCCAAAGCAATTTTCCTAGTTGGTATTTTTCCCTAATGAGGAGTTAGCCATTTTTAGATGTATTTAGTTTTCTTGATTCATATTTCCTATGGCAAGCACACACTACATAATTGGTCTTGAAGGAATTTCCCTGCTGAGATCACCAAAATTATGTATTAGTCTAAAAGATTTATCTCAATACCTGCTACAGGCCGAAACTTCTTTCCTGCATATCTGAAAGCTCTGAAGACCAGGAAGAAGTGCCTAAGGCGGATGCTGTTGAGAAGGATGAGGAATTAATTGTTGAAAATGATGACCAGTCTGTATCAGAAGTGGAAATGCATGTACCACCCTCTGAGAAACAAAGTGAGACCGAGGTGAGCTGGGTGGGATAGCAATAGCAGATAAATTTGGAATACAGCTTTTGCAAATTATGGTCCTTCCTATCTTGTTTCATGTGACTCTCAGCTCTTTGATTTTTCACACCAGTACTTCATTAACAGGTGTAACTGAGAAGTTAAGGCTAGTACAGAATTAGTTTCAGGGAATATTTCGCTGTACATATTTTGAACAATAGTTTACAGGATCTTCAGTAAGGTGAATTTCTAGCTCGTCTGCCATACTAATTTTCTTCACTGATTTCTCCTAATAAGAAATTCCAGAGAACTGGGATAAGGTCAAGATCTGACCCAGTATCTCTAATTTAAAAAAAAAATTTTTTTGAAGAAGTTAGTAGCTGGTATGTGTCAGTGACTTCTACTGGCTCTTTTTACTTCTCCACTTAAAACTTGCCCGTTGAAGTTGAACATCAACTTTAAATCCACTAGTTGACAGCTTGAATTTAAATTTCTGAATATTCTTTGTGCCTAGCAATGTCCTCAGGGTTTTATGTTTTTATTGATGGATGAGAAAATGGACCTTACATATGTTGGGTTCAAGGAATGACTGCAGCAGGCATGAGAGATGCATTAAAAACTTTTTTTTCTTGGCTCCTGACTGTAAGCTATGGCCATATATTTAGTGCAGGTGACAACAACAAACTAATACTCACCTAAGTTAGCTAATCTGCATTAAGTTCTGCTGCCTTAGTATGCAATTCTAGATATCTGAGCAATCTGCTTCTCACATTAAGCTGAAAATTCAGATCACATGCACACCCATTAGTGCTGGAGAACAATAGCTGGGTGTAATCTTGGTTTACAAATGTGATTTGCTCTTTTTAGGAAATGCCACCAGAACCTCTTAATGGTGAGGTGGCAGAAGAAACTGGTAAGACCTCACTCATGGCTGAAGGGGAGACAGTAAATGAAGTTCCAAGTGGTGAATCAAAAGTGCTGTCTGAGAGTCAAGGAAAAGAACCTGTGACATTGTTTGTTCCACCAACCCTTGACGCTCCAGCAAAGCCTCCAGAAGACACTGAATCAGAGAAGGTGAGAGAACTGAAACAAAATGTGAAGTCATATTTACTTCACAGTGTGTGCATCTTGCAGAGATTTTTTTTTCTTTTGTTAACTAACAGAAAGCAGCCCCTAACATTGCATGAAGAAGTGATTATTAAGACAGGTGATGTAAATCCATAAGGAGAATACACTAACATTTCTGTTTCAATGTGCAGAAGTGGGACTTACATGCGTGTGATCCCCAAAATACAGATATGTTTGCAGCAGTTTGCCTTGACAGTCATGAAACTGCTGTTTCTCACTAAAATACTGGTTTGGTAAGAGTGAAAAGCCATGTACTTATTTTTTCTCACATTTCTTGCCTGATGAGGTGTGCAAATAATTAAGTACTACTAAAATGCCTCTGCTTTCAGAACACAGGTTTTACTATTTTTTTGTTTATAGTTCAAAAGAAGATTATTATATGCTAGCAAAACAATAATTGTATTTGTCTAAATGCAAATATTGTCTAAAATATTTTTTCCCTTGGGAAAAATACAGGCACCAGATTAATAACTGTATCTCAAACTATTCAACTCTTTTGGACAATTTGAAAATGAGAGAGCAACTCTGGGTATGAAACACAGGTCACAAAATAGTCTTGTGCAAAGAGGAGGACTGTCTTGTCAAGTTATGTTTGTAGAATTAAAAATGCTGAAATATCCTCTGAGGCTGATAGCTAGGGGCAGAAAAATGCCAACTATCCTCTGAGGTTGCTAGCTAGGGGCAGTAGTTATTCAGTGTCTTTTACCTTCAACTAATTGTCCTTTTGATTGTTTTGACACCCTCCAGCCACAGGCTTTAAATGAAAATGATTCAGAAACGCTGACTGAAGAAGTTGCATCGGTAGAGAAGGAGGGCATGGAAGAACAGCAAGAACCTGAGCAGGCCAGCACTGAAAATGCAGCTGCTTCAGCATCAAAGGAAGAGCCCTCTGACAACGGCCTGCCCAACTCTGTGGTGACTGAGGCAGCAGAAGAATCCGTTCCTGAAAACTTACCTTCCTCATTGGAAGATCAGAATGAGGAGGCAGGGCACAACTCGCAGGAGGCACCCCCTGCCTTGGGTCAGGGCTCTTTGGTGATGGTTGAACTGGAGGGTGTTTCTTTGCAGCAGCCTTCCGGGCAGGAGGCACAGAAGAACCAGCTGGAGGAGCCCTCGGAGGAGCCCACGGAGCAGGCGGATCACTACGCGCAGGCAGTGGCAGAGAGGGCAGCTGACAGCAGCTCCGAGGAGGCAGAAATTGAGGTTCCCATTGTAGACAGGAGAAACTTGAGAAGAAAGGCTAAAGGCTACAAGGGTCCACCCAAGAAAAAAGGAAAGCCAGTTTAGAAGTCAAAGGGTGATAATTTATCTATTTATAACAAGGCTATTTTGTGTAAAATGTTAGGGTGTAACTGCACCGTGTCTGGCACAGGACACCAGTGTTTAAAATTCTGGGTTGGATTTCGTCTTGGGTTCATCACCTTTCCTCAAGTTTTGGTTTGTTCATTTTTTATATTTAACCACTAGAAACTGAACTGCTTTGTAGTATGAAAGTAAATAGTCAGCCTCCTCCCTTCATAAAGGATACCTGCTTGAATAAATACAGTCATGCTATCAAAGGGAATGGTTTGTATATTTGAGATGGTAGTCATGGAAGAAAAATGCAGCGTGAAATCCTGCCTCTGTCAAGGTCTCTTAAATTGCTGTAGACTTCTATGTCACTAGACATCACTTGAGATAATATTTTTGGTTTTAAATAACTTTGTGTTCTCTACTGTGGAGAAAAGCAGAACAAGAAAAATCCTTCATTGTTTCTAGTTCCCTTCCCACAGGCTTAAGAGATTAAAAAGAATGTAAGATTCTTCATTTTAGGTCTCTCAAAATGTACAAGAAGGTGTAGCTCAGTAGATGAATGCAACGTGAGCAGCACTTGTCTTTCATGAGAATCACTTGAAGCAGCTGAGCTGGCAGAATGCAGTGCAGTGTCTGCCACAGTGTTGCTGCCTGATAATGGATTTCTTGAGCAAAGATTAAGAGATGCCTACGCTGTAAACTACTTGTAGCTTCCAAGGCAAGCATTTTGGTAAGCCCAGGTTTTTCGCAGAGTGTATGGAATGAAGCCTCTGTATGGAATCATTTGAACTGCCTTTCCAACTACTTGCATGTATTGAGTGGATAGCTGATTACTTGTTGCATTACAGGAAAAGCATATGACAGCTCTTGATCTTGTTTCGGTCAGAATGGAAGTGGTTCTTTGTGTTTTCCAAATACTTGGCTGGTGCTGTGGGGTAACTATTCAAATGTTGTGTCTTCCAGGTGTGTGACTCCTGTGAGCACTGACATTTCAGGTGGTTGTGATATTCATTAGTGTGAGTATTTAGTGGTTATTTCAGCAAATGCTTGTCTGCCAAACTTCTATGCCTTTAGGAGTTAGTGGGTGATACCTTGCAAATGCTTCTCATTCCCACTTCTGTTTTCTAACTTGAGTGTAATTCCTGGGATGATAGCTTCCCAGTTGATGACTTTTCTTAAGCAACCAAACTTTGCTGTATGCAGACAGGAATCAACCCAGATTTTTGTGCTTATTTCCCTTCTGAGCTTGTCTTGGCAAACTATGTGTTTAACTTGTCACTAAGTTAGCCTTAGTTTGCTATCTGTTTTTTTCCAATAAATGCAGCTCCTTTTGTAATGGGCTAAAAACTCAGAAGTAAAAGAACAAAGATTCTAAGAACAGGAAATTACACCACTTTTTGTCCTGCATATGCCTTTTCCAAGAGTGTGAACTAGTCTTTCACAGTGTCTCAAAAACAGAGGTACAAGGTTCACTTGAATAGTTGCAATGCTGTCTTAACTTTTATCCCTTTATGGACGTAATGTAAGAATCTGGGTTTTGGATTTTTATGCTTATACAGTTTAACTCTATTTATAAGATATTTTAACTATATAAGATACATTCATACTATTTTTTTCAGGTGACGAAGTACCATGATCCTTTTTAATCTGTTAAGAGCAACTTGCAGGAAAAAAAAATAGCCAGTTTTAAAAAATGTGTTACTTAAACTTCAGATTCAGGGTGCGTGAGATTACTGAGTTAAGTCTGGGTTTCTTGAACTACTGCATGTATCTATAGTATCTTATCAATGTACATACAAATACTTGTTAGGAGCCACATGACTGATAAATATTCAAGATCTTTCCTGATTGTGTGTAAACATATTCAAGTGAACCTTAAGCATTTCTAAAACTCATAAAGCTTTTTATATAAAACACATAAGACAAAATTTTTTGTTATTTTCTGTATGGCTTCTCTTTTACTGCTGAGATTAATTGTTTAAAAAAAAGAAGTGGCTAGAAACCACATCTATTGTATTGCTAAGAATTGGGGATTTTTGAGGACTGCTGGCCTAAAATAGAGTGGTTGTATACGGTATACTGCAACTCATCTTCCACTTTTAGGGCAAACTTTGCTGAAGATTATTCCTCTGAGTCCTTGAATTGATACAAATGTGTCTACTTTGAAATAGTTAAGGATTCTTTTACTTATGAGCCCCAGTAATTTCAGTTACTTCTAGGTGGGGTTTTGGTATGTATGTTTATCACTTATATTCCTGGTGAGGCTGGAAAACTGTTCATGAGAAGGTAATTTCACTCACCTGGCCTTTAGTTTTTATGGCTATGTTGGAATGATTTCAATTAGTGTGTTTCTTTTGAGACATTTGCAGAATAAATAAATGAAGATTATGATATCAGGATAGTTTTGGTTTCTACTGAGAACAATAAAATTTCTGATCTCATTTCAGTGAGTCAGTTTTAAATACTGAACTTAAATTTACATGTTAAAAGTATACCCTTGAGTAGATATCTCTGTAAATCTGGGGTCCCTAGGATAAAAGCTGATGAACAGAGTTTTCCAAACAGAAGGGGGGCAGTTGTGGTGCAATTAGCAATTCCAATAACCAGTACAGTCTTAAAAAATGGACACTCTTCTAACAGTGATCGCAGCAGTACTTTGAACCAAAGGACATGTTTTATTTCTACAGCAACTTCTTTGGCATCAGTCTTTCTCCAGTAAATGCAGAGTAGCAAAATCAAAATACTGACTTTAAATAATAATTTTTATTGTTGTACTGATTGTCCCACAGGAACAATAGTTCAATTCCTTATTAATTCTGTTACACTTATGTAAGAAAATGTGTTTGACAGCTGTATTGACTGGAGTGTTTTACCTTGGGGACTATTAACTGTCTAATTAACATCAAACTCTTAAACAATTTTAAAGATCCTATTCCACCAGCAACGAATTATTAAAACATCAACTTTACACAAGTTTGTACCAAATGTTATTACAACATGCTGTGGAACTATGTGTGTACAGTGAAAGCAGGCAGTATTATTTTTGAGCTTTATTTAGTCTAGGAATAGAGTTTAAAGAACATTACTTTGTGACTTCAGCTTTGCACTTAAATGGTAAATGGTTTTGTACTTGAATCCAATATTTGTTCAAATGTCTGTCTTGTACTGCTTCTCCCATGTTCTTTCTTGATCAGTTTTAATTTAATGTAGAATTCTTGTTTGCTGTTCTCCTGTTTCATAGTCCTTCGCATGAAAGTATACATCTTATTTCAAAAGCGCTTTAACTTATTTCAAATTATGTCCAACCTTACTGCTTTTTTGTACCATTTCATTTGTAAATGTCAGTAATCAAATTGATAATTTACAATATCATTGACACGATTAGCAACAAATTGGCCTAAGTTTCAGCTTCCTTGCTTCTAAGTGACTGTTCTAAAATATTACTATGGGGATACACTTTAAATTTCTTTCCACAGATGTGGTGTTAGATGTTTTCTAAACTAGTGATACCCTGTTTATAAATCTTATGAAAGATGTATTGCTATTGCATAGTATTGTACCTTAGTCTTGTTACAGTGTTAATTTTTCCTTTCTTTTTTAGTACTGTCTTGGCTGCTTTTGAAATGTTTTGAAGTAGTAATAAACTTTTATTTTGTGATTATTTTTTTCTTGGTTTTTAATATTTAAGTCCTCTCTGCTATAAAGGAAACACATTTTAATGTGGTTCAATTCACTGGAACTATCATTTTACAACTTGTCTTCTACAAAGGAGTTTTGTTTTTTAAAAAGTTATTAATTAAATAATCTTGTATCAATTAAAATAATTTCCTTTACCTTATGCATCAGATTTTATTTTAAAAAGAAAAGCAGCAGAATAGGCTCTTCTGAATGTTACAGCATGCATTCTGCTGTTTATATCAGTTCTGCAAGATGATATAAACTTAGGAGTTATTGATATAGTTTGCTATACACAAGCCAACTAGAAATGTTGTAACACATTCCCCTACAGTGTGGTACCTTAAAATGTCTTAAGTGCAATTGCGTTATTCAGCCAACAAACTACGTATTTATAGCACTAAATGTAGTAAAGGTTTTCAAGACAGCTGTAGGAAATTGAAGCATTTTCTTCATGTTGTTAATGTCCAACAAAGACTAAAGCAACAAGAACTTTGCTTCAGCTGAATAAATGGAGGCTTATCTATTCTGACAAAATGCCCTATCTCCGAGCAAATAACTTACTGGTTTGTGACCCTCTCTTACTTTCAAATGACTTGCCACTTATACAAAATAAAACACATAAATTACTAAATCTATACTAGGGCAATGTGTTCAACTACTGAAATAGTTGTAACAGGTTATGGTTACAGTTACTGTCTCTGTAGATCATATAAGAGAAGTTATAAAGATTGTACAAAAGCAGCTAGCTTGAATTCCTGCCAGAGTTCCACATCTGATACATGACTGGAGAAACATCTGTGATAGAAGAGCAGGAGCTGCAATTGCTCTTCCTGGAGAAGAGAAAGCTCAGGATGTGTGCACACACCTGGTGGAAGGGGAGTATATGTCATGAGTGGTTTAGGTTGCTTAACAAATCACTGTCAAAGGTATTAGCAAAAGCAGATTTAATATAAATTCACAAAAACATGACTTTAAAAAGTTTGACGGCAAGATTTGCTCTATTATTTACTAGAGAGATGAAGAGATGAAGCATACAAAGGCAAATTGAATTAGGACCAATCTAAAATTATTTACAAGAGATGGAGAATGCAAAAGGGTGAGGGAGACCTACTGCTGAGTAATGAGGTTCAAGTGGACCCCCTTACTTTTGTAGAAGCATAGAAGATAAGGTTTGTTGGTAATTACACACTGGGCAAGAGCAGGACGTGGATTGAGATGGAGACCTACAAAGGTAGGGCAGAACTTTTCCGGGACCAAACATCCTTGTTCTGGCTTCTGGAAATAAAGCACAACACAGTGTCCCCTTCCCCTTCCCCCTCATTTCTCTTCCTTTTTGCCCTTCCCTTTACCCAAACCTCACTGGTGTGTCTAGGAGATCAGAGACTAACATACCAACTTCCATGCTAAGTATGGAATTTTGAGGATCCTCTGACTTTTGTCATTCTGTTCAACCACAAGCATCTGTGAATCTTGGGTGCTTCCTTCTCCCTGCAGATGGGACACCACATCTTTCCAAACTCCTGCTAGAGCATGATTGAGTCCAGTCTTGGTTCTGGGCTTCATCAGTGGTTTGTCTGTAAAGGACTTGGCAGCACTCAGTCATTGACTAGTTTAACATTTATGAGGAGACTCAATAGGATTTACTCAACAAAAAATTAATTATAGATCTGAGATGAAAATGCTTATACTGTACTTGCTACAGGGTTTTTAAATCAATTCACAGATATGTTTGTGTATATGCACAAAGATAAAGATACCTATTAAAGTTCCTCTTGAGTTCAATGCAATTCATATTGAATGCCTTTGCATTTCTGAAGGAGTGAGGGGTGAGCTTTAAGCAGTGTGGGCAGCTGTCAGCCCAGGTCTCAACATCAGCTTTTGGCACTGGTCTTCCTAGTATCACAACTCTCCAGGTGGTGAGCTGTGGGAAGTGTTCCATTCAGAGGAACCAGGAGAGTTAAAAGGGCCTCCCTCAGGAGCAATGTCTGTAGGATTGCAAGGTGACAGACTTTAGACATCAGTTAATCTTCATCAGTTAATCATCATTACAGGGTCTGTAAGTAATTACTGGAATTCTTCAAAAGTACAGTAATACTAATACTGTTCCACTGGTTATGGTTTAGCGAAGTAATGTTTGAAGACTATTGGGGATGGCTGATTATCACTTCTGCCCCTCCTTGGTTAGGCATCAGAAGTTCCTGTTTATGGAGTGTTTCTAGTAAGCTCAAGGGGAGTTAAACTGTGTAGGAATCATTAATCAGGGCAAAAAACTAATGAGATCATAGAGCAGTCTGTGGACAAGGCAGAGGCCACGCATCATTGCAGGATATAAAGCTGCATTAAGACTCAGTAGTGCTCACTTGGGCAAAAACTGGAATATAGAAAGTTCTATTTAAACAAAAAAACAGTTTAAACTAGAAGCGGTCAAATGCTTGATCAGATTGCTCAGAGAGGTGGTGGAATCTCCACACCTGGATATACTCAAATCTACTGTAGGTGAATATTTCTTGCATAACTGGAAGAAATATTAATAAACTCTACTGAAATTTAGTAGAGTTTGATGTGTAATTTCTGCTAAAACCTCCTTAGCTAGTAATGAAGTACTATTTAAGAATAAGAATATAAAGTGGTGAGTGTGGTTATTTATAGTGATAAAAGACTTCTGTTTACCACTAAATCCATGACTGGAAGATTACTAATTCTGTAATATACAATATACAGCTGAAAGTTCCAGTTCAGAAGTAGTCTTTGATTCTTTTATTTCAAGAATGCAAACTAAATATATATTGGGCAGCCGAGGCTTGTAATCTTTAGTTTCTCTTCAGTATTTCTTAAAGGCACTAAAACTGCTACAAATAGTTGTAGCGTCAGGACTGTGAGACCATTTTTAAAGTTCACATCTTTAAGCCCTTTAAAATTCATGCATATAAACTCCTGAAACTGATCTCTTGCTTGAAACTAAGTTGCTACACACTCCTCTGTTTATTCATTCCATTAATGCAGTCATGGAAACAAAAGGGAGAAAGGTAGGAGGTAAGGGAGCAGGTGGAGAGTAGCTGATTATCCTTCTGGTTATCTGAAAGGTAACCCTTTATCTGAAAGGTAACCCTTCTGGTTATCTTTCACCCTGCTCTGTGGTGGTGCATCCCCCGCGCGCTTTCCGGGCAGCGCTGCCATCTGATAAATGCTTGTTTGGTCTCGGACAGCTCCGGGGCTCAGCTCCTCTCGGGCTCATCAGAAAAACTTGGCCGCTCCCAGAAACAGCAGGAAACAAGCTCCTGTTTTCATAATGAACAGCCTTGGAAACTGTTTCTCTTTCCTGGATGCTGTAACATCGTTGTTCTAACACTTTCAAAGAAAGTGCTGACCCAAACGTAGCCAGGATGAAACGTTGTTATGACTAAACCCCACTCTCTCCCTGTCCATTAACAGAGGTCAAAAATAAGACCTCCTGAACTCTCCTGAGCTACAGCAGGCTGCAACCAGCAGCCTCCAAGTGGAGCTTTTCAGGGCCAGCTAACTCTTGTTTGCTGTATTCACAGGACTGCTGAACAAGGACACCCCCACCCCTCACTCGTGCTCTTCGAGGCCCAACCCTTTGCCTGCTGAGGAGATGCAAAAGCATCCAGGGTGAGCATTTCACGACCTTTGAGGGGAATGTTTCACAGGTACCTTGCACTGATTCTTTGTGTGCATGCATCTGTGCATGTGCTACAGCAAGTCTGTGAGAAATGCTTTCTAAGGTGTTTAAGTATCTTAGATATCCAACTAAATTAGGCCTGTGAGGTAAAGACATAAGCTAAATTGAATGTTGTCAAATGTTTTCTTTTGCTAAGTTGTGAAGTTATAAATTAGGCTAAGTCCTGTTAAGTGTTATTCCTCTGTTAAATTGTTAAGTTATAGGTTATCAGTAAAGTTTAAGTTAAGCACGGTTAAATTTGAGTGCTGCTGGGATGTTAGGCTGTTTTCCTTTTTATCCTTGCCCTTTCTATCCTTTTGTCACAAGTTTGAGTACTGCTGGGATTTTAGGCTGTTTTCCTTTTTATCCTTGCCGTTTCTATCCTTTTGTCACAGACACCTAAAAACACACACACACACAAACACACACAAATCATTTTTGTTTTGATTCACTGGATTTTTGGTTTTGGTTTGTTGTGTTGCTTTTTCCTAGTGTGCTTTAACTGTCTCATAGAAGTGGACTGAATCTTGCCAATGAACTTTGTTGTGCTGTTGCTCAATATTAAATCTGTTTCTTTCTGGTGCCCTTGCCAGTGATTTTTTATACCATCTCAAACACTCATTTGTAACACACACCTCCACTGCTGCTCATGTCTTCCCAAGCCCATGATTCTGCAGGGGCAAGTATCAAACCTGGTGCTTAATTTCAAATGTCAGTCTGCAGTAACATTCCAGTTACAGCCTCCCAGCTCTTCTGAAGTTGAATACAAATGAGCCTGCTCTTCTGTACCTTTAGTTATTACAGCAGGACATTGTGTGAGACAGAGGCCGCATTTCCCATAAGGGAAATTGCCCCTATGGGAATGTGACCTGAATTAAGTAGAACATACCTAAGCAAGGAAACTGCTAATGTAAAAACACCAAGAAGGTTTAGATCAAATCCATACCACACGAGCAAAGCATAAAAATTAAATCTCTTTATTTGGGCAATGTTCAGCTGAGCAAACATAAATATAAAAATATGAGCAGTTGTTTCTGGCTGAAGTTCCTCATCGTCTTGTTGGGTCACTGTTCTGGAATGGCTGAAGGTTCCAAATGATTTTCTAAATTTGGGTAAAACCCACTTATTTTGTAGGTGTCCACATCCAATGCTCGGTATCCAATTTAAACAAGTAGAATTGCATTAATACAGCCATCATTTTCTGGATTGTTTGTTACTTGGGCGTATTTCCCTAGAAAGAAAAGGAAATTACATGTGTACAAAACCTGGAAGTAGTTCATATGGATTAGATCTTTCTATGTTTGCAAATTCAATCAACAAGTCTCTAAAGTACATGGACTCAAATGCATCTTGAAATCTAAATCTACCTTCTACTGAGCTGTAAACTTATGTTCTCAAAACATTATATTCAAACTTTTTTATAAATAAATCATTTAGGGTTCTGAGAGGATTTAAAAAATAATTCTTAGGTTTCCTACTGTCCAAGTGAACTGCTCTATTAAATGGTCAATCTGATCCTATGAAGATCACAGACTCACAGAATATGCTGAGTTGGAAGGGATCCATCAGGATTATTGAGTCCAACTTCTGGCCCTGCACAGGACACCCTCAAGAGTCACCATGTGCTGAAAGCATTGTTCAAATGCCTCTTGAAATCTGACAGCCTTGGTGCTGTGACCACTTCCCTGGGGAGCCTGTTCCAGTGGCTAACCACAGCCCAGGTGAAGAACCCCTTTCCTGATATCCAGCCTAAACCCTCCCTGACTCAGCTTTGTGCTGGTACCTCCAGTCCTGCCACTGGTCATGGGAGTGAAGAGATCAGGACCTGCACCTCTGCTTCCCCTCAGGAGGAGGCTGAAGACCAGAGTGAGGTCTCCCCTCAGCCTCCTCCAGGCTCAACAGACCAGGTGTCCTCAGCCTCTCCTCACGTGGCTTCCCCTCAAGGCCCTTCACCATCCTTGTGGCCTCCTCTGGACACTCCCCAGTAGTTTTATATCTCTCTTGTGCTGTGGCACTCAGAGCTGCCCCCAGCACTGGAGGTGAGGCTGCCCCAGAGCAGAGCAGAGCAGGACAATCCCCTCCCTTGCTCAGCTGATGTTGTCCCTGATGCCCCCAGGACAGGGTGGCCCTCCTGGCTGCCCAGGCACTGCTGACAAATGTTCAGCTTGCCACAGACCAGGGTCCCCAGGTCCCTTTCCCTGGCACTGCTTTCCAGCCTGCTGCTCCCCAGTCCATACACACAACTGTGGCTGCCCTGCCCCAGGTGCAGAATCTGTTGGTGAGGCTCCTACAGAGAGCTGCCACTGCAATTCAATTGTTCATGGTTCACATGGTCACAGGCTTGTGGCATTGCTCAGTATCACAGACAGGCAAGCAAGCTGAGTATTTGTTCTGAACTTCATCTAATTTCATTTGGGAAGTATGAATGGAAAGCGTAAGATTAACACTTAAAGCTTGTATTTTTACAGTTCCTACTTGCTGCTTCTGCTACAGCCTAAACCTAACTTTTAACAATGGATCAATTATGACTAGAAAATGAGGTCTTAACAACACATGATGCAATGAAGACTAAGAACTTTAAAAAGTAGTTCTGCAGTATAACTAGTTAAAATTACTTACCCCAGATAACTTTGCCCCCTTGTGTCACAAGGCCAAGCTCACTCACGTTCACCTCGATGACAGTACCCTTAGTAATTACTCCCAGTTGTGTATACAAAGGAGATGATGGATTCTTCTTTACACCAAGGATAGGGAGGCAAAAAGTGGCTTTAAGTTCAGGGTGTGTCACATGTGCCTTCTTGAAACGTAAGCCCTGTTGCAGAGAGTGTTAGAATGAGTTAATAATTGCTTTAAGCTCTCACAAGTGATCTAGTTAAACACTTTGAGAATTAATGTCCTCATCTTTATACATTTAGAGAGACTGGGAAGAATGAAACTACCTAAAATACAGAACGTCATCTGCCTATTGTAGATTGCCAGACTTATTTTAAAACCTGATTAATGACAAGATGAAGCTTTCCATGTATGTTTTCAGGATATCCATTTTTAGCCCAACAATAATACTTGTTACCTTGGACAATTTCTGTTCCATGAGGAAAGCATAGAAATATGAAATACCCATTTCCTACAGCACTTTTTATCTAGTGACCTGCACTTCATAGAGGGTACTTCACAATTTTGTACCATACATTTTTCTGTATCAAAAAAATCTTTTCAAGGCTGTGTAAGACCATCAAACGAGCAATGAGTGCAATTCAACAGGCAGCCTGCACAGTGATTGTTGATTCCTGTAAGGAATGGGTATTCATATGAAAACAACACAATCTCACTGAATCCAGCTTTTCTGCCTGTGTCCTGTCAGGCTGACAGAGCCCAGGCACTGCTCCTGCAGCTGTGTAAGTAAAGGTCAGGCTGGAGGCACAGCTTTTCCTTTGCATACAATCACAACTGTGCTTCGAGCTTACTTAATCCAAAAGGAGGGATTCTGAAGTCCCAGAACAGAGTGGGCTTCTGCAGTTCAGAGAATCATGGCAGTTTATCAAAGGTACTTTGCATAGCTTTTAAAGATAAAGGTGTCTTTTTAAAGATCTTTCCATGCTGATTTGAGAGCTCCTAGCTTTAACTTACTGGTATCATCTGAGTTATAGGAATAAAAGCAGGTGTTTCAACACAGACTGGGACTGTAGTGGCATCTCCCCCTCCCCATGCTAGAGGTTTGAATTTTTGCAAGGAAACTAACAGGAATATTCAACATGAGTAATGATGAAGTGCATTATCATACAAGAAAGCCTCTTTACCACAGAAAATCAAAGCAGTAAACCAAAAGAATTGTTACTTAAAGTTGTTACTTAATGTTACTTTAAGGCTCTGAAACATTACCATTGGTCGGATGAATCGTTCATACTTAGGAGGCTTCCTGGTAAAGCCATCTCCAACAAAACAAACTTTTGTCACCATCCTCTTCCATGCCTTCTTCTTCCTCTTTCCTGTACGAATCACCTTCAAGACTTCTGTTTCTCCTTGTGCACGGACCTTCGGCACAGGAACCTCCCACTTCCCCTGGAAGGAGGGTAAAACAAAAAAAAAAAGGGTTAATATTCTTACCTGCCACATGGTTAAATGAAAGGGGAAAAAACAAAGCATAAAATCAAATTTCTGTAAAGCGCAGGGGTAGACCATAGTTGTTATGCAACTCCTATCCACTTATTTTAATTAGCACTTAGAAGTTCCAAAAAATCAAGATACTGCATATGTTCCTGTTGTCCTAAACTGTTCAGTTACTCAAGGGTTCATGTTTTAATTAGTCTTTGCTTGAAGGCTGTTAGGTAATACAAAGTGGTCATTGTTACACGTAATTTTTGGTATCTGATACATTTACTTACAGCTTTTTCTTTTCTTTTTTGTTTGATCATGTTGGAGAGGACCTTGGCCCGGGACTGGCCCTCTCTGTCCAGCAGATATGCTGGTACAGCTCCTTTGGGTGTTTTCTCATCACTCTTCTGCTTGGTATTTCTCTTCTCATGCATTTTAATGCTGCAAAGAAAGAACACCAATATTAACAGCACAAGAAAAAAAAAAGACTTATTTCTAGATATACCATTTTAACTTAGCCTGTGCCTGCTCAAATTTTTATTTAAGAGATGCTTGTGAAGTATTTTGTATTTATATTTAAGAAATAATACTAAATAATTTTCAGGATAAACTACTAACTTCACTTAGTCTTGTCACTTCCTCTCAGGACAGGAACACAAGAAAGACATGCACCACTTTAAGGAATTTCTGAGTGACCTAAAGCAAACAGCCAAGCACTTTGAGAGATGATAGCCATCCTCTCTGCTGACAAAAAATAACATTCTACTCCTCTTCTGAGATTTGATGGCAATGCTTACATGTGTGAGAAGTGTGTGGTTGTAAAAGCGGCCAAGTTTTGTTAATTTTGAGGTCATTTACTGGGGGGAAGAAAGGACTAAAACCTAATAATTGGGTTAATAAACCCATTATCTTTAAAAGTAGCAGAGGAAAACAGCTATCTACACTTTGAAACCAGTAAAAACAACGTGGTGGACAGGTATGAAGTCCATTAGCAATTCATTAAGTAAAAAAAGTATAAAAGCTTGTACTGTGCCAAGACTGGATAAGTGAGTTTGTGGTGCAGCTATTCCCCCCATTCCCAGTGTCAAGAAAAAAAATACATGCTCTGTAGGCCTTATACTATGGAGAACTGTTTTCTTGCCTAGTTTTCAGGCACCACTAACAGCTTTGATTTCAAGTCCTGGATAACAGGTAAAATTTACAGAAAAATGTTTTTATTTGTCTATGCTTGGCACTGCTGTTCGTCCTTGAAGACAGATCTTACCTTCTGCTCAAATACTGCATATGCCACTGTGTATTTTCTACTGATCATTAAAAAATGTGTGCTGCCTCTTGCTACACTAACTGATATAAAAGCTCTGTGGAAATGCACTCAGTTTTTTTGTCATGATTACATTAGTCACGGTTACTGTCCACCAACACTTTTCTCAGGGAGTACTTCTAGCAGTGGAATTGTTAACGTTCATTTAAAAGAGAGGGACTCTGAAATGCGTTTGCTGCTGCAAAACCCCCTTCCTTTTGCACCCTGACCGCTATTTACAACCATAACACGTGACCCAAGCAATAGTTTAGCTCTTTGTAACAATATCAACATCCCGTCTCATTTTTCAAGCATTAGGGTAACAGGACGGTATCAGGGAGGAGATGGACACTCACGTCTTTTTCATCTGTATCTTCTCAGCATGCCGCTGCTTGTGGTACAGCTTCGCCTTCAGCCCGATCATCTTCTTGGCCTTGCGGGACCGCTCGTGTGCCTCCCGGCCCTCCTTCTTCCTGCGCTTCTCGTGGTAGTCCAGCCGGTAGCCATAGCGCTTGCGGTGGAGCTCGATGTGCTCGTTCTGCGGCTGTGGGGGCGA
>JBBMKD010000115.1:50056457-50090853 GCA_037834095.1 Argya squamiceps | reverse complement strand
TGGAGCTCGATGTGCTCTTTCTGCGGCTGTGGGGGCGAAAGGCAGCGCGGTCAGCGGGCACGGGCACTCACCGGGGCCGGGACGGCGCCTCACGACGGCGGCCCCCTCACGGCAGGGCCCGCCCGGCCTCCCCGTCCCTCCCCTGCTCCGCCGTTTGTATCCCACAGCCCCGGTCCCGCGTCCCGTGTCCCCGGCTCCCCATCCCGTGTCCTGGATCCCTATCCCGTGTCCCCGGACCCCTATCCCGCAGTCCCGGCTCCCCATCCCGTGTCCCCGGCTCCCCATCCCGCGCCCCCGGCTCCCTATCCCACAGTCCCGGCTCCCCATCCCACAGCTCCGGCCCCGCGCCCCGTGTCCCCGGCTCCCCATCCCGTGTCCCGGACCCCTATCCCACAGTCCCGGCTCCCCATCCCGTGTCCCGAACCCCTATCCCTCAGCCCCGGCTCCCCATCCCGTGTCCCCGGACCCCTATCCCTCAGCCCCGGCTCCCACCATGTCGGCAGCCCCGCGGCCTCCTCCGCGGCGGAAAGGGCGGGCCTCATCGGAAGCGGCCCCGGCTGGAAACTCTCCCCCACGCTGCTTTGGTTCCTCGCGGCGGAGAGACGGCGTTCCGCGCCCCCCGAGGGCTTCGCGCCGGGCTTGGCCAGGCCAGAAGGAAGAGGAGAAACGGATCGGGAGAGGTCGAAGAGGCGCTTTTTGCTGCCTGGTCTGTCATGAGAGCAGAACGCGGGAGGGAGGTGAGGTAGCGGGGGAAGGGAGAAGCAGGTTGCCTTCCGGCGGCTGCGGTGACGAGCGGGGCCGGCGCGGTCCCGGGTTGGGCCGTGCCGGAGCTCCGTGAGGGCGGCAGGAGGTGAGAAAACGGAGCAGAAACGCCACGGAGGTTCCTAACGCGGCGAGGAAGGCGGTGTCGCCTTGCGGAGAGCCACCGGGGATCGGCCTCTGGCGGTGCTCGGCTGGGCTCGGCTTGAGGACCCGTCACGGGCGGCGTGAAGGTCCCGCGCCCTTCCCGGTCCACCGGCACCTTCAGGGGACGCGGCTGCAGGATGAGGGCGCGGAGGTGAGCGTGTGCGCTGAGCCGCTTACTCTTCGTAAAAACGAAGCATAAACTCACGGGAGCATAAAACGAAGCATAAACTCACGGGAGCTGGACAGCGGCGTCCCCTCAAATAACCAGCAGCCATCTAGGAGTGCTTTTGGCGCTCCTGCACTTTGGCTTTTTTGTTGCAGTGTTTTTTTGGCTGTCCTTAAAAGGTCATAGTACTTAATATTTTCTGTTATTTCTGCCCTAAACAGGTACTTTGCCCTGCAGTCCTTCCTTCAAGACTAGAAAAGCTGTTTGTATTTTGCTCACCTAGTAATTGATGCTCTGGAGCTTATCTGAGAGTGAGTGTAAACTGTGATTTTCATTATTCTGCTTTAATATTTCCTCGAGAAATATATTTAGTGTTTGTGAGCATGCATTTGTGCTGCATTGTTAATGCTTAATAACGTTATTATTGCAGATCTGACACTGTTTTAACTTGCAAAGCAATAACCTGAAAAATATTAACCTGATTTCTCGTCAAAAAGGATGAAGTTTTGTGATTGAATTATGTCAAGGGAACGTAGTTAGCCTGTTTCCTGTTATAAACATTTTTTACAATGTTTGCTTACCTTGCCAGGGAACAGGGAACTTTAGAGGCAGGAGCCAGAATGTTGAGAATTATGGGGAAACTTTCAGTGAATGCGTTGAAGTCATCAAGTTTTTGCAATAAGGTAAGCTTTCCCCCTTTTTTTTTTGATACTTCCTCTGTGAGCAAGGGAAACACTTGGGTTATTCTGAGTAAACTTTTAATTGGGGTGGTGGTTTTTATTTGGATTTTTTGTCTTTAACAGTTGGCCTCTGGACAATGTGTCCTTTCATGTTGGAACGGGACTTCAGAATTGGGAATTGAATTTGTAATTTTTTGTGTAGATTTTTTGACTGCCTAACTCTCGTCATTGTTAAATTATTTACACAAACAATTAAGTGTATTTAAAAATTTTTGGCTATTGAAAAAGATTTTGATGCTGCCATAAATTTTTACAGAATTTATGTAATTTTATTCAAATAAATTTATTCAAATATTTTATTCAAATATTATTGGGATAAAAAAATTTATTCAAATATTATTGGGATCAAATTGGTTCAAACCTCAATGTGGGCATCATTTTCAAGCATCTGCTTCTAAAGGTGTGTTGACCTTATATAAATACCTGACAACAATATCTGTTCCTGTGGATTTGCTTTTTCAGTTTATTTTTCTACAACTGCCAAAAATGTAACTAGTTGTAAAATGTACAAAAACTATCTAGTTGCAACAATAAACATTCTATGTGATTCTTTTTTTCTTTCAAGTACATGTATTTCAGAAATACAAAAATGAGAGTCATGAGTGTGACACAGAGAAACTGCAGCCTGAGAAACTACAGTTCTCCACCAGGTATAAGTTTATGTTGCTTTCTTTATAGTAAGGATTAATTTAAAAGTGAGTGAGAATAAAAAAAATACTTTCTGTATGCTTTCTGTTTTATTGTGTCCTTTTGGCCATTCTTTATAGAATTTAGTGCGTAAATACAGCAGTTAAACAGCTCAAGGACCAAGGACTTGTGTTGCTGCTCTTTTCTCAGTAGATTCACAGTATCCACAGGCCTTTAGAAAACAATAATAAGCAAAGGTACAAGTTATAAGAGGTCAGGTCAGTTGTGAAGTGTGCTGGAACCCCTCATTAAGGGTAAGATGTTGCTTTAATGTGTCTCTGATGACACAGATGATCTGTAGGTGGAAAAGGAATGCTGGCTTAGATATTGTTGAATTCTGTGTGGCCTGTGAAAGATGAACTAAAGTACTTTGTGTGTTCCTGAAACACAAATTTATTAGCTTGAATAACTGAATTCAGGTAAGTTGCATAAAAAATTACCATGAAAACTTATTTTCCAGCTAAACTGTGTGAGAAAGAATATATCTTCCAAGAAAATAGCATTTAAAACTTCCCAGTCCCATATTTTTTCAACACAGGTCAGCTTGCCTTTTATCCCTGAGAATTATGCTGTATAGCTTTAAACAACTTTTCAAATTTATTATCTAATCACTAGTTCAGTGAATGTCAGCATTACATTGTCTTGAGCTGAGGTATGCTTCTGCAGAATAAGATGATGGTGCTTTCCTGTGTTGGCTTTTTCCTGTTGTTTCTAAATGACAGCTGTTTTTTCAAGCATTTCTCTTTTTTTTTTGAGGTGGGGAAAGGTTTGTTTAAAATTGAGTACATGTCCTTAAAAATATGAGGCGGTAGAGATTACAGATCATCATGACTTGTGGCTCTGAATCTTTTTTTTTTTTAAATAAGATTTTTAGAAGTTTTCTTAAATATATTTCTACATTGGGTTCTGTCTGAAAAGCTTTTTCATTTTGTTTGTTTTCCAGGAGATGTCAAGTCTCTGCATTCTGTCATTAATCCTCACATATCCAGGTACATCAAGCTGGTTTGCTGTTGGGATGTAACTTCAGTCAGAGCAGTTGGTGTGATAAAGAATTGCAGGTTGTTGCCCCATGCCTGTCTCATGTGCATGTTTAATATAACGTTAGTTTAATATAAAATCAGTACTTGCTTACCTCGACCCTTGTGACATTTCAGTGGAGAGTGCTTGCTGGTGGCACAGCTTGCACTGTCATAACCAAACCCAGGCTGGTAGGGGAGCTCCAAATCCAGGGTGTTGGTGGGAGCTGAAGAAGGGGGAAGGATGTCTTGGCAACTATTTTTTGTGTCCATGGGAGCACTACCACGTTAAATACTGACATTCTTCAGTGTTAGAATATCAGATATGCAGCAGAGGAGCAATGCTGTTAATCTGGTGTGTTTTTCTCGGGGAATATTAGCTATTTGTGCAAATGAGAATTATCACAGGATTAAAAAATCACTGCACTAACTGTTTTCACTTCCTGCAGGATCAGAAACATTGGCATTATGGCCCACATTGATGCAGGCAAAACTACAACAACAGAGAGAATGCTGTATTATTCTGGGTATATAAGAGCACTTGGAGGTTAGAAATACTTCTTGTATTTCAGTAGGTTTAAGGAATTTAATAGTGTACAATTACCTGCAGTATAGTTGCTGGTGGAATACCTCATTGTTGTTCCAAAGTTGTGTTGCAGTTTAATTGAATTTTAATGTAATTGCATGTTCCTTTGTGTACTAAGGCAGTTTTGCTTTCAGTTACCATAGTTATCATAGGACATACCTTTTTCATTGATATTTTTCTTCTACTTTTAGCACATTATCTTTGTTTAACATTTAATTAGAGAATCTCCTTATTTTACTGGTTGCTCATTGGCCATTCTGGTAAAGCAGTTTGTTGAGTTTTCTTTTGACCTGTGAAGAAGCCAGAGTGAGAAAGAGTATGCATTCCTTTTGAAAGCCATGGCACAGGAAGAATTCCTTGCTACACCAAGTTTAATACTATTCTTCAAGACTGAAATGGTCACAGCAGCCTCTGTTTGTGTTTCTTTTTGACCTTTTAAGTTTTATACCCTCTTCTCTACTGTGTATGACTGATAGGGGATGTTAGGCTTGTGAAGCAGTGGAACTTGGGATCCTGCTAATTTAAAAATGTAAACTCCTTCTCTTGTTATTAGAAAGTAAGCAAAGCCCAGCCTCTTACTTTGTGGTTTGTTTGTACTTTACTTTTGACTTAATTACCTTCTGATTACCAAATTTCAAGATGTCAGTCACATTCCACACAGTGAGTGCAGCCAGGTTTTTTAAAGCTGTAGTTTGTTCCTGGTTTTGGACTTTGTTTAGTTTTTAAGATGCTCATGGTGTTATTAGGATTAAGAACAAAAAGGTTGTTGGAATTGCTTTCACTTGTGCTTGTCTTTCATTTGCAGGGCATTTATTCCTAAGAAATGGAGCCTGGGTAAATTACCTGGCATTATAATGTTTTTAAAAAGGCTAGTTTTCATAGCTTATACATATATATATGTAAAAGGGACTATCTCCAATGCTCTCTTGACATCTGTATTCAAAGACAATTTCAGATTTTGAATTGATTACCTGCCCAGTCCTGCTTTCTGTTTGCAGATGTTGATGATGGAGACACAGTGACAGATTTTATGGCACAAGAGCGAGAACGTGGTATCACCATCCAGTCTGCTGCTGTCACATTTGACTGGAAGGACTACAGGATCAACCTGATTGACACCCCAGGTACTGCTCTTCAGTTGTACTCATGTTATTATTAAGGGAGAGAGGATGAGGTGAAGTGTCACAGAGTGTCTTTGTCTGAAATATAGTGTAAAATTTAATTGGTTAGCAAAAGTGCCTATACTAAGCTCTGTTCAGCTTTGGATAATTGTTTGCTGATTCCAAATCTAGCTTATATAAAGTGAGCTCAGATGTTTCCACATTAAATTGTTCTCACTTCTAGGATTCATAATAATCTTGTTGCTTTATAATTGCTTTATAATAATCTTGTTTATTTTAAAGACTGACAGGTATTATTTCCCTGCAAGTGAAGAAAAAGTTGTTTTGACGTTACTTGAAAGAAAAAGAAATGGTTTAAATATGATGGTTTAAAAATGATGTTGCCTGTTTGAATTATGATGATATAAAAGGAAGATTGTTTTTTAGGCCATGTGGACTTTACAGTGGAAGTTGAGCGTTGTTTGAGAGTCCTGGATGGAGCAGTGGCAGTATTTGATGCTTCAGCTGGTGTTGAGGTAAAATAGATATTTTTTGTGTGTGTGTGCAGTCTGTCGTGGCAAAGGGGAGAAATATTCTCAAACCCTTTGTGTTTGATTAGTCTGTCAGTTCCCTAGGAAAGATGAGACCCCTGTGCCCAATTCAGACTGTCAGTGTTTCATTATGGGGACCCAGAGACCCTTCACTGAACAGACCATGGGATCAGAGTGGGGTTCAACTGCCTTGGTCAGGGCTTTACAGAAGGATGCCCTCCTGAAGGATCCTTCATTGTTCTGTTGGCCTCTGGAAGGATCCAGGGACACATCCCAACAGCATAAGAGAGACCCTGGCCCTCCACAGCCCAGTATGTTTGTTACCTGCTGCCAGCAGCTGTTAGCACTCTTAGAGGACTCAGACTTAACAGTTTATGGAATAACACTCCTCATTAATGTAACTGAAAAATGTGACAGGTTAAGGTTTGAAGACTTCTGGTGATAGCATCTGGCTGCAAAAACGTCCTCAAAGCAATATGCTGACCAGCTCTAATACCTAACCAAAGTTAGCTTGAGGTCATTGTTCAGCATGCAGAGAGTGCAGTCCTTACCCCATAGATGTCGCTGTGGGAATGAAGACAAGTTCAGCCTGTTGAAGTTAGATACTTCAGCCCCAGAAGTATCTAACTCCTTCTCATTTTTAATTTACTTTTATACTATTTTTGTGTTTAGGTGGAGCTTGAGTGATTATAGTCATGCATCAATGTTCAGTGGGGGTAGCTGTCCCTTGTATGTGGGTAATATCAGTGCTACATCTGAGGTCAACTTTAAGATAGAGGTGGATGTCTGTGATCTTGCCACGGTTCCTGGTTCAACAGCAAGAAATCTTATTTTTTCTCCCTTGGTTGAAAGCTGCTATGTGGCTTATCAGCTACAAGGTACCCCTGAGTTCCCCCTTGTGCAAGGATTTCAGCAGAGCCTGGACACAGTGTCTCCACTCTGCTCCAGCCTCCATTTAGTCCCCCTCAGCATGTATTGTGTGTGGGAAGTCAGGCATGCTGACCACATCCTATCTAGGGAGTAGCAACTGCATTTTACCCTGTAAATTCCACAAATCCTGTTAGAGGGTGAATCTACCATTCCAGTTTTTCTCTGGTTTTACTTCCAGTCACTCTTGGTTATTTTCCCACCATGTCTAGTGACTTAAACCAGGCTGAAATAATGTACAGAGGTTTTTCTCTGTATTATCTCTCTCAATGCTTTTATCAAAATTCAGCTTCAGGAAGCTGAGCATTTAATTTTAAATCCTGTAGTGCACAGGAATTTTCATGGTAATAAGCAGCAAATAAGTGTGATTACCATTATAAGTTTGGGATGTTTTTGTTGTTTTGTTGCTGTCTTTTACAAATGTTGATTGAGGTGAATGCTTCTGACTAGCTCCACAAGTGGAATGAAATTAATATCAATCAATTTCCCATTTTCAGATTTAATGTAAAAAATAGGTAATTTTCAGGCAGGTTTTTTCTCCCTCCCCAGTGGCCTTTTTAACAGGGTGCAGAAAAGGTGTAAGCAAGCTAGAACTGGACTTTTTATAGCATGAGATGTGTCAGTAGTTCAATCCTGCAGAAAAGAAAAGCTACATGTGAAATCCCTGTTGCATGGGACATACCTTTTTCCTGGATGAGGAATGAAAGAACTTTTAATCACTGTAAGTCACATTATTTGACTTGCTACTGGAAAAATTTAGATGTCATTAAATATGAACCTGAACTGAGTAATAGCCTCCACCCCCAACAACAAAACAATTGGATCTGCTTGTTTTTTTCTAAAACTCTGTAGCAAATTCTTGCATTATTGCATGTAGTGGTAAGAGACTATTACTGAACCCAAACTGATTTTTATATATACCTGCTTTAATTTTCAAATAAAAATATATATGATAAATGGCTCAGCAGTGCACAAATTGCTGTTAAAATCAAATAGTTTTTAGTGTTGTTTTGTGTAGCCACAGAAATGCTTGCCTGTGTGTGCCTAAGTGATTTGGCCATAAAACATACTCTCTACATTACAGAGTTTTCCCTATGTATGCCCCCCATAATGCTTAGTTTCTCTTCACATTCCCTTGCCACTATGTTTGCATGCCCTTAGTGCAGGAGAGGGATTTACAACAGCTGGGAGACATGATAAGAAAAAGCTGCTTGTGGAGTTCATCTGTGATGCTGGATATGGGATTGTCACAATACAATTGTCACAGTTCCCTTCTACTCTGAACTCAGACCTTCAGTGGAGTTGGGGAGCACATAGTTCAGCTGTTGACAATGACATTTGCATTTTGTCTTTTGTTCTAGGCACAAACTCTGACAGTCTGGAGACAAGCAGACAAGTACCAGATACCACGAATTTGCTTTTTAAACAAGATGGACAAAAGCAGGGCAAGGTATTTAGGCAGTTATTTAAATAAAAAGCTTGTAAGGGAATGTCTAGTATTTTCCAGTTAAGCATAGAGTAATGCCTTGGGAAGGCTGACCTGAAACAGAGACTGGACAGAGCAGCAGGATAAAGTGGGTGTTTATTGAAAGGCCTTTAGGATCCACCTTGGGCAGGACAAGAGCCTGACCAGGGCTACACCCAGGGTGGATTTAAAATAGTTCAAAAATGGTCATGAGATCTTAAACTTTTATAAGTTTTGGGGCATTTGCATATTGGGGTTTAATTGTCCAATTACAGCCCCAGGTTGTGAAGTCCCATCCTTTCTTGTTTTCCTTCTTCAGTCCACTGTTGTTTATGGTTTTGGGACTGAAAGTTGTCCTTGGTCTTCATCAGGAAAAGGATTTGTTTTGTCTACCTACCCTGTGAACAGAGCTTATTAACACCTAATCTGAGGCTCAGAACTACACCCCTAGGCAGCACAGAATCTGAAAAACATGAAACCTAAAACTTAAAGCATCAAGAGCAACCCAATTAATGTCAATACTGACTATGTACTCCTTTGGTTATGCAAATGCATGTTTTTGTGTAATTATAGGACTAATTTTTGCAGTAAATAGAGAATGGTGAGCCTATTTTACTGATATCATAAAGTTTTGTGTAACTTAGTATCTGTTCTTCTTCTGTAGTTTTACATATGCTGTTGAGAGCATCAAACAAAAATTGAAGACAAAACCTTTACTATTACAGGTAAGCTTAGAAATTAAATGCTTGTTTCTTTTGAATGAGACTCCTTTGTTAATTATTTGCAGCTGTCTAAAGTCTCCATTCTATTTGCAGTTGCCCATTGGGGAAGCCAAGACCTTCAGGGGACTGGTTGATGTTGTGACTAAGGAGCAAATAATGTGGAAACCTACTTCTGATTTGGATGATGGAAAAAACTTTGAGCGAAAGCTACTGCTGGAGACTGATGATCCAAACCTGTTCCAACAAGTCCAGGATGCAAGAAATACCTTAATAGAACAAGTAAAGTTCTAAAGTAAATACTTAATATATTTAAAACCATTACTCAGAGCAGTAGGAAAAATAGGCTGAAAGGGACATCTGGAGGTGTCTGGTTAAGTGATCTGCTGAAAGTAGGGCTGACTTCAGCCTAAGGCTGACTTGTTCAGGCTTGTTCAGTTGAGTTTTCAAGTCAAAGGACACTGATCTCTGTAGGCAGCCTGTCCCAGTGCTGGATCATCATTTCTTTATGTCCAGTGGAATTTTACTGTGCTGCAAGCTGGGACAGCCATGCTGGTGCTTTCCTTGTGTACCTCTGAGGACAATCTGGTTCTGTTTTCCCTGAAGCAGGGCCACTACCACTGTTTCAAATAGTAAGAGACAGCGTTTGCATCCTGCTTTAGCCTCTCCAAGCCAGACAAACCCATCTCTCTGGGCCTCCAGCCCCATTAGTTGTTTTCCAGTGGAGTTCCTGCAATTTGTCAGTCTCTTTTGTGCTGGGGAAGCTAAAAGCAGACAGTGTTTGTACTGCCTTAGATGCCAAAATATATTTGGTACATTCACATGAAACCTGACAGATGTGACTTGAAGCCTGCAGGGTTTCAAGAGAGATCCATACTCTTTTGGATCCAGAGATCCATACTCTTCTGAAGGGACAGCTAGAAGCTGGATGGGATGTTGCAGCCTGGTCAAAATGGCACTGAATGCTGTGTTAGAAGCAGCTCAGTCCAATCATAAATGGATCCTTTTTGTTGGAAGGGCTGCCTTCCACACAACTGTGGATAACATTGTGCAAGTGCATAAACAGATGATGCTGGCCTTCCATTTCCTTTGAAATTGGAGAGATCTGTTTTATCCTGCTCTGAGTTCAGTAGAACATATACACCATCTGGTTTTCAAACTTAGTGGGTTTTAAATGGCAGTGTTAATACCCAGCCTTTTATCTTAAGAAATACATTGTCAAATGGAAATGTTTGTAAGAACAGTGTTAGTTTTTTCCCCTTTTTTTCTGGGCACTTCCTGAAGGAGGAAGGGGTGGACCAGTAGTGTGATAATTGAGATAAACTTGTGCTTGTAAAATATTTTTCAAAATGCTTTCTATGCTGTTAATATTCCTTATCAGAAACCCTCTAAAATGTAGCATTTTGAATACTGGCCCCTTTTGCACACTTTACTTTCACTTAATTAAATGAACTATTTCCTTTATCTCTCATGTTTTAACTCTTAACTTGATAAGACTTCTAATTGCTTGTCGAGGGTTTATTTCAGAATTTGGCCAATTGGTGTTGTAGCCAATAGAGGGGGCAAAGTGCTTTCCTGTGCTTGGGTGTCCTGAGTCAGTGCAGGGATGTATGCAAGGTGGATACTTAAGGAGTTAAATTACATGTCAAGCTGACTGGTACAATTTGAAAACAGAGACATGAAGAAGGCCAAAATGCCCTGATGCTTTTCTGTTTTTTCTAACTCAGTATCTCTTGGCTTGCAAAGGTTGCTTTGCTGCTTACTTCAGACTTCCTGTGTTTGCAGGACATCAGTTAAACCCTTCATGGCTTTCATTGTATGGCTGGAGGTTTTTTTCCATTTCAGGGAGAAGTACAAGCATTCTCTCTCCCACTGATGTGAGAGCAGCTTTATAAGTGTTTTTTTTTCTCCCATCCTTTCTTGGAACCTTCATTTCCATCATTTTATATGATTTGATTTTATAATTGCTGGTATCTTTAAAGGCTTTGTTCCTGCTCTGTTTAGCTTTATATCCTAAGTAAGATTTGTAACTTTTCTGTGAAACTACTGTATGCCAAATAATGAACTACTATTCTGTTGAAGGTTGCAGATCTGGATGATGAATTTGCTGAACTGGTTCTAGGAGAAAATGATGAAAATTTTGACTCAATACCAGCTGACAAGGTATTTTTTAAATTTACAAGTGTTCACTAGCTCTTATTGCAAGAGTTTGGGTTATTCTTCCTTTGACACATGCAAATTATGATTTTGCAGATTTTTCAATAAAAAAGATCATACCATCTGATGTAGTAAATTAACAGTAGTGTGAATTTAGAATAGAATATATTTGGAGTTAGTAGGAATTTTATAAAAATGTGCTATGATTCTTAGGCATTTTAGGCATAATTTCAAAAGTTGGATACATTTATTCAGGAGGGCATGGTTTTCTTTTTTTGCAAGTTAGACTGCTGCAAAAGAGTTTAGGGAAAAAAGAATGGAACTTTCAGGTAGACTCAATGCAGTTTGTGACTGAGCTACTAATTCTCACTAACAAAAACAGCACCTCAACCACTTTGAAATGGTCAGATCTTTAGCCACTGCACGTTGAAAGCAGTGAGTTACAATATACTGAATTAAAAGGACTGTTACAGCAAGAACAGCAGCAGATCTGTGTAAAATGTTTAGAAATCTTAAAACTGGTGTCTTCTGTTTTAGCAGCCAAATGTTTGGGTTTATGGTTTGGAGCTTGTTAAAAGCAGTGAAAGGAGTTCAGATGAGTGATGTCCAGTATCGGATAGCTGGAGTGCAACTTAAGGCTAAATTGTAATTAATTGTAACAGAAAATGATTCCTTTTTTTGCAGTTGCAGTCTGCCATCCGCAGGATCACGCTGGCTCAGAAGGCTGTCCCTGTGCTCTGTGGCAGTGCCCTGAGGAACAAAGGGGTGCAGCCATTACTGGATGCCATTACTCTGTACTTGCCTGCACCCAATGAGCGCTCACACGAGTTCCTGTAAGTACAGGTGGAAAAGGAAATGCAGGAAAAAAGAAGGAAGAATGAGCAGGAAAACACAAAAGGGGAAAATGAAATATGTTAACAAACCATTCATATTCTTAAAAAAAAATTACCCTCTTTAGGTATTAAATAAAAGTAGAGATGTGTGGACAGAACAATACACTAGAGTACTGAACCAGCTGTGGTCAGTTCTGCTGGATGCATTTATCTCTAGTTGTCAAACTTGCACTTTAGAGTCCTTAAGTCTTTTTTTAATCTGAGGACATTCTCATTTTACAAAAATGTGGTCTAGGGATCTCATTTAGTATTGTCTGAATCACATAACATCTTACATGTCCTATTGGAGCTGGAACTGCTTAGATTATTATTTTTCAGTACAAATGATTATTTTTTGAAATTCTGCCTCCATTAACATTGCAGGAAGAAACATGTCACCTCTTAAATGAGTGAAAATTTAGGTAAACATGAGTATGAGTGGATTAATCCTAAAAGTATGCTTTTTGTTATGCTTTTTATTTGCAGACAGTGGTACAAGGATGACCTGTGTGCCCTGGCCTTCAAAGTTCTTCATGATAAATGTCGTGGACCACTAGTTTTTGTTCGTGTTTACTCAGGTTCATTGAAACCTCAGTCAGCTGTATATAATATTAACAAAAGTTGCACGTGAGTAAGATAGGAGGTGTGGTTCAATGTAGTATTGGAATGTCTGTGACAGTTCTGAGTAACAGAGAATTTAATTTTCAGAGAAAGAATGAGCCGGCTGCTGCTGCCTTTTGCTGATCAGCAAATTGAAATACCATCACTAATGCCTGGCAACATTGCCCTGACTGTTGGGTTAAAACAGGTAATGAAAAATACTGATACTGTAAAGGAGCTTGCTTCACTAATGTGCTTTCTACTCCTATGATACTGTATCTCAGATGTGTTCTGATTACGGTGACATATGTAAACTTGCTTTATGTGAAGTACTTTTAGATATACTTCCTCCTAAAATAAAATACCACAGTGTACAAATATCAGCAACTGACCTGGAAACTGCAGTGCTGATTGGAAAAGACTGGAAGCTGAAGGTGTATTTTGTTAGGGTTTGAGCTTGTATTAATACTGTAGCTCTTAAATTACAGTGTAATGTCACAAAGAGACGTCCTGTCAGGAAGGGGAATGATGTTATGAATCAGTTACCCTAAAGCAACAGTTTCAAATAAATGTATTTCATGCTTGCTTCTATTAGTTTAATAATTTTGTTAAGTTAGTTTAATACTTATTAGTTTAATAATTCAGTTGCTGTCTGAATAGGCTGCATGAATCTCATTTGCACAGATTTTCTAAAATGTAACCAACCAGCTTAGGCATACATTTTGAGTTTGAGGTTTTTGATGGGTTGTTTTTTTTCACATCCCTTCCTGTGTTGGTCTGTAGAGTGCCACTGGAGATACCATAGTGTCATCAAAGGCTTCGGCTGTCGCTGCAGCACGGCGGGCTGGAAGGGATGCTGGGGAAAAGAGGAGGTCTGTCAGTGGCACAGACAGTCTGCTGCTGGCAGGTGTTGAGATCCCTGAGCCTGTCTTCTTCTGTACCATTGAACCCCCTTCAATGGCCAGACAGCAAGGTACAATGCACCCACCTGGTTGGATGAGTGAGTTGCACAAATTTCATAGCCAGTGATCCAGTATGGCTCTTTCTGGTGGTTTTTGTACTGATGGTATACTTCAGATCATGATTGTCCATATCCTTTGCTATTAGAGTGTCAAGCAGTAGTGCTTGACTACTGCTTTTCTAGTTTTTGTGTCTAGAAAAGTAGTATTTCTTCATTTAGAAAAGGAGGGATGGAGGCACTCATTCTGAGTTTTGCTGCAGATACAGTGGTGGGCTGTACATAGTGTCCCAGGTACAAATAACCTTGAAATGTGGGGTTTTTTACAGTTGGCACTCACAGTTCTACTCTATAAAGTCTTTATATGCCAAGACTTCTGTCTAGTTAGAGTTCTTCCTTGCATCCTTGCAGTCCTGTAATCTTACTGTCTTTCCCAACACCACCTGTACCAGATGGCTTGATAATTTGACTCTTTTTGGAAATACACTTTAAATTCTGTATCTTTGTTCTAACAAAGCTGAGCTTGTTTGGGGGTGAGGAGGAGGAGGGATAAGTACCAGTGTACTGTGACAGAATGGAGCAAGGTAGGAAACAAATTTGGAGCAGCATGTCTGCAGGCTGAGCCACTGGGTTATAAGGTGTTACTGATTTTGTGGTGTTGGGATGTTTTTGTTTGCATTTGTTTGTTTGCTTTTGTTGGTTTTTCCCTCAAACACTGTAAGGTATGATGAATGCACTCTTGGCTCTTGGTTCATCATTCTGCTGCTTTCCTCAGCAGTTAGATAATGGGCAATCACTTAAACACAAAACCTTGTATAAAAGGTATATGTATATTTTCATTTGGACCATTTCATGTCAAACTCATCTTGAAATACTTAAGTAAATCGTGTAACAGCTGACATTTTTCTTACAGTTATTTACAGACTTCATGAATAATTTGTAGGTTCCAGTCTGTCTTCCTAGAAGCACAAAGTATCACTCTGAAAGTAGCATGTATAATAATTAAATTCAAGCACTCTGTAGCACATTTAATTTATGGGATAAAATCAGAAGTTGCTGGTTAATTGTAATTTTTCCTGACTTTGTTTGCCAAAATCTATGCTCCTCTAGGATACTTTTGATTGTTTTGAAGAAAGTGATATTTAGGCACTTACTCTGATCTTCAAATTACTGCATTCATTTCAGATAAAATGTTTGATATTTCTGTACAGACTTGGATAATGCATTGAGCTGCCTTCAGCGTGAAGATCCAAGTTTAAAAGTGAAGCCAGATCCTGACACAGGACAAGTAAGATGAATCTTCTATTGCTCATGTTGCACCATTAATTTAGAACGTCAAGGCCACACTAACTTGAGTTAGTTCATTTGCATATTGAGATTTTCTTTAATAAAAAGGACTCTCTGAAAGTTCCTGTGATAGATGTACAAGGTTTTGTGTATGAAATTAAAATGGAGTCTTGGGCACTTGTGCTTTACAGAACAGAGGGAAGTCACCCCATGCTCTGGATGTTTTTGACATTTCTGTATTTAAAAAGGTTTGAATTACATAGTCTTTAAGGTTAGGTAAGATAATCTTTTTTATGGTGAGCACAGTACTGGTAACAACCCTCTCACTTAAATATGTTTATGTCAGATGACCTAAAGCAGTATGTTTCTCCAGGGTCCTTAGAATTCAATTATGGCCATTGGAATTAAAGCATTTTAAGAGACAATTTGAAGCATACAAGTCCTTACTTAAAGAATTTGTATTAAAACCTGAGTTTTGCATGTTTTTCGACTTCTCTCTTAATTATCTTCTCACCAGACTATCCTCTGTGGCATGGGAGAGCTACACATAGAAATCATTCATGACAGAATCAAACGTGAATATGGAATTGAGACTTATTTGGGACCTCTTCAAATAGCGTACCGAGAAACCATCTTAAATGCTGCCCAAGCTACAGGTGAAATGAGTGAATGGAAGGGACATCCTGTTCCTGGTTTTGTAGCTTGATTTACTTGTACACGAGTAACTTTCAGATGAAAATTATGTATTATTTTTTCCAGACGTACTGGACAAAACAGTGGGTGATAAACGGCACTGTGTAACTGCAGAGGTGGAGGTGAGGCCCAGGTCAGGAGAAGGAGCAACAACAAAACCCATCATCAGCTATGCTGAGAATGTCAGTGAAGGACTGCCCAAAGAACTCCAAGCAGCTATAGAAAATGGAATCACAAATTCATGCATTCAAGGTAAAGGAAAAGCTGTGTCAGGTATACTGGTCTAATAGTTTTGTAAGAGGTAATTTTCTAGAAGGAGAACTGCTAGCTTGAAAACGAAAAGATTATACATACATGTACAACTAATGTGTATGTAAGGTATAAAGGAAAATTACAAAATGTCTTAAAGTACAAAAATTGCCACATACCTTTTTCTCTGCCAAGAATGGAAGTCAGCGTGCTTATGGTTTGCTTTTAAGGTTGATGTCTTCACTCACTCAACAGTGAGCTTGTTTATCTTTTGGTTTATCTTTTCATCTGGTATAAGAGATAAGGTATTTACTTGATGACATAATGTAATCCGTAGTGATAACACAGAAATGGTTTCGTAGGCCAGCATGCATTACACTTCTATTACTGTTACTAATGCATTTTTTTTATTTTCAAATATGTTAAATCCATGAGTTTTCAGTAAAAAGCTTTACCTAATTGCAAAGTCTGTGTTTTCTAAAGGACTAAAAGTGTCCTAGACTTTTGATTAAAAATAGGAAGTCTTAAGTAACTTAAGTGAGCAAAAAACTGCCTTACAGTAAAATCAATAGGTAGTGGATTAACAAAGGAGAATTTCTCTTTAAGAACCAGCATGAAGTGATTTTTCAAAGTTGTTTTGTGGAATTCGAAAGCATCTCTCATCTTTGGCTGTGGAATCTCTTAAAACATGTGCTTTCTTTACACTTCTTGAAGAAACTTCAGAACTGTGTTGTCTCCAGCCTAAAATTGATGCCATTAAGTACTTTAAAAAAATAAAAATAACTGGCCATGTTCTCTTCAAAAAAAGTGATTTTTTTTTTCAGGTGTGGTTCAGGCCCCACATAGAATCTAACACAGTTTGGTCTGGTAGAGAGTCCTGGGTCGAGGCAGGTAATCTGCCTAGGACACTAGTTTATCCTTTATGGAACTGAGTTACCCCTAGAGTTTTGGGTATGTGTTAGTATCAGGCGTTGCTGTGGCTATATTGTGTTCAAAAGGAAAATAAAGAAAATTTATTGGCTTCTGGTTAAACAAAAGGTTTCCCTACTTTTTCAAATGATGTCTTGTTGAAGAGACCAGTTTTAGATAATATAATGTATTTGAAAATAACTTTTTGGTAATGGTTGTCTGGATGAGTATGTTCAGGAGCTTCTGGTTCTGAATATTATCTGTGCTTTTGATAAAGAGAGTAAGGAAGTATGAGTCTGCATTCCTTTGTCTCTTTTGGCAAAGTTAGGTAATGGCAAAAGCTCAAAATGAGGAATGTGACCAGTAGCCACACCCCTCAGGGGAGGACAGGGAAGGAAACAGTAAAGAGGAGAATGAGAAACTTCAAGTAAACTTTGAAAATTTTTTGCATGCTTCTTAATATTCTGAAAAACAAATGAGCTTTTTTTTTTTTTCCTTTTATTTCTTTTCTGTGGCCCTGCCCAGGACCTCTGCTTGGATTCCCAGTTCAAGATATAGATGTGACAGTGCAATCACTGACAGTGAACCCGGACACCTCGCACACAATGGTGTCAGCCTGTGTCTCCCGTTGCATGCAAAAGGTACAGTGAAACTGTAAGCTGCTGTAAACACTGTAGCATGATCTACTGCTGGGGAAATATATGTGTATCAATATCTGGTCATTGTTACTCTTTGCACACCCTTGCTGGGGAATTTATAGCTTTTGCAAGTAGAGGGTTTGAGTCAGCTTCAGGGATAAAAAATACTTACGTCAATTTTATTTTAAAAAACCCGTAAGAGTACATCTGTGTAACTTCCTTCCTTTCCAAGTAGGCTTTGAAAAAAGCTGGTGTACAAATACTGGAGCCCCTGATGAACCTAGAAATCACAGTAAGTGAAGATCACCTCAGTGCAGCCCTTGCTGACCTTGCACAGCGGAGGGGTCATGTTCAGGAAATCCAGTCTCGTCAGGACAACAGAGTTGTGGTCGCTGCTGTTCCACTGGCAGAAATGATGGTATGTGATTACCCTACCTATGGTAAAACTGATCTTTTTTATATGCCTTTAAATATTTGGCTTCAGTTTACTTTTCTTTTTGTTATGGATAAGTAAATTTAGAATGAATTTATAAAATTGTGGTTTAATTATTGAAGGTTGGAGGAAGTGCCCACAAATTGAATAGCTTTTTTATGCCCAGTTCAGATTGCTAAACCAGCATGTATTCAGCTGTAAGTTAGAGAAGTAGTAAATGCTAAAATAGGTTTTACAGAGAACAGTTTTTAAAAAATATTATTATTGACTCATGCATGTATTGCAATTCTAATACAGTAATATTGGAAAGTTAACTTACTAGTACAGTGCAGTATACTTCTGACCCTCTTCTTCTCTCTCTCTGTGGTCTAAGCAGTTTTCCATGCTAATTTACCTTCCCCTTATCCTAACTTGAGTGATGTGTGTTGTCCATTTTGTCCAGGGCTACTCAACAGTTCTGCGCTCTCTAACATCGGGCTCAGCAACCTTCACCTTGGAGCTTGCCAGTTATCAAGCCCTGAGCAGTCAAGAGCAAAGTGCACTTCTTCAGAGGAGGATGGGGTTGGTGTGATATTTACTTTCCAGGAACAGTATTTTCTATCCCCCTGTTAAATATTTTCATATGTACCGCCAGTGTGTTCGTCTCAGACCAACTGATGGCAAAAAATGAGTGAGCAGCTGTGTGAACAGACTGGTTTTAACTGTCCAGGGAGGAAGGTTCAAGAGACTCTGCTCTCCTGGCATAACCTCGTGATTGCAAAGCAGGGATGCAACCACAAGTTGTTGCTTTGCAAATTCTTATCTTGTGGCCATCTGTAATGAGAAGTGATGCAAATACTCTTCATAGGAATGAGCACTAAGTCCACCTTAATGTGCCACTGGGACTGTTTTCCTAATCTAGCAAATAAAATTTGTGAAACTTTTGTCTATCACTGAAAAAACTTCACAGTTTTGGAACTTTGTATCTTGATTTGTTTTTAGCTGCATGAAAGGATGTGGTTAATAAGCACTTTAAAATGTATAACTTACAGGTATTACTTCTACTGGTAGAAACCAGTTGTGAACCAGAGTTCAGGACTGGGTGTAATTTCTACCTGCGTTTAGCAAGTAAGTGAAACAGATACTTCTGCAAATCAAGTAAGATCTGTACAAAAGAAATACAAGAAAGGCAGTTTTTCCAGGACAGTAATTCCTACCTACCACCCTGCAGTATATTGAAAAAGGACGTTTGTTTGTTTACCTTTAGGAATTAGTAAATTAAGCTGTAATGGTTTTGATTTGCTATGGGTTGCAATTATCTGGTTACCTAGAAAAGTGGCAAGTGATACTTTGAAATAAAAAAGATAGTTTGCTCCTAATTTAAATAGTGTCTTAACTTTATTTTTCTTCAACCTGGGAGTGTAAGGAAACTGGAATTAGTAACTCTACGGGATCAAGGTTCATGATTTCACAGTATTTTTGAAAGGTTAAAAACAATCATTTTTACTCCCAGCAAGGCAGTCAAATAATTTTATTTCAAAAGTGAAAATTTTAAGTCTTGATTCAGATACGAAACCACACACACATATTTATCCCCCAGAGGCACTTGAGGCTGTTGACAAGGACTCTTTGCAGCAGTTAGAGCCCTCTTCCTTCATGGGCACAGTACCCAACGAACACCGGCTCGGCCGCTATGCCACGGCTGTTAAAATAAAGCGGAATGGGAATGACTGTAATCAAACAACTGGCTGCTTGTCTAGGCAGGAAGAAAGATACTGGCAATCTTATTTTAATAACTACATAAACACAACTACTCCCAACAAACAACAGATGGCCTATTTAGGGAGCAATAAAGGGCCGTATTCTAGTTTTGGCTGAACCTGTTTCAGTCAGAGGCACCAAGCCATTGGCAGACGTGTTGAAAAGCTCAAATTCTGGGGCTAGTTCTTTTGATGTTCCGCAAAACCTACTGCTTTTAGTGAAAAGAAGTCATAAGAAAGGCAAATATTAATCAGCTGACATTTACACACTTTCCCCTCTCCCAACGTCAATGTTTTCTTCATATGCATCTCTAATTCTGTAATTTTTATTATTTGGGGGCTGTTTCAAGTGATTCAGTCCCTCTTGATTAAAGAGTGACAGTAAGATAAACATATACTATATACCCTAAACTAAAGTGATTCCAACAGATAATCATTCTAAGACATCTTCATGAACATGAGCTTGAGTTTCAAGTGCTGACTGTAACAGCTGTTGTATCCTGTTCTTTAAAAAACTGATTTGTATCTACTTGAACTACTACCACAGAGTTGAGATTTTCAATGAATTGTCACAAACTTCTCTAGAAAACAAAATGGTATGTTTCACACTCACTGCAGTCCAACTATTCAGCCCTCTGACTGCATACTTCAAAAGTGGAGTCAAAATTAGACTTAAAACCTAGAAATCACTCATATCTGCAACTGTGAATGTACAAAAACAACATGAGCAATAAATAACCAGTAACTTGTCTAAGTACTTTTTAGGAAAGAATTGGGAGAACAATGTGTTATGACTACTGTAAACAAAGTCAGCTCATAAATGAAGTAAAATTTGTCATGGACTGCTTGTCATGGACAGCCCCTAAAGTAAGGCAGTACCTGAAAGAATAGTTTGCCCAAGCTCAACTCTCATGCAAACTGCTCCAGCTGATTACCTGTTGCAGGTCTTTAATTATTATTCATAATAAATAACACCACTGTTTTTTTTAGAAGTCTGCTTTTCCTTCTGTCAGTGTACTCCTCCCACATACCCTTTAATATAATTTTTGTCTGAAATAAGTCAGTCATGGTGTTCATTTATCTTTTACAAGAAAGAGAAACACAGATGAGTCCTAGTGTTTCACTAAAAAAGTGAGTTCTGAAAATTTTAGTTGCAAAACCAGCCAGAGCTCGTCTTAATTTATCTGTCTTCCTCTTCTGTGGATACAAAACCAAATGGAATTGCATTTACAGTCAGGCTGAGCTGCTAGCTCTCTTCCCTTCCTCTCCAGGCCACCAGTTCATACCTGTACCTTTATTCCACTGGTTGTAAAACTTGAGAACCAAGATACACTGTAGCTACTAAATCTTACCGGAGCATGCGGCATCGATGGTGCCTTAGCCTTTTGTAGGCATCCTGCAAGTTGGTCACATTGCTGCTGCTCCAGAGTCTTTCCCCAACAGCACTTGCTCGAGGCCTGTAAAGGTAAATTTTGGAGTAGGTATGGTCTAGAACCAAGAATGTATATTTTTTTTAAATACCAGGTCTAATATAATACTTTAATATCCAGAAGCATTAATTTTCACAGCTGCTTAGGTTCAGCACAGAGCACTGCTACCACTAGCATACAGTCCTGTGGGATTAAATTAATGCTTCTTGTGGCTGTCTTTTTAAAATCTAACGATAAAGCAGTCCATACCATAATCTCGGTGTCAGGTTAGTTGCATCCACAAATTCCCCCCACAGGCAGGCTTCTCCCCCTATTACAAGTTTCTTCTGTTTTTCAGATCCTGAATTCAAAGCAGAAAGTCAATATTTCTGTCCAAAAGATGGGGATATATCAACAATTAGATAGGACTGATGTTCAGTTGTTTTCATATAAAAATACCTATCCTGAGCATTAACTTACATTTTGGTAGGCTTGTTACTGAATGTGAGAACCACCAAGCTCTTTGTCCAGAGAAGCCATTTCTCTGCTCTGTCAGAAAGGATTTTACCTTTTATGCTCTGAAGAGATTCCTCAGTTTTTTGACTTTCCTCAGAGATTTAAATCCTGATGTTCATTCTATCACATGCAGAACATTCCTTGAAAAAATTACTTAGTCAGGTATTCTCCTTAATGAGCTCTGAGAGCTCCCTTGTACAAAATGAAAGTCCCATGGAAAGTGTAAGATGTTTGTATCAACTTTAGATACAGGGAGAGGACATGCCTTTCTCTAGAGTAGTTTAATACTCAAGAAGCTTGGTAACAAATTCATTGTCTGTCTACAAACAGCCATTTTGCACAACTCTGCTCCTAAGGCATCTGCCCACCTAGTCAGCACTCTGTCTTATGCAAACACCAGTATCAGATGCTAGAGGAAGATGCTTTCCCTGTGAGAAGTGCAAAGTTCCTTTTTTTTTAATTTAAGAGTTTTCCAGAGTTCTAGCTGACCATAATTCCTTTGATGATACTATAATCACAGTGATGGAATGGCCACTCTAAACAGCCCTATTTTTTCCATTTACACTGCACTACAAACCAAGGAGTTTCATGCACAGAACACGCATATAAAAAAAATAACAAACCAGAGAACTTAAGTGGCTCAACACTGTAGTATTTCTTCCAGTCTTGCCCATAACTAATGTAGTCTAAGTACCAGGGTGCTGACAGGACAGCAGTCAACCCAGCTCCAGTGACACTGCTCAGTTCATTAGCATAGTTATTTGCCATCCACACTTGAACTATGGTGTCTGGTTTCAGCTAAAAGAGGAAAAGACAAAATCAGCAAACTAACCAACTTAATCCAAAAACATTAATGGCAATCCTAGTTGCTGTTATCAAGGAAAATGATCATGAATTTCAAAACTATTTTTGAAGAAGAACATTTTGGAAACTAGCTTTTGTCATCCCTTCCCTCCCCTGCCAAGTCTAAAGCTGATTAGCTCTTTGCTGGTTTTAAACACTCAACTGGAGTGAAGCCTAGGTTATACTGCAGACAACTAATGCTCTAAGAGGATTCCTACATGCACCACATATCTGACCAGCTCTTAAAAGCTGAGCATTTGGTGTTGCTAGACCAGACACACAGTTATGCGAGGAAAAAAATCACGAAAACTCACAGAAACTTCTCTACCCTTTACTCTGACGTTTTAAAGCATATTATATTAACTGTGTTCATCTTTAAAAAGCACTTCAATGCTGGTGTTCCTCTCTCACTTATTACATATTCAACAAATGATAGTTTGAAGGGATTGAAATTACCCACAGCTGGAGAGACTTGCTAATGTCAGCAGACTTCCTTTAACCCTTAAAGAGACAAAGCCCGATCTGCTTTGGAAGCCTCACACAATATTGTGCTGTTATGCATGAGTACCTTACTAATTTTCCCATCTTACCTGCGCTTTGTGATCAAACACTTCTTGCCAGACCATTTGTCCTTTGTTGTAGGAGGAAACAATGTCCAAAATGCTACAATGTAAAAATAAGATCAGGTTGGTGAACTTCACTGAGATAAGCACAACCACTCAAAGTAGAGAACATTTTCTACCCCAAGGCACATCAGACCTTTCCCACCACTGCACAGGGGACCAAGAAAAAGCTGGTTGTTCTGGTTTTGGCCTTCAGTGTTCTGTCTTGCAGAGCATGTTCTACCATGTGGAAAAATGTGCACAAGCATTAACACAAACTGATGTTCAGAACTACCAGGAACTCATACAGGGTGACTAAATAAGTGTTATTTAAGGAGGGAAAGAAATGTCTGCAAAAGCTTCTTTCCACCCTGTGTGTTAACATTACTGCAGGTACTAGTTTAACATACCCAATACCTTCACAGTGTATGTAAAACTAGCCTACATATCCCTGCTGTGTCCCGCATTTTACAGCTATCAGCTTCAGACTTGGTATTTTAAAATAAAGTGGACAGTCCCAAATATGTGGCAACTTTTCAAAATAATGTAGATACTAAGTCAGCTTCGGTATCTGCACCTCAATGCCACCCTCAAATAATGGCTGTGAAAAACTGAGCAAGAATTCCAAAAAAACAACATACTTCCGAACATAGTAAGATTCCAGTTTAGCATAGTCAATGCCAAAACCTTGCTTCTTCATGAACTCTCTCACTTCAGGGTTAGATTTCCTTAAATAATAACAAGAAAACAAGTTAAAAAAAAGAGATTATTTTTGTTATGTTTTAAACCAAATTTCCCAATCATTTCTACCTATGCACAGCACACCAAGTGATGCCTTAAGCATGACACAGCCTGGAACACATTGCAGAGCAGAAGCAGCAGGTTAACATGACTTAGATATTTGGAAAGAGTTTCATCCTGATTTGAAATAAAGCCGATAAGACCTAATTCTCTGGTAAATCTACTGGACTCCCTGCTCTGAAGCAGTCTCTGGCAGGCTGCCTCAAACTCCTAAGAGCTTTGGGGTTCCTGGCATCTCAGCCACTTCGTGCCAGAGTTATCAGCAGTCTGAGAACTCAACAATATTGTGTTTCTACCACAAAAAACAAACCAACAGTTTTGTTCTAAGCATTTGCCAGAAGTTTTCCTTCTCTATAAAAATTAAATCATATCCTGAGTGTTTGGATTTGATCTTGAAACAGAATGTAGAAATACTAACTAGATCAATTTGAATACCCATCAAAATGCTCCAAACTCTTTATGATTAGTTAGTCTCTCCAGCAGAGAGAGACTCCAAAATATTCAACATCCACAACCGAATTAAGAATGCTATTAAATACCTGCTGTACTTCTAATACAAACACACATGAATCTGTTTGGTAATTCTCACTGTTGCCAGGTTTTCTGGTGGGCAGAACTCAATGTAAACATCTACTTTAACCCAAAATATTTAAATGTTGATTTTCTTATCTAGTACTTTACTAACATATGAGTTCTGTGTCCTGCCAGGGTAATTTTCTTAAAGAAATCCTTTAGAATACCTGAATATTCATGAAATTATGAGTCAAAGCAAAATTCTGCACATCAGTTGGTTTTTGAGGATCACAAATGACCTGCCTGTAAATAGAGGTAGGAGTGGAGATCTTTGGCTTATGTAGTGAAAACTGTCTTATGCAACTGAGTTCCATAATTGATGGACGTGGACAGGTTTAGGAGGCACTAGATATTTGTTCCTTGAATTGTCACCATACCAACAACTGAAGTCCACTTCATCTCCTCCCAAATGAATGAATTCATCTGGAAATACACTGCTGATCTCTTTAAAGAACTTAGTCATGAAGTCATAAGTTGTATTCCAAACAGGATTTACAGGTCCAAAGGTCCCAGTTGGCTGTCCTCCATTGTAACAAGGAGTGAGAAGATCTTTTTGACCTAATAAAAACAATTAATAGATGATATTCAGTTTCATGTTGCTCTGCCAACTTTTCTAGGAAGAAGAAGCAGTTAGCCATATTAAAATGGTAAATATTCATGAACTAAATGCTCACTTACTTTAAGTAAAATCAAATAGAGGTGGGATGAAATAAGACAACTTGTAAAAGGTTGAAAAACCCTCTAACTGGCAGTCAGGACTCTGACTTTCAGATCTGTGATTCAACACACACGTGTGTGAAATATATGCTACATGTACTATGTCACAATACCAGGAAAACAGCATTTGGATAACTACTTGAAAAACAAACAAAAAAGCCTTTAATGAATATCAGAAGGAAGCCAGTCAGAAGAAAGCCAAACATATGACTCTCAGAGGTTTCCCTTCTCTTTTTATTACTTTGCTTTTTTAACACCTAAGTCAGTGTGAGGTACACAGTACAAGGTAGAATGAAGTCTAAAGCAGAATGTATCTGTACCCTTGCACATACATCTTGCACAGAACATGTCAACTTTCTTCATTAATTTTATTTCCTGTAACCTCTAAAGGTCACAACATCACTTAGTGCCCCTTCCTTACCTCTTATCAAGGGCCTTCCAAAGCACTTTATTGGTTACTTCTTAAAAAATTTCCTTGCTATTACTAACCACGATCTCTTCACAATGAATACTTTCTTGGGCATACCTTTTCCCCAGGACTGTGTGTGTCCTGGTGTATCAAACTCTGGGACAACTCTGATGCCTCTTAACCGGGCATACTCAATCACCAGGCGGACATCAGCAGGAGTATAGATGAGATTAGAGGAGTAGGCCCCCTGTAAAACAGTCACGTTTAGAGACAACAGACAGTACCAGCAGATCACAAAATTTGGACACAAGTATTGTAACTCAGACTGGAGAGCAGTTTTACAAGTTGGCTGTGGCTTATCAACTGCACAGACAGAAGTTTTCACTTAACTTGTGGAGAGGGGAAAAAAACCCCACCAAAACAACAAACTCACAACACTGAGACAGACCTCCTTGAGGAGACCTTCCTTTTCTCCTCAGCTCACAATTACTGAAGAAACACAGAAAAGTTAGTTTCCTTTCCTTCAGAATTTTGAAAGATACAGTTTTCAATTCTTCTGTACAAAGGCAAGTTATTTTTGCCCATCAATTCTGAAACGTAGGGCCCTTGCTATGTAACATACAAGATTAAAGGAAAAATTCTGCCCAGTCAGAAAGAACTTCCAACATCTCTGCTTCTCAGTTTTGATACAGTGACCAATTTAGCATCAGGGGATGTTTCTTCTGTGACACTAAATTAAGAGTCTAATTCCACTCCCACACAGGCAACAAATTTGACAATGACCCAGATTACTATGGCTTGGTGAAACAGATGCTTGTCTAAGAGCCAAATTACATAAGAATACATCATGACTCTTCATGTTTTATAGCACCTTAAGCTTCTGTTTATCTGAAAATGGTTTCCACAGCTGAGTTACTCAAAAAAGGAAACAGTATACAAAGAAGCCTTTCAAAGAGAAGCTTGTTGAGACAAAGACCTTCTTCCTCTCTAGCTGTCAGTGGGATATATGACAGAACTCTACTAGAGCTTGCCTTTACTAGACAAAATAACCTGACTACACTGTGCAACATCTACAATTTTGAATTATAAAATTCTTCATAGCATCTGCTCAAGCACTGCCAACATAATCTTCATGGAAGTCAGATTCTAGCAAGCATTTTAAAAAAGAATCACAAATCTTGTACTTAGGCTTAGTCTACTTAATTATTCTTAACTACTTAACTATGTTTGATTTGGATCCTATTGTATTGTGCCTGAGCAAGAACCTCACAATGGCTCTCACTAGTGTAACAAAGCCTACTGTGTCTCTAGAAATAAGGAGACAGGTTCCACTGTATTTGTTTCAGGAAACAACCTTGTGCTTTTGTATCTCTTACAGACATGGTCTGTTTTGTAAAGCTAACTAAGTATCAGACAAGGCAAAAGTACTATTGCAGTGGTGCCAAGAGCAGGAAAATCTCTTATATTTGTTTGAGTGGCAGAAGTCAACCAGTTAAAGAAACTCATCAACAGAAATCCAAGCAGTGTTCACTGCTTATCTGCATACCATTAGTGTTCAAAGGCCTGCAAACATTGAGGATCATTCAGAAAAATTGCACAGAAGAGTAAAGGTGATAATTTACCATGTATCCAAAAGAAGACTCAAAAATGGTCCATATAGAAAGTCAGGCAGAATCCTAAATGTGGACTTGCTGGTTACTGGTGCCATGGTACTGTTTTACAATCAGCCAAAGTAGATGTACTCAAGCACCGGTAAACTCTGCATTTTATTTTTATTAAATATGTGCCAGATTTCTGCCCTTCCACCCTGCTCCAATGATGTTTACTCACCTTATCACTCAGTTCAGGGAAATAAATGCTCTGGTAAGGGAAGGACTGATCATCTACTATATGCCAGTGAAAAACATTGAACTTATTAAAAGCCATGGCATCCTGTAAAAAATAATGCAATAGAGTCTAGTTAAACACTTCATTCTCATAGAAAAACTGCAAAAAAATGGTCATGTCCCAGATAATCCCAGATGCCTGGGGCAATAACTAAAAAAGAAAAAACCTTAACCAAACCAAACCACTCAAAAAACCAACTAAAACCTACCAATCCCCCCCACCAAACCAAAAAAGCATTCTGTTTCATTAAATCCTAGAAGCACACACCTCTAACTGCTCTACCCCTCTGCAATCTATTTTCACCACTGCTGTCAAAAAACCCTTGATCTGACCCTTATTCTACCAGCCTGTTTAGTATGAACTGCTGTGAACACTTAGGAATTTCTGCCACTTCAGAACACACATCCTGAGACGAGCTCACAGCATGGTGCTACTGACACCAAGGTAGCAGGTTTGGCCCCATATGGGCCACTCACTTAAGAGTTGGACTTGATCTTTCTGGGTACCTTCCAACAAAGATGGTTCTGTGGGTAATTCCCAATGCACTATCAGCTATTTCAGCTTACAGAGAAGCTTATACTTTTATAACTAAATACCTTGGACTCGAAAACAGCATGACAGTTTCCTACTACATATAGCATAGAAATAGTATAGTATACTATACTACAGTATAGTACACTACACATAGTATATCCCTTCTGCAGAATTAATTTCAAATGCATGCAAAATAAACTATGCATTTTCCCTGCAAAATACAGTGTTCCTTTTATGTTTTCATTCATAAAAGTGTCAGTACTTCCCTTTTTTTGATCTTGAAGATAATCAAGATCAGTGCTATCACACTTATTTTAGAATTATGACTCTAGTTGGACAGTTACACACGTACCTTGAGTTATGCTGGCTTGTTAGTCACTAGAAGGGTGTGCTGTGAGCAGACAGACAATGTTTACATTGACTGCAAGACAGCTGCTCCCAATCCCTTGCCACAATAAAATTGTTTGCACCACCCAGTCCTCCCATTCTTTTTGTATCTAGGTGTATTTAAAGAGGTGAAAAAATCTCTTCAGGAAATCCCACCAAATACAAAAGAAAGATTTGTATTTTGGCCATTCCCCAAATTTATCTCATCTGTTTCAAGACACTGCAGAACTTTTAACTGCCATGTCTTCATGCATTTCTAACAGATACCATCCTGCACAGAAAATTGCATCTCTGGACCTTCAGTTCACCTACTCCTTTCTCAAGGACAATGCCCTTCCTGGAAATACTGTGCAGCAGTTGAACACAAACAAGACATGTACTTGAACTGCTGCCCTAAGTATCTAATCACCATATGTCAGAGAAGAGATTACTGATGCTTTTTATTTGTCTGGATTCAAGCAGGCACAGAGGTGGGATGAAAAGCATGCTTGCTCTTAAACAAGCAAACAGCATGAAAAGTAGCTCTGATAATGTATTGAACAGACATGTAATTTAAGGAAAGAAAGCAGAATAGCAGCAGTTACAGGAACACAAAAATAGTTAGAAATGCAAGTCTCTTTGGATATCTCTTTAGACAAGACAAAAAATATTGACACAAATATTTGAGACTTTGAAGCATCCTCTGTCGCAAACGTAACTCTGTACCAGCATTACCTGCTGAACAGGCACTGAACTTCAGTGTGGAAACAAGTGGTAAATACCAAAAGGACAAGTTCTGGACATAGTTCAAGGATGACCTCAGAAATTAAAGAGGTTTGCACTCTTTCTGCCTATCTTAAACCTGTTTTTCGAAGTTCTGCAATATGGAGGGGAAAATTTGATTATTATTTCATCTTGGAGAAGACAAAATGGGAAACTGCCTGTTCCTCCACTTCAACTAACTAAATAATCCCTCCTACAAGGCCTTCAACAGAAACAACAGGGAGTGCAAAACAGTAAAAACCCCAGCTTTGGCTGCTAAGCTTATACAAATACATTACTTTTCCATCAAGGCTGGAGGACATTAATTTTTAACGTGCTTAAGCTTTTTAGAGTAAGTTTTGTTTGGTTTTATTGGATAGTCTGGGCTTATTTTTCAGTAGGGAGCATTTTGAATTTCCTCTCTTGCTCTATAATACTTAATTACTGGCTTGCACTTAGCAGCCTAAGGAAGGACTACCAAAGCCTGCTGCTGGACTACCAAAGTCTGCTCCAAAAGACTGGAGTTTTCCTGAAATTACTGGCACTGAAGCTAGAATTTGCAAGGTATCCCTTGTATTGCTTGATGACAGTCAGATGTCTTAAAACATACTTCCAAGAAGTAATGCATAAGCTGGTTTAGGCATCAGAAAATACAGAGAATCCAAGGTACCCAAACACCAGACCCCTTTACAGATTCAATAATTATTGTGTCTGCCCACTTGATTCCTCTCCAGTCTATGTTCAGGTCTTTGCTTATCGAAGTTCAGTGTTCTTTTATGTCAGACAGAGGAGATGTGTTCTTCTTTCATACCAGCTCCAGTTGCTACCTACTTCGGAGGCCAAAACACAACAACAAAAAGCCTTCATGATTAAGGATACAAAACTGCCTACTTACCAGGTTTGTAAGAATAGATTTCAATGGTAAATAATGCCTTGAAGTATCTAGTAAGACTCCTCGATGAGGAAATCTTGGGAAGTCATTGATTTCAGATTCATTGACAAGAAACTACGAGAACAAAATTTAAAAATTAGAATTTTATTTTATTTTTGTATTCATAATTTCAAACAGGAAATTCTTTCTCAGAAAATGATTCCTGGAAATACGTAACAAACTGAAATGTTTTTGAGTGAAACTGGTAGATCTGCTGTTTCTAGAAAAGCACCCAGTTACCAGGACAGTGGATTTAGTTAATAGCCATACTTACACTTCCATAATCATCTTCATGAACCAACTGGCTGAAGGTTTCCAAACCTGGAAAAATATCCAAGAAAGGGATCTCAATTACAACCCAGTATTTGTTCTTAAAATTTTAGTTACAAACAGCACCATAACTATTTCCAGGCATTCATGTAGCTAGAAAGAATGCTTTGTAGCTGAGTTTCTTCCTCTTTAGCACAGTTCCCTTAATTGCTCAAGCACCACCATTTAAAAAATTTCACAGAGACCCATGAAAATTCTCTATTCTGCACAGATACTGCATACTTGTGCTTCTGCTCAGCTGTAGCAGATTAATCCCCAAATAGTAGGAAAGTTACTGGGAGTAAGGTGGGAATTCCTGGTCTTGTTGTACATCTATTCCTGTAATTCCTGGAACTGGTGAAGTTTCTAATTCAGCATGAAAAATCTGTTGATTTATAGGTAACTAATATATAGACTTAACATTCCAGTAAGAACAGCAGATTGAAATGTCAGGATTATTATTCTTTGTGATGTGTTCAGCATGTCCACCTTAAAAGTGCAGTCAGAAAATAATCTGTCCAGGCTGTAATTTAGTTTTAATAAGCTTTTTGCTTGGCCTGGCTTATTTCAGGCACAGCAAGAATGTACTCACAGTGTGCCACTGGGTCTGAGATGCTGAGCATCTGCTCCAAGGGTCTAACTGATACACCTCTGAGCATCCTTCTGGCCTGACTAAGCTTATTTACAATAAAGTACTGAATGAGGGCAAGGCTCAGTGGTCAGATGGCTCTTCATGGTCTGCCATGCAGTCTGTATAAGCCCCAAACAAGTAACTCAAGGTGAAAAGCATCACCTTACCTCTTAAAGCACCCCATACCTCAGGAGCTTTCAGTACAGCCACAGGCTCAGTTACACTTAAATGGTCTAAAGAAAAGAAAAGAAAAAAATGCTTACTCATCAAGAAAGAATGAATTGACAGGGCAATGCCAAAAGGCACTGAAAAGATTCTCCAAGTGCCACATCTCCATCTGTGTATTAAATTCCAACCAATCCTGCTTTTAATGGTGATAGCATGCAATTATTTTTCATCTGTGTTTTCCTATATAAAGCAAACTGTCCAGAGAAGCAACAACTAATCAGAAAGATAAAAGAAGTAAGGTGCTTAGCAAGGGCAATGTTAAAATATTGTACACGAGCAAAAATTCCAGCCAAGTTTAACTCAATTGACTTAAAACATAACAGACTATATTTTTGCATTTAAGACATATGTGGGTTGGGCAGCTAAGCCAAACTTAATAATGAAAAGTTTACTTCTCCTTTTACCTTATATAGCTTATGGTTAAATACTTTTTTAGAGCTATAACTTGTCATATCACATTCTCAGGTGCTTACTATTAACGTCTTATTACAAAGAAAAAAAATTACTAATCAAAATACAGAATCACAGAATATGCTGAGTTGGAAGGGATCCATCAGGATTATTGAGTCCAACTTCTGGCCCTGCACAGGACACCTCCAAGAGTCACCATGTGCTGAAAGTATTGTCCAAATGCCTCCTGAACTCTGCCAGGCTGGTGCTGTGACCACTTCCCTGGGGAGCCTGTTCCAGTGGCTAACCACAGCCCAGGTGAAGAACCCCTTTCCTGATATCCAGCCTAAACCCTCCCTGACTCAGCTTTGTGCTGGTACCTCCAGTCCTGCCACTGGTCATGGGAGTGAAGAGATCAGGACCTGCACCTCTGCTTCCCCTCAGGAGGAGGCTGAAGACCAGAGTGAGGTCTCCCCTCAGCCTCCTCCAGGCTCAACAGACCAGGTGTCCTCAGCCTCTCCTCACGTGGCTTCCCCTCCAGACCCTTCACCATCCTTGTGGCCTCCTCTGGACACTTCCCAATAGTTTTATATCTCTCTTGTGCTGTGGCACCCAGAGCTGCCCCCAGCACTGGAGGTGAGGCTGCCCCAGAGCAGAGCAGAGCAGGACAATCCCCTCCCTTGCCCAGCTGATGCTGTCCCTGATGTCCCAACAGGGTGCCAGGTCACCCTCTTGACCTCAGCACCAGTATTTAAATCACATACATATATATGCATAAAAATATTCTACATCTATAAATCTATAGATTTATATTATTATTCAAACATCAAAGCAATAATTGCACATCTGAAACAGCAGAGAAAAAAAGGGCTGAATTACTGTACAATGACTTATTTGAGCTGTGTCAGTATGAAAGAATGGTTGGCTATGATTTACAGTTCAAACATTTATCTGAACTACCAGAGAAAAGCCATTCAGTGGCATGAAGAAAGTACGTCAAGTTTCCATGTTAACCTAAGCACTGATTACACATACTGGAAGTTTAGGGTAAGAAAGAGAATTTCAAAGACTACTGCAACCTGCACAGGTAAACTGTAGGGAAAATGTGATAAATTGTCAAGGATTTATTTCCAACACAGCAGGATTGTTTTGTCTTGTTGTTTTTTTTTTTTTTTTTTTTTTTGAACAGGCATCATACCTTAAATTAACTTGGAAAATTTTATAATGGCTACTCGACATTTTACACAAACAGGTAAGAACTCAGCAGGCAGGAGGGCAGATAACCTAGACTTTGACAACATATCCAACATTCTTGCTACAGGATAGTAGCCACTGACTGGTCCATACTGTCTTTATTAATGAGCCAAACCAAGCAAGTAACCAATAACAGCATTTTTCAGAATGTGTACCCTTAAAAAGATGGCCCATTAAAAACCAGAAAATTAAAACTTGCTGACGTCTGGAAAGCTCAGCTTATTACATGAAGAAAACATGTTACTTGTAACAGAAAACTTATTTCTTAAAGCAGAAGGAAAAAACTGCCTGTTCTTAAGAATGCCACCTAAAAATCACATGGTCTGACAGATTCCGTGACATAAGAAAGGAACCAGCCTTGGTTAAAATCTAAAGTTCACAAACCAGTTCAAAGTTCAAATAATAATAAAGCAGCACAATAACCTGACTGGCAGAACAATGTTAAGAGCATTAGCATTTTTCCTGCTATATTTCATTTGCATTGGAATGTATTATAAGCTTGCACATAAAAACTGAACTCTTTGGCTGTATGTCCCAAAAGGATTGAGTAAATTTAATATCAGTACATTCTGTCACAAGTCAGGTGGAACTAATCCTGCTGCAGATGTATGACTTGAGATCAAAAGGATCTTTTTTCTAAGAATCTGTATCCTGGATACCAAACAACAGAATATTATCTCAAAACAGGACTAGATTAACTGAGTATGTTAATTTTTGTGTTAGCATGCCCAGACAAAAAGCAATATTATTGCTCCATCTTATTTCTGTTAAGGAAATTCTCTGGCGAGTAATACTTTACTTAAAGTACTTCTCCACTCTGGACTTCAGTCACAGAACTAAAGAAGCACAGAAAAATAAGTCCAATATAAACATCATATTTTTAAATCCTTTCTTGTATCTACACATAGAAAGGAGGTAGATTTACAGCACTGCAAGATGGATAACAAGTTCAACGAGCATTTTCTGGTTTTCCTGGAAGAACAGGAAATACCATGTGCATATCTCAGTGTAATTGAAGATTTAAATCTTCAATTTAAATGCAATCATTTCTTAGGAGGCGGGTGAGCAGTGACAGCCTTCACTCAGTAAATACCCTGCACTGAAAGGGATCATCTCCTGACTAAGCACAGATCTCACCAGAGATAACTGGCTATTGTACATACGGTATCTCTGATTCCTAATGCTAGCTGTAGAAAGGATAGCAGCAGGGAAGCTGCATGACAGCCGAACCGCAAAAATCAGCGCCGACACGTGACGAGCTTCATGATTCACTGTGGGCTGAGAATTCCCTCAGCATCAACAGCAAGAATCATCTGCTCGCCGCTGTTGTGAAACGTTTTTGTGCAGCTCCGAGAGCCCCTGCTTTTCAGTTCCTTAAAGAAAACCACACAAAAACCTGCTGACTTCTACACCGGACACGTGATAGGGAAAAAAAAGCGCTTAACGGTGCCGCCTAAGCTGGGAAAGGAGAAGTGCGGTGAGCAGTGGAGCGGGTACTCACAGGCCTCATTGGAGCCGAGCTGCGGGTGCCTGTCACAGCCAGGGTCCCCCGCCTCGATCACCACCTGCAGCTGGAACAGCTCGGGCTCCGCTCGGGCGGCCAGCGGCCCTCGACCCCACGTCCGCCACCGGGAATGCCCGAACATGTACTCGTAGTACCTGCCGGGGAAGCAGAGGCGCCGGCGGGGCCCTGAGGCGGCTGCCTCACTTGCCTCCAGGCTAAGACGGCGCTGATACACACACACATATATGTATATTATACGCATACCTTCAGAACGACGAATGTCTGGCAAATTTACGCAATTCGATGCACGTTTAACACTTCATCATGCTGTC
>JBBMKD010000115.1:50002821-50056357 GCA_037834095.1 Argya squamiceps | reverse complement strand
GCCGGCGCCGTGCCCCAGCTGGAAGCGGCTGGGCGCTAGCTGCAGCTGGCGAGGGTACGTGCGGACCTGCTGCGGCAGCGGCCACAGCGAGTCCTCGGGGCCGGCGTCTGCCGCCACCATCCAGTCGGACGGCTCCGGCTCGGCCCCGGTCCGCAAGGCACCGTGGCGGAGGTTGGTGCTCACCAGTACGGCGGGCACCACGACGAGCCCCAGCAGCAGCCCAGCCAGCCCCATGGCTCTGCACATAGTGGGGCAGCTGCCTCAGCCCGCCCGTTCCACTCACAGGCTGCCCGACTCCGCCTCCGGCGTCACGGAATCGGTCAGGGCGGGCTCGGGAGCCTCAGTGCCCTCCCGCGGCACCGCCCGGCCGGCGGCCCCTCACGGGGAGTGCGGCCGGGTAGGCGGCCTGAGGGGCGTTTTGCTGGAGCGAGTGGCTGTTTCGTGCTCCTGCGAGGGGTTGTCTCACATTAAGAACCACTAACTATTAGCGTCCTAAGGAGAGCCGCGAGAATGGTGGAGGCTCTGGGCAGGAAGCCCGCATGAGGAGCGGCTGAGGTCACTTGGTCGGTTCAGCCTGGAGGAGAGTGAGGGGAGGAGGGGCAGGTCCCGATCTCTTCACTCGGTTAACTAGTGACAGGGCTTGAGGAAACAGTAGTCAGCTGAGTTAGGAGAAGTTCACGTAATTATCAGGAAAAGGTTCTTCACGCCGAGGGTGGTTGGCACTGGAACAGGCTCCCCAGGGAAGTAGTTACAGCACCAAGCCTGACGGAGTTCAAGAGGCATTTGAGCAATGCTTTCAGGCACGTGGTGTAATTCCTGAGACTATCCTGTTCAGAGCTTGGCTTCAACAATCCTGATGGGTCCCTTCCAGCTCAGCGTAATTCCATGACTTTCTATCAGCTGGCACCAAGAGGTCACGCACACGGCACTGCTCTACAAATAAGGGAGTGTGACTGGGCCAGCTTAATTTTTGTATGGAAAGGGTGTGATGCCGGCCACACTTTCATGAAAGAAAGACTCTGCATCTCTTGTACTGCTACAAAACAATTTCAGTCTCTTTTTACTTTTTCACAGGCTTTCTACAGAGTATGTCATAACATATATGGTGAATAAGCAGGAGTCTGAGTTGCAGTGAAATGTTTTACCTGGTAACCAAACAAACCTGGTGTTTTGGCCAATCTCAATGCAAACTTGGGGAAGTTGTTCTGAAGTGTTTGTGAAGAAGGCAAATCAAGCATTTCAAGACTGGAAGTCTTCGTGGGGAGGAATTAAGGCTTCATGCCACTTCTAATTGAATGGTTAATGCAAACACTGAAGTGTCATCGTTGTTGCTTTGGCTGATGCACCAGTTAAACCCACAGCAGTGGTGGGAGGAGCTGACACCTGCACTCTGCCACTGCAGAGTAACTGAGGAGCTGGTCAGCCATTCTGAAGGGGATGGATCACAAAATATCCTAAAAGCTGTGCCCAACCATGCAAGTGGAGTGTCTAAAGGCTTAATGGAAAGTGTTTGATGCATACTATCCATAGCAGAATGTTATTTAATCTTGTAATGCTATAAGTAAAAGAAATTCTTTATGAGGTAGTATCAAAGAGGCACAACAGGACATGACATCTGCAAGCCTACTCTCCTGCCCCTGCATGTCAGGAAACACATGGAAGTGGCAATGCTGTCTTTTTTGGTGCTTTCAGAGGCAATTGTAACACTCTTCAAGCTGTGGCAGAGGTTTCCAGCTGCCTGTTACTTACACCTTACGTATCTTGCCTTTGTCTGGTGTGATTGTCTCTCAACTGTTGTTCAACTGTTCCTGCTGCCTACCCTTGTTCATCTTTTTAGACATACTTAGGAATTATGGATTGTTTCATAGATTTCTTTGACATACCTGAGAGGTCAGTGAGCTCTCATGGGAAGGAGTGGGTAAGGATAAGTAGCTGGAGTTGCAGTGGGGATTGTAGGATGTAAACTAAATCTTCTGTTTACAGGCAAATGTTAATCACCCTGGCCACCCCTAAGGTAATTTTCAGACACACTGAGAATTTTTTTTTCCATTGTTTTCAGTGGCTGTATCTTCTGTAGTGCAAGTCTGAAGTCTGTTTTATACCAATGAAGTTCACCCATTCATTAGTCATCTAATAAATCACTTATTATGATAAAATACTTTAAAATTCTATGCACCAAACAATAATTTAAATTAATTTTGCTTTTCTGTCTTCTCTGGGTAGATTTTCTGATGATCAATAAAGAGATCAGGTAGTCTTTCCTTGTGTAAGTCCATGAATATAGCTTCTTCCTTTTACTCATTGGTATACTTGACAAAATTGTAGAAACGTGGTATCTTTGAGATATTTGTATATCTACCAGTTTTGCTTCAATTTGGCCTCTGGGATTTAACAATTACTGGGTGGAGTACTCAGATATAAGCATGCTATCCCCATTTTCTAAGGAAGCTTTGCTGTAGTGTCTTTGGTTAGCACAATCAATCTAAGTCTGCATTGGCATTTTTAGACACTTAGGTTTGAAGTGATATGGTGTAACTCAGTTTTGTATTGCATCTTAGGACTGGTTCTAAGCTCACAGTAGAAGATAAGCAGGACACAAAAACTGAAGAGTGATTTCAGTGGGATTTCCATAAGACACAGCAGAATGTTGAAACTGCAGAGCTAGGACTGTAATTGGTTTCCAGCATTATGCACAATCAAAGACATCAGTGTGCTTCATACTATTAAAACAAAAACCAAAAACCAACCAAACAAAACCAACAAAAAAAATCCCCAACCTGAAACAACAACAAAAAAAGAGCTCCAGTATCAACTCAAAATCTTGAATGTGGAAATCCACCATATTTTATCCTTAGCCTGTTCTGAAGCACAGTGAGATCTGTGCTTCTGACAGGAATGGATTTTAATCTTTCTTTATTGTTGACATTTTGCCTACATTGTAAACTGTGTTAGAATGGGAATGCACTCTTACCTAGGCTTGTAAAGACTTACCTTGTTTTATAGGTTATACATACCCACTGGATGAGTAGTAAAGTACTGTTTTGCATTTTTGTGGAAAAATTGAGAAGGTCAGTCATGAGTTATTCAGATCAGGAACTTGAATCCTCTGTTTCTACCACAGATGGCTTTTCCATTCCACAAGATAGAAGTTTTGTGTCAGTTAGTTGCAGTCTAATCCTTTCTGAAAACAGGAGGAAAATTGCTGCAGTAAAAAAACATGATAAACATAGCTGAGCTTGACTCCTACAACAGAATTGTACAGATTCCTTCACACACATTCCTGTGTTAGACAGGAATTAAAAAAAAAAAAAAAAAAAAAAAAAAAAAAAAAAAAAAAAAAGGCAGTTTTGGACATTAGAAATCTCAAAAGTTCACCTTGCTAACCAAAATGGTGGGATTGGGCTGCACACCAGTAACTTTTATGGGATGAAGATCTTCCATTTGTATAACTCTTAGTTCTTGCAGTTGTTCTGTGGCTACAGCAGTCACTTCAAAGTGATAGGAGATCTCTCAGCAGTGTACCAAAAAGTATTCCATATAGTCTCTACTGTTGACTCCACTAAAGCAATGTTCCATATAGTCTCTGCTGTTGACTTCTCATTTGAGAAATAACAAAGCAGCATAGAGAAAACCGTGATTTGCTACCACTGAATAATATTTTGTGGCCACTGTAGTCTGGTCAGCATATGGGAATGTTTCTACCCAGTCGACTAGGGTGTGAGTTGAGACCAGACTGGGAATTGCACATCAGTGTCTCACAAGGACATTTTTGGATTATGTTAAAGGTTCATCCATTGAATTTTATAAGAAATTCATCACTGTTAGTGAAAAGTATGACTTCCCCATTATTTGGAATTCAGGTCATATTTTATTTGCTGCATTGCCAAGCTAAGCTAAATTCTTAAGGTACCTGAAACTGACAAATCCCAAGTCAATGTTTTTCACCCTGGTTGTAATAAGTTCTGCTGTTCCACTATCTGAGTAGTGGAACCTATGAGTAGTACATGGCATTTGCAGATGGGACTGAATCTTTCCATGCAGCTGATTACTTGCTAGGTACATGGCACAGGGTACCTCAGATGAAGGTCATGCCTACAAGGGGGTGTTGTGACTGAATAAAGTAGGATGATAATTTCATACTATATATAGCTGCTGACAGTAATTTTGTATAGGGAAAGATTGTGAAGAGTCTGCAGTTTGGAAATGTGATAAACTTCTAGCAGGGAGTCGCTGCACTATAAATTTCTAACCTAGCTTGTACACAGTCTTCTGTAGGGTTATTGTGTGTCCACATTTTCACAAATACATTTTCATGTTCTTTTTCTTCCTGGCCACTTGGTATAGTTATCTTTTTATGGATGTCTTTTATATGTTAGGAGTACCCAGGCACTGATTACATCAAGAAGATTGTAAACCCTGACAGCCTAGAAATTCTGTGTGTGACCAAGGAGTGCTTGAATGATGGGTTTAGAACTGTCTGACTTTAAGTGTGTTTGTTGGATGAAGGAATTTCCAAATGGAACATAATACATGAGCTGTCTGTGAGCTACACACAAAGAATGCTGGTATTGATGTTGACATACATAATTAGGGATAAGAACTAATGAAAACAGGATGTTTAAATGATGTAACTTCAAAGAAACTCACAGGCTGAAAACGTTTCAACATATAGCATGTAGCATTTCAAACAATAGCAAGGACAGCTCCTGAATGGATGCACATGCCAGATGCATGATTAGTGTAAGCAGGTGAACCAGCTAGAAAGAAAACTGTGGACACAGCATATATAATACACACACATCCTCTTGTAAAGGGAGTTGTGGTTTAGGTTGCCAGCCTCATTGTGTGCTACTGTCTGACTACTTCTAGTATTTGTTATGTGGTTTGGATAGAAAGAAATCTGTATGATTCTAGCACTGGGTCAGACCTGTGGCTTCAGCGCCTAAGCCCCTAGAAGGTGTGAAAAACATGTTGGGAGAAAGTGCTAACATATGCCAGATGCAGAAAGGTTCTAGGCTACTGGATGGCTATAAAACTCCTCACAGTCTTCTGCTGATTTGTCTTTATTGTTTCACAGCTGGAATTCTGGAAAATTCTGTGAAAGTCAGGTCTGGGGCAGTGCTGCCATTGGGCTTGGGGACTTCAGTCACGTGGAGCCTCCTATTCTGATAGAGATATGCTGCTCACAAATAGATTGCTTGGGGGTCTTTGGTTTTATCAGCCCTGGTTCTTTGGTCTGCAGCAGTTGCAGTGAGATATCAGAGGAAGAAAAAGGCTGAGTAAAGCCTTTGTACAGTCTCTTTTGAGTAATGACTTGTGCCTTTTCATTAACTGCTGATTCCTCAAAGTGCTTTGGTCATCACTGCAGACACAGTTTGTCAAGTAGGAAGGATATAGCAAAGCTGTCCTGGATTAGCAGTGTGTGGAAAACACAGCAGCAGAGGTTTATGTCCAGAAAGAAAACTGAGGAGTCCAGTAACTTTATTCACTTTATGTAACTTTATATAAAGGGAGAGGCCATGTGGCATTCCCCTGGGATCTCTCAAATTGTTGGGGGCCACAGCCCCCTTTTTATCCCGAGTTCCTGGTCACATCACCCTCCTCCTTGGCTAAGGTACTGGGAAGGTACTGACTACCTGAATTGCCTACTCTATGTCCCCCTTTACTATACACTCCCTTATGTAATTTTTTTTTCTTTTATAACAGAACGCTAGGAGTGTCTACACAATGTCTGAGGTGCCGAACCCTTGCGAGTTTTATATGTTGGAGATTTCTTTAATAATCAAAGAGGACAAAGTCTATACAAAGAGGTTTTATTGATTGATTGATTTATATCTGACTATTATGGGGAAAGATGACAAAATATTTTCCTCCCGTCTGAAACCACGTCTTCACCAGGAGGTGGTGCTATGCTCTCATCTACTGCATCAGTGTCTCGTTCCTGGGGGCTTCACCCTCAAAGTGTAACTACAAGCGTGATGGCAGCAAGAATTATTCTCGTCTGTACATCTTGTTAGCTGATTACAAACCATCCCAGGATTCCATATGCAAAGTTTTTGCTGAGTTTCTCCATGCTGTGCTTATACAGCAAAATAAATATCAGTGAAGAAATCCATGCAGATCAGATGCCTGCTTAATGACTGTTTGTATTCTGAGTAGTTAACATTCAAATGTATGGATTACAGATTACAGGATAATAGGAACCCCAATGTAAGGGGTAAGTCTGTGTCCCCTTTATGGACACTAGAAGAACCTTCCGGTGGCAAAAAACCAGCTATATTTAGAGAGGCAAGAAATAAAATTATTATTTCTCAGGACCCAAGCAGATCTTGTTTTGTTTCTGCTTCCTTCCTTGCTGTCACTGAAAGTTAAACTTAGGATGAATTAAACTGTTGTGGCCTTGGAAAAGTTTTCACATGTTTCTCCTAATTTTACTCTGAAAACTAGGTCCCCACTAAACAAACACACACAGTGTTTTCAAGTGGAGACCCATTGATCTGTTCTGATGGAATGTCCAATTTATGGACAGTACAATTGAGTCAGAGAGGGTGACATACCTGCAGGTACAACTTCAGAGAGACTTTGAGAAACTTAAGGATTGGACTGTCAGAAAGCTCATTACCTTCAGTGCCCTGTGCATCAGAACAGGCTGGTTGGTAATTTCTTCAGTGCAGCACTGAAACAAGCTCTCTGGAGAGGCTGTTTTGTTTCATCCATAGGGCATTTGAGCTTGGCCAGGTAAGGCTGAAACTGACCTCATCTGTGTTGCTGTTAATCCTTTTTGTGCAGAAGTTCTTTCCTGCTGATACCCCTTTAGCCATGTTGTTTCAGCTTAGTGCCAGCTGCAGTGGATCTATGTTGCCCACTATATTTAAATTAAGAATATGCACTGATTAATGTGGGAAATTTTTATGACATAAAAATTTCTAGGTACGGTAACCTAATGGTATTGTCTTCTGTTCACCTTGGATACCCTAAGCCAGATTCATCTGCTCTGTGCTGAACAGAGGGACCCTACAGCTTCACTGTTGTGTGCTGGGGTAGGTGGGGTTCACTAAAGCTGATTTGGACATGGAACAAAGCTAAGACTGCAGTTATATTGTCCTGGAAGAGAAGTAAGTTTTGTAGGAGAGCAAAAGAGAAGAACAAAAAAGAGCACGTGTCACTCAGTGCTCCAGTTTTTCTATTGAGATAAAGTCCCATAAATCAAGTTCTGGCTCAAGGGCAGTAAGATCACCTAGCAAGAAAAGGTAAAAGAAAGAGGTGCTCCAAAAATGGAGGGCTTGTGTTGCTCTTTCTGTTGTAAAAGACTCTGTTCTGCATGACATCTTTATCTCTAAACTGGGGAGATGTGGATTGGATGGGTGGATCACTTGGTGAATAAAGAATTGGCTGGATGGTCGCACTCAAAGGGTTGCAGCCTATGGTTCAATGTCCAAGTGGAAACCAGTGACGTGTGTAATTCCTCAGGGGTTGGTATTGTGACTGTCCTTGTTTAAAATATTTGTTGGTGACATGGACAGTGGGATTGAGTGCAATCTCAGCAAGGCTGCCAACACCACCAAGCTATGTGGTGCAGTTGAAGTATTGCAGGGCAGGGGTGCCATCCAGAGGGCATCCAGAGGGCATGCATGTTAGTCTTGAGGGCTGGGTCTGTGTAAATCTCATTAAGTTAAACAAGATCAAATGCAAAGTCCTACATCTCATAATCTCATCCACAAGTATGGGGGGAGGGGGGTGGGGAGGGGTAGAGAATGGATTGATAATAGTTTTGAGTCAAAAAACTTGGGGGTGCTGCTGGGTGAGAGGCTGGACATGACCCAGCCCTGGGCACTGACAGCCCAGAGAGCCACACGTGTCCTGGGCTGCATCCAGAGCAGTGTGCGCAGCAGGGCCAGGGAGGGGATTCTGCCCCTCTGCTCTGCTCTGCTCTGCTGAGACCCCACCTGGAGCAATGGGGCCTCCAGCATAAAAGAGGCATAGGCTTGTTGAAATTAGTCCAGATGAGGGCCATGGAGATCATAAGGCAGGAACACCTCTCCTATGAAGACAAACTGAGAGAGTTCAGCCTGGAAGAGAGAAGACTCTTGGGAGACCTTGGGGCACCATCCAGTGTATAAAAGAGGCCTACACAAGAGATGGAGAGGGACTTTTTACAAGGGCATGTAGTGATGGGACAAGAGGGAATAGCTGTAAGATGGCAGAGGCTAGGTTTAGATTGGACATTAGAAATAAATCCTTCACTACAAGGGTCCTGAGACACTAGAACAGGTTGCCTGAACAAGTTGTGGATGCCCCATCCCTGGCAGTGTTCAAGGCCAGGTTGGATGGAGCTCTGGGCAAGCTGGTCTAGTGGTAGGTGTCCCTGCCTGTGGCAGGGAGGATAGAACTAAATGATCTTTGAGGCCCCTTCCAGCTCAAACCATGCTATGATTATGTGATTTGGGATCTTTAGGTCACACAGTGTTGCTGACCAGTAATGTGTTCTAGTGTATTGCCAAACTAGATCTGGTGCACTGTTTACTGCTGGCAGCTTGTTACTGATTTTTTATTATTTTCATACAGCATTATGATCCCCAAAAGCAGCAAGCTCCATGCAGTTCTGTTAAAAAGAAAGTAATCCAACCCTTTCTTTTTTTTTGCCGTGTCAAGTACAGTCTTCTTGATACAGGATGGCATGGATGGGGGAATGTGGAGGAAGGAGATATAAATTGTCCTCCTTAGGCTCATTTAAGTTTTAACATGAACTTTGATTACAAAAGAGTCATGCTTTATGGAGCAGTAAAGAAGCCAGAGCATACAAACTCTTCCACCGGTCCTTATAAAATGAAACAAGAACATGTGTTAGGATTACAGCATGTATGCAAACAAGACCCAGAGTACACACAAGGCAGATGCATTTTCTAGACCAGAAAATCAAAGATAAATGTATATCCTTTTTTTCCCTTGGACTTCATGAGAACTGAGAAAAGAATACCCGATGGTTTAGACAATAATATAGGTAACAGTATATTAAAAAATCTCGAGAGAGGAAAACTTTGAGGATACTGTTTTGTTTTTAACAACACTTGTCTTTCTCCTGGACAATAGTGTGTTACAGTGAGAGCTTGCAGATGCTTTCAATAAAAGCTGATAGTAGAACACAGGTGAATGCATTACTCTAAAGGGTGAGGATGAGGCCAATTCTACCTGCCATAATTTGCATCTGTTCTGATTTAGCTTGTGAGTGTTCTGACTTGGTTAACATGGTTTTGGCCAGTGTGTTACATTTAGAGAGCAGTGTCTCCTTTGCAAAGTATTTGGAGACCTCCTAACATAAACACTACTAGTAGTGTTTGTGTTCTCAGTTTTTAGTTCTTTGTGTTCTTAGCTTTGGAGAAAAAATAACTTGAGCATAAATGTGTAAATCTGTAATGTGTGTAACAAACTGCTTGTTTTTAATTTATTTTTATATGTGTTTATACTGCTGTAATCAATCAATTTTAATTTTGTTCTGTTGAATACATTATATACATATTCTAAGTAACAGATTTGATTCCTAGAGGTGTCAGGATATGTAGCAGTGCAGATAGTCTGAGTAGTTTTTATTTTCAATAGCGAGAGTCATACAGAATCTCAAGAATGATTTAATGAGGCCTTTGTGGGATCCAAAAAGGAACAATTCATTTATGTTTTCAACTCAGAAACATTGCAGGCCATGTTTAAGTTATTTTCCTTCCAGCATCGCACAAGTGCATTGTTTTTCTCTTCTTGCTGCTGTTTGTACACAGAATATTTCTGTGTACTCTGTCCTCCTTGAGCAATCCATTGGGCAAGCAGAATCAGGTATGCTCTTGGTCCAGATTGCTTTCTCTTTACAGTAAAATAACAAAGAGTTTCTAAGAGAAATGCAATGGCAATTAGGCTAATAGATACAGTGAGAAGTATTAATTACCTGCTGAGTGTTGTCACAGCTACCTCAATCATTGTACACAAACCTTTTAGACGTGGGATGTAAGAAGTCTTCTGGCTTTAGTCTGAAACCACACTGAAAAGCAAGGCAAGTAAATATCTAACTTTGTGTTTACTAAGGATAATCTTCTGTGCTGTGCTACTCAGTCTGTAACTCTAAATGTCCTTGTCTTGTAGTTGGCAGTACACTAAGCCCCAAGTTTTCTGACTGGTTTAGAGGCCTGCTGAAATGCTAACCAGTCAGACAGTCATTACAGCTGTCATTAGAGAAGAGAACTGATGGATGCAGCAGGACAGGCCTTAACTTGAAAAGTAAGGTAAATTATTGATCCTCATCTTAGCTCAGCTTCTGAGGAATAATTAGTGATGGTGGATCAACCATCATATTTTTCATTAACCGAATGATGAATGTTTCCCCCATCTTTTGAGTCCTATCTAAAACCTTGGGACATTTTTGTAGTCTTTTTTGGGTTTCAGGTAAATACAAGTTACAGGGTCAGGGTATTCATAGGACTGAAATTAATTATACCCTCCCAGCCATTATGTAATTCAAAAAACTTGGGAGTTTTTATGTTTTTAATGGACATAGTGTAATCCTGTCTTAAATATTGGTGTTTAGTAAATTTGAAGAGAGGTAAACAAATTAATCATTAAGTGTGAAGTCAACCCTAGACTGTAGCCTCCAGGTTTCTTTGAGACTCTATTAGGTCTGCCTCCCTTCACCTGAAATGTCTGTTTTTTTTTTTAAATGGCTGTGTGTTTGCTTGGGACTTACTAAAAAAGAAAGCATGGTGTGAGAAGTGGTATGTAATTTGAAACAGGACTCACAATGAATTGAGCAGAGGAATTTAGGTTTTCAGTGCCAGTATAGGAAATATTGCAGGACAGAAAAGACCCTGGGGTTAATGTTACTTTTTAGAAACAGAAGTTATGAAATGATGTTATGATCCCATTTTGAATAGGATTATGAAGTATATTTGCTATAGTCATTCTAAGATTGTTGCTTTTTTGTTTGTTTGTTTTCAGGAATAAAATCAGAAATGTCACACTGATACATCAGTTATTCTAAAAATGTGTGTTTTCACTTGGTAACCTTCACATCTCTCTGTATATCTTGTATTTCATTAAACCAAACCCACCATTTAATAAAATATACTTTCACTACAAGGAAAACTAGTGGTTACTGCCCAACCCCTATATTAGTACCTCTGTTTTAGTGGCATTCTTACAAATCTTCATTTCTACTTTGCTGTGCTTAAAGTCTTCCGTGTCCTGTCTCTTCAGACATCTTGGTGAAACATCATTTTTATGACATAGTGTCTGCTGCTTTTCCTTTCTTTTATGTGCTCACCTACATGCCTTTTCATCCCCTCCTCTACCTCATAATTTTATTATTGCACTAGAAACCTGGCTTTAAGAGGGACCCAAAGAAGCTTTTTGGATGCCATATGGTTCTTTGAGAACTATCACTCTAATTTTAAATATATTTGAAAATATATTTCTGTTCCTTAGAGATTAAAAAAAACCAAGCCACAAACCAACAAAAAAAAAACCCCCAAAACCCAAGAAGAATCCCACAGCCCAATTCCAAATTGGAGGAATTCAAGGATATTAGTTTTCAATGTCTTCAGAATTTTTAGCTAACTATTTGATATGTTTTCGGATATGGTTACAGTTACCAGCAATTTTTGTACTAATGGTTTCCATTTCATTTTCATTAGTTGCTTGCTCTGTTTTTTGTAAATATTACCTACAGTTATGTGCCATTTACTTCTGGAAGAATAAGTGAGTGCATATTTAAAATGCAGTCAAGTGAAATCTTAGTCTGAAATTGAATTTTTAAGTGTGTCTCTTTAAACATGATAGCACTGATGATTCAGTCACATGATTTGCCATTAACTGTATCACAGACATTTCCTGTAGCTTAACTTGCTATTCCTGTCCCTTGCCCTCTTGAAATAAATGGACTTCCAGCAACAGTTTTGACAATACTCTTGTCTACAAGTAATAAAACATCTGGAAATTAGGCTAGATGGATAAAACAGTTCCATGTAATAATATGTATCTGGCATTCATACAACCTTTGTATAATGCATGTTTTTTATGGGCCAGATGTGGCATTTATGTGTTATGAGGAACAGAGGCATGTTCAGTCATGCTTTTTATTGCATTTAAATGCAAGGTATATTTTAATAACTCTCAAAGGGAATTGTCTCCTATTGATTAGAAACTGTCAGTGTGTTAGACATAAACCTCAAAAAGCAAATGAATCTGTCAGAAAACTGTAGATGTAATTTAAGTTGACATTAAACTGTATACTTATTGTGAGCTGGCTTAAAAAAAAAAAGAAAAAACAAAAGCAACTAATAAATTTCTACTTATTCCTCCAGTGAAGGTGATATATGAAGCCTTTGATCTAAGACTTGTTTATTTCTTCTCTAGGACTGTGTTCTGTTAGATTTACAGGTCCATGAAATTATTGTTCTTCAGCCTTTCACATTTTCTCATTAGGACAACAGCTTTGCATAAAAGCCAGCTGCAAAGTCTCCATTTTTACAGTCTTGCATGACATTTTCAAGTGAGGTGAACTGAACTATCAAGTGGAAAAGGGGTTCCACTGAATCATGCCCGCCTTGCTTTTTCAATTGTTAATTTCCAAATAACTCTGAGCTGTTCTCTCCTCTACACCTTTTCTTTGTCTAAGGTTTTTACTGTTTTCACCCTGACACATCAGTGCTTTTTCAAAAATGGTACTTGCAACTTTCTTTCATTTACCGTTGCCATTTCTGTTGAGCACATTGAGTTTTGTTTACATGGCATTCTGCATTTGCTATAATCCTTTTTTTCCATGTCTTTTTACATGTTTATTATCTGTACAAGAGCTGTCAATGTCAGTCTCTAACAGTTTCTTTAGTTTGGTGTTTGTTTTTTTTTTTCCTGTTTACTCTGCATAATCTCCTCAAACAAATAAATCCTCTAGCTGTGTATTTTCAAATGTGTTACAGGTTGTTTAAAAGCAAGTGCATTAAGGCCAGCCTTGACAGTTGTCAGTACCAGAATCCCACTAGTGCATGCCTCCTGTCATTAACTTTTATTGAAAGAGAGCAAAATCTGCAGGTATGCTGGTTTGGCAGCTATGAAATATGTTTTTTTTTTTTAAACTTTGTAAGAGGACTCCAGCTATTGCAATAATTTGCTTAATTATCTTCTGCAATAGTGAAGACCAGAAATCTCAAAGCCATCCTTGATCGGCTGACCTGATTTCTAAACCTTCTATCCTCCTTACAGTTTGCTTGTGTGTCACTGACCTTTCCCAATCCCTACAGCACTGCCAGGCCTCTTCTTTGATTCAGCTCTGGCTCTACTGAAATTCTTATTCATTCTTGAATCATTTCTCTCTCAACTTTTTCACCTCTTTTTAAATAGTTCCTCTAAATCCTATAATTTTAGGCTTCAGGAGACACAGAATTCTGTGCTTGGATTCCTTTTTCATGTATATTCTCCATCTATCCCTCCAGTCAGGTATCTTTGAATTCAGGTTCAACATTAAGCTCCTGCTTTTTAGAATTCTCACTAGATTTGTATCTCATTTTCCACTTTTGAGTCTGTGATGAACAGAGTAGGTATACGTGTTTCATTCAATAACAAGACTGGTGAAGGCAAAAAAACCCCACGGTGTAGAGAAAAAGGCCTGGCATTCAAGTTCAAGATCCAATGCTCCTGTCAACCCTTCCATTACAGTAACAAATAAATGGTGATGTATGGATTTATTCATAGTCTATAGCCTTGACAGAGAGGGATAGCATGTCTCAGCCTTAGTGTATAATTCAAATATGAGGGGCATGAAGTGGATTCATCAGGAAAAAATAATTCTGAGCCAAAATATTAGAATGCTCCCAAAGTCCAAATTGGAACAATTTTTTTGAAATTTGTCCATCCCTGTAGACACAACCTGCTTTGACTCAATCTTTATTGGCCACTGATATCACCCCAATATTCAAGACATACAGCAGGCACCACAGGAAACCAATGTGGTCAAAGAGAGACCATCTGACAGCTCAAACACCAGAAAGGAGAGTATGAAAAGCAGATGATGGGATGTACAGCTGAGAATAGAAATGCCATATGGGAATGCAAGGATGAAATTAGCAATACCAAAGTTTGGCTGGCATTGAAGTGAAGGGAAACAAGAAAGGCTTCTGCAGGTATATTGGCAGCAAAAGGAAGACCAGGGAAATTACAGACCTGGCGATGAATCAGGTAGGTGATTTACTAATGAAGGGTATGAAAGATGCTGATGTACCTAATGCTTTACTTATTTCAGGCTTTACTAGCAGAGTGTCCTGCTAAGCCTTCCAGGTTCTGCCAGTTCTGTTCAATCTTTTTATCAGTGATCTGGATGCAGGAGATGAATGCACCATTATTATGTTGATGATACTAAACTGGGAGGTGCTTTTGACTCTCTTGAGTGATGAGAAGCCTTGCAGAGGGATCTAAATAGAGAATTAGGCAATCATCAAGGGCATGAAATTCAAGAACAAATGCTGGGTTCTCTACCTGGGGCAGGATAAGACTGGACACAAGTACAAATTGGAAAAGGAGTGGCAGGAGATCAGCCCTGGAGAGAGGGATCTGGGGTGCTGGCCAGCAGCAGCTCAGTGTGAGTCAGCAGTGAGCCCTGCCAGCCTGGCAGGCACACAGCATCAAACACTGCACTGCCAGTGCAAGAGAGGTGATTATCACTGTATTCAGCATTGGTGCAGCCTCTTCTGGAGTGCTGAGTGCAGTTCTGGGCCCTGTGATTCAAAAACCATAGAATCAGAGAAGGATGTGACAGTTCTTGAATGTGCCCCAAGGAGGGCAACAAAGCTGGTGAGAGTTCTGGGAGATGTGTTCTGTGAGAAGTCACAAAGGACTGTGGGCTTCTCTAGTTTAGAGAAAAGGAGGCTAATAATGACCTCATTATTCTGTATAGTTTCTTGAGCACTGGGAGTGAGAGATGTCCATCTCTTCTCCTTGGGACCCAGTGATGGAATACGTGGGAATGATACAAAGCTGTGCCAGGGGAGGGTCATACTGGACATTAGGAAGCATTTCTTCTCTGAGAGGGCAATCAAACACTGGAAGGGGCTTTCTGGAGAGGAATGAGTTTGTCACAGCATTTAAGATGCATTTGAACAATGCCCTCAGTAACATGCTTTCACTTCTGGCTGGCCTCAGTCAGGTAGCTGGACTGGATGATCATTGTAGGTCCCTTCCAACAGAACTAGGCTATTCTATTGTGTTCTCTTGTGTACTATTGTAACAGCCCAGAGGAGGGCCAAGTTAGAATGTACCTAAATGAGCTGGAGATATACAAACCCATGGAGCCTTGCAGCCACAGAACAAGCAGAAACAAGTTCCACAAGTGTAGAGGCCTGCACTTGAGGCAGAAACCCCCCATGCACTGGTACCAGCTGGACCACTGTCACAAGATCAGCGTTGGTGAACTGCAGCTGGAAGCTGATCAGCAGTGTGAACTCACAGCAATGATGGGGCATGGTGTCCTGGGTGGTATAAGCAACACCACCAGTGGGTGAAATGAAGTTAATATTCTCCATTCTTGAAGATTTTTCAAAATTTGCCTGGAGACTTTCAAAGGGGCCGTAGGAAGTCTGATTTAACTGCAAAAATAATCCTCCTTTGAGTAAGGTTAGACTAGAGACCTCGAAGACCCTTTCCAGCCAATAATTTATGATTTTGCCATAATAGAGAAAATAATCTGATATACTTTAGTCATCATAAGTATCTCAGTTCTCAGAATTAACTTTAATAAAGCACTTAGTGGGTAAGTGCAAAGTAAATTTGATGGAATTTATGGAGTTTATATTTCAAGTGCTTTGTTTATTAGAAAGACTTTAGATTTGAAATATTTTAAAATTTCTGTTTATTCATGAAGTGAATAATAGATCCTTTAATATATAATCAATATAATTATTGATATGCACACCTCCCCAAGTCCCTTATCTTTACTGTGAATGCTTAATTTATTATGATAACATTTTAAAAGTACAGTGTAGAGCCTGAAAGTATCAAAAAAAAAAATCTAAACACTGATTCACAATCCAAAGAGCTACCACAATGTAACTAAAAGGCTTTTGTAAGCAGTATTGCTCAGTATACCTAGACCTGTTGAAAAGAATTTCAAGATTTATTGGGAAATATTTTGGAAAAAAGCATTTTTAAGTGATAAAGAAAACCTTACAAAATATCGAGTTTCAAAAAAACCCCAAAACAATACATTTAAATTGAACTGTGGATTTTAAGAACTGCGGAATGGTTTTGATTGTAGTTAAACAGTAATATTTTCTTTGTATAGACCCCAGTAACAGATGTTGCTTTTTTTTTTGGCAATCTGTAAGTAATCTCTTTTGTTCAAAGAGCTCTAAGGGTTGTGTATTGTATTTGCAGTTTAATTTGTCAGAAGTGGTCAGATCATGTTATTTAGCTCCTGCTTCTTTTGGTCCTTAGTATGTGTATGACCTGGATGCTTTGTGTAAATGTTCCTTATAGGATTGCTATGAATAAGTGGTATTAAAACTAGACTGTACTAACCTAAAATGTCTTTTATTATTAATTTCAGCACTTTGTTTGGTCAGCTGAAGAGTGCTTAGAAAGCCAGCTTTGTTCAAGTGTAAATAGGGGGAATGGGCAGTCAAATGGCACATGGTGCTTAGAGCTGCCATGACTGATGCTGAGAGGGCAAAATGGCTTTAAAGCAACCCCCTGGGTGGAGGAGTCTTGAGTTACCCTCATTTTGTGTTCCTTAACTAGTGCATGTGTACTGCCATATTTCTGCTTTCTCTCCCCAAGGGCTGTTGAATGTTAAAAGAAGCTTGGAGGTGGCTTTTTGCCTTGTCTGTAGCTGGAACTGGAGAAAAGGAAACAAAGAGAGGAAGACAGTTTAAGCCCTATCAGTCTGCTACTTTCAGTTCTGCCAAGAGTTCCTATGCTAACATGCCGATATTTTAAGAAGATTGCCTAATATTATTAGGCATATGTTTTGTTATATGTAGACTTAATGTTTTTAACAATAATCACACAAAAAGACCTTAGTCAAAAATAAACACCTCTAGACAAAGAATCTGAAGTCATAATTACACATTTTTATAAAGCTGAAGTTGATTTTCTGATGAACAATGAGACTTAGATCTATATATTATGTTTCCTTGACTCTTCGTTCTAGTTCTGCAAAACTATGTAACTTTGAATCTTCCAATGTCTATTCTACAGGATTTGCTATTCAGAAAGAAATAGGAAAACACTTAGGTCCTGAAAGAGGGGAAAAATGTCAGGAAACAGGCTTGCAGATAGGAGTTTGATGCTATGTATACATGATAGTGTAATGTTTTGGGTTTTTTTCCGTTCATAAGGCAGAATAGTTTGAAGTTTGGAGTTGTGTCTTCCAAGAAAAGAAACACGTAGAGAATGTGGTGGTTTGCTGAAGGCGCCCAGTTCTGTAGCCAGCAAAGGCAAACGGTAACTTGTCTCCACTTCATGAAAGCATGATTGGATGCCTCATAAAATGACTGTGTAATACGGTATGATTGGCAGTTCCTGCTTAGGAAGCCAAAGAATAAAATATCAGAGGTGTTGACATTCACTGGCAAATTCCCTCTGACTTCACAGGAGCTGGGTTTTAGTCTTAAATAAATAACGTTGAAAAAATGTGCTTCAGAAACTTTGGGTTAATCTGTTGGTTCAGATCAGGGTAGAGTGGATAACTATGCCTGCAGGCATTAACAGGTCAGACCTATCTTCTCATGGTTGTGGGATTTACTGAAATAAGTGGATCAGATAGGGTGTGTGGTACCAAAACCTATCAGGGTGGAATCTGTGCAATCCTTCCAGGATCCGTCCATTCCCAGGGTGTGACTGAGTGTATTTTGGCTGTGCAATTGGCAGGCTTCTTTCCCTGCAGCTCCTTTTACCTTTATGGACAAATACTGCTAAGCTAGGAGGGCAGCTAAGGGAAATGTATGTTTTTAACAGTTAAGGCACATGATCTCACCGTGCAAAGATGGAGCAAAACAGGAATGCTGCAAAGAGGAATATATGCAGAAAAGAAAGGAAAAATGCCATTGTAATGAGTTCCTCAGGAATGTGTTTATCTATAAATAAGTAATTGTACCACAAGTAATAAAAAAGGGGGAAAGGAATGTATTTAAAGAGGGAAGGGTGGAGATTGTTTTATATTTGTGAGCCTAGGTAATATAAATGCATGTCTGCTTCATTAAGCATTATTGCCTAACTCTATAATAATTAGGGAGACATAACCAGATTTCCAATCATCTGTCTGCTATCTTCAACAAAGCCAGGATGTACTCATTCCTTTTTCAGATGTCTGAGTTTGTTCATGATAATGGATTGACTAAACAGTGAGTTTAACATCCTTTCTCATGAGCTTTGGGCAGGCTCTTGCCTTGCCTGATGCCATATGGTTGCCACCTCACCACCGAGAGAGTGGGGAGAGATGGCTGCAGAACTCAGCCCAGATTTTACAACTATCACAGCTTGAGAAGTCAACTATCACAGTTTGAAAAGTCTAAATCATTATACCTAACAAGTACACAGCTGAAGATTATGTTAATTCCACAGTAGTGGATGCTGTAACTAACAGTGGAAGAAGAATGAAGTTTTAAAGAGATTTCCTCTTCTTAATAAGCCTGGTTAAAGTTATAAATTATTTAAGTATCTTTTTCTTTTGGCTCCTTAAACAATGGACTGGATTTTAAAAAAAAATTTTTAGCCAATTTCTCAGACAGGAATATATTGGGATAGGTTGAAATATAAAAATGTTTAGACTATAGTAAAAGGAAAGATTTGACAAAGTGTCAAGAGCGTTCCTTGTTTCAATTTATTCTAAAGATCACAGACAAAATTTTATGCTTTTTATTTGGATGGGCTGGGAGTCCTGTGTTTTAAATGTATTTTCATTTCTACAGTAATTTTATTTTTATTTCATGTTTATTGAGGTGCATGAGCATGAAAAAGCTAAACCACATCACATTACTTACTGCATGTTCTAGAAATTCACATGTTAATTCTGTTTGGTGGGAAATGAGATTAAGGAAGTCTAGAAAATTTAAAACTGCTTTGCTCTCAGGCAACACAAGTCTTGCAGAAACACATCTTCACTGCTCAGAGAAGAAACATAAAATTATTCTATTTATTAATTTTATAGAAATGAAATGAAATCTGCTGTGTCAATCATAAAGGAGAATTCTAAGATGATGGAGGTGTTTTGTTTTGTTTTATTTTGGTTTTTTTAATCTATTTTTTTCTTTTGATCTGTCTATGATCTGGGGTGATCAATGGCATCTAATGAAACCATTTAAGTTTTTTGTCAGACATTTTATATCTCTAAGATGTTTCCCTATTTAGTGGAATGGAATCTCGAAGACCCCCAGCAAGCAGAAAGCTTCTTCCAAAGTACTTGAACAGAAGAGAAATAGAGGATTTTTCCAAACTATCTTAGTCAGGTGATAATCTAGCTAAATCTTAAAATTCTGTTTGCATATGAATGCAGCTTTCATTGGCATTAAAATCTATTAGTTCTATTAATGCTTATTGAGATTTTCTGTTATTTCCAATCTTCATTTGAGCAATGATAATGTAAAATTTGCTTGAGGTAATTTTGATGTCAAATTTCCAAATTTGGTGAATTTTCATGTAATTGGTCATCCATAAAATTCTTTTTTTGTTTGTTTGTTTCTAGGTAAGTAAATGTGACTACACATGTACAAACACAATTTCTGGCTGGGCCTGTGCATACAATATGTATGTGTACCATAAATGTACTGGCATGGGACACAAGCTACTGAGCACTAGACATATCTGCTTAGATACTTTGGTTAACTATTACTTCTGAACTACTAAATCCCTTTACACATATTTGACTGCTGTTGTGTGTGTACCACTGTTTCAAGGCTGTCAGCCTCTACTCCCATCTGTTTATTGTGGTATGACAAAGCTTCCACATATTTTTCTGTCCAGAATACTTATGATATGTGCAGTTTATCACAATAAGCAATGAATTTCAGAGATATCTAGAGAATGTATGAGTGGAATTCTTCTATTCTTTTGGCCACCACAGGATAAGATTGCTTCCGCAGCTTAATCTGCATTAGGCCTTTGAGGAAAATCCGAGATTCTTCCAATCAATTATTTGGATGTGGTGAGTCACTAGGCTTTGTTATTCTATTTGAGCAAAATTCGAAGTTCACATATAGATGAAAGCAGTTTCTGAAAAGGAAATTGCTTGTTAACTGAAACTTTAAATAGTTTTCTTTAAGAAAGCACAAGTGATCAGTCAGCTATCTTCCAACTATGCACTTCAAGTTCTTTCTAATTTAATGTATTACCTCTTTTACATCTTAACACACTAGACTTGTTACAGAAGACAGACGCTGTCTTTTGTATTTCCAAACTACTGTCTTTTCTTTAAGCCAAAATATACAAATGTTGACGTGCCAAGTGGCTCTTCAGGTAGGAAAGTAAAAACATGTTCAGACATGTCCTGGAGATTGGGAAAAAAGCGAGAAAATGTTTAGCTCAAATAAAGCATCAATAGCTTCATTTTTACTGTTTTCAGCAGCAATCAGATGTCTAATTAAATCCCATTAGTCTAAAATAAGGCAGAGCTTTGAAGACACAAATCAATAACCAGAGTAAATGCCACACTGACTGTGTTAAGAGAGTTTTGAAGCTTTACCCACACTACACATTCTTCCAAGTTTAATCCCTCTGACTTAACTTGGCCATAACTAAATCATCCAAATTAACATTTAGAGAAGAGGAGTAATAGGTCTTTTTGGAATACAGTTCATCTAAGATATCTGGTTTACTCATCATGTTGAACATGTAACTTGCAAGGCTTTGCCTGTTATAATGAGACATTTCTTCATTTAAAAGCTCACTTTTATTTTCAGGAAAAGGTTTTGCTGCAGACCTAAATTCATCACACTGCACCAACTGTGAATTAATCTTCTACAAAGTCTTGGTCATTAAAAAGATAAGATAATTCAAACTACCACCATGAAGGATTTTAAACCTTTGGGTTTAAATATATGGGCTCTGTGGCAGAATCGGATTCACTGGTTTCCTGTGTACACAAGAACAATAAAGTGTCAAAGTACATAAACAAGTCTTTTTAAACAAGCAAATGTGTCCTTTTAAGTCCTTCTCATTAAACAGACACAGCCTGATTTGGATACTGAAGCTACTTGTGCATTTAGTGCCTGAGAAACAATCCCTGCTGTAGGCAACATGTTCAAAAGTTTGATCTAAACCACAGAAATACCAACTCCACAGGACACTTTTCATTTTGTTAAAAAGTTTGGAATCAGATTACTTAGTCTTCACAACCATCAAACTTCACAGATTAAAACTGAGTCTGTTTTAACCTTCTCATGTTCTGCCAAGAGCCTTCTAAAGTGTTCCTTTCTTAAGTGTTCTGAAGTATCTGTAAAAATGCTACTTAAGAACATCCAGAATTAATGTGGCCTCAAAACTACTAATAATGCTGTTCCAGATGTTTGTGGTGAATTGCTGAACAGGAAAATTAATAAAGTCATAGTTACACAAACAAGCTTGCTTTAAAATACTTGTCCAGATCTGTCCTAAGCCCACTACAATCAGAGAACTCTGTACTCTCCTTCTCCTACTCTCCTTCTCCCTAAAGCAGTGGCCTCCTTAATCATGTTAAGCTTCCTAATTTCTTATGTATTCTTATCATCAAATTTGTTAAATTGGAAACAATATGCACATTACAGTTTTCTTTGGTTCTGTGGACCATTTCCCATAATCTCGTGGCCTGAAAACTTGGATCTAGGTATATGAAAATGGAAAGTATGACTATACGAGGTCTGTTTGCTCTCATTTTAGTTTGGTACAGTGGATAATAATAGCACCGAGGCATAGACTATTGACAAGTGAGCAACAATCTGGACTTATCCCTAAGACCCTGATCTACCTATACATGTATCCATAAGGAAAAACTAACTCAAAGTCTCCTGGGTGCTAAAAAACAGAAGGAGCAAAGGAATTTTTTCTCTCATGTTTGCTCTTATTCACCTGAATAAATCTGATAAGCTCTCTCAGCTAAGTATGAAACAGAGAGAGGGCATTTCAGCCCCTATGCATTGCCTTCTTTTTCTCTGGCATCTGTCTGTGTATGGATTGTCTTCTTCAGCAGGCCCAAAGAAGTGAAAACTTGTTCCATCCTGACTTGAGGGCAAAATATCAACTAATGAGTGCAAGAGTGAAACAGTTCCTCAAGGTAAAATGTTTTGGGTTCTTCTTGCGTTTTGAGACCTACATGTCTATGTTTGCAGACTTCAGTGACTCAAAGTTGCATCTTCAAAAGATTTCCATGTAAAATCTTTGTCCTTAAATACATTCAATGAAGTTCTTAAATAGTCCTTAAGTATTAAAAGTCCTTAAATACCTTTCAATATGTAATGCTAGTCAGCAATGTAAAAATAGCAATTTAGAAGTGCATTACTGTCCTTAGAATGCCAAAGCAATTGTTTGAATGAATACATCTTTGTCTTCCTGCTTTTAATACTAAAATAAAAGATGAAGACAACAAAAATGTCTCCATCATTTAGAGACATCTCTAGATGACATGCTGTACCATTTAAGTTATATAGTTCCTTCTTAAAGACTAAACATCTTAGAGAATAATAGAATACATACCGTTATTCTCAAAGCCTCATTAGTGTTGGTCAGTTCAGGGTGGGGAAAAGGTGGTCAGGAGAAACTGCCCATGGTCCCTGCAGAAGTGAAAGATGTGGGAAACTCCTAAATCCTTATGCCAAGGTTGTTACAGCATGGAGGCTTTTCAGTGCAGCGTGGTAAAACCTGAAATAAGGAGCCAGCTTAGATGTCACCACTGGGGGCCACTGCGACTTAGCAAGAGAGAAGGAAAAGGAAGCTGCTGCATGGCCTGGAGTCTGCACTGCTGGAGAGAGTTCCCGTAGAGAGGCAAGAAAATGACCCAGTACTGAGTTGCTTAAGAGACGAGAATAGCCAGCAAAGATGTGCACAGGGAATTGAAATCTCCTGACAATGAACGTACAACTTTTGCCAAATGTCATCATGAGTGATGGCAGAAGTGACAGCAACCACTCACGCTATGCAGGGGTATTCCCTGTCCTGTGCTGATCCACATATCTTTGGGAAGGGCTTGCATATCAGTAATAACTGGGACCCCTTACTAATCAAACCTGCTCAAAAATGGGTCATCATCATCATTGTGTTCTATGAACAGGAATCACTTTTCTTGTTAAGAAGGAGAATAGACAATATGGAATAAGTAAAAATGTTTTATGGCAGACTTTGAGAAGTAATTTGAGAGCAAGACAAAATGGAAAAGGACAAGATGGACAGAGAAATTACATACAAAAGGGAAATGAGTGGCTTCTCCCTAGAGTCTTGAGACATATTTTTTTCCTCCATATTACTCATCTTTGTAAGTACATATTGCTGGAAGTATCAATTCTGGACTAGATGCCATAGATTTTAAAAGGGCTTCTCCTAAGAATCAAGAAATTTCAAAAGGAAATCTTTCTCACTCCAGACATTCTTATTGATTGCATTATTTACACACAAATTGATCCTTCTGCAAATCTTTTGTACAAAACATATTCATGGAATGGAAACCAAGGCCTGACTTTTCCTGTCCCTTTCCTATAATATGATGGCAGAACTCACCGACTTCAAATGGACTAGTGTTCATATACTTTAAAAGTGACAAAGGACTCACACCTCACAACAATTTATCACACAGATATTTTGGAGAGGAGCAGTTATGTGTCACATACAACAATATTTGCTCCTGCATGCTGCTGGTTCAGACAACAGCAGGTATTTTCTCTTCTTTTTGGTCTGAGCTGTCATGACACGAAGGAATGACATCTAAGGGCCAGCCTGACTGAATGTAAATCCTTTTGAACACAAACACACTCACAGATGAGAAAGGCAGAACCAGGCGAAGAGGGATTTCTCACCTCCAGAACTGGTGGACAAACTGGTGTAATTGCTGCTAAGAAATACTGAATGTTGACCTCCTCAGACACTTTTAGTATGTCTCTAGGACTAAACAAGCACTACAATGCATTGTGCTGTATCCACACAAATCTTTGTTTGCTGGCCAGCCTGGAGAAGCACATCAAAGGCAAATGATAAGAAAAGCAGGTGTGGGTCACTGAGTGGTGTTCCAGGCCCCATCCTCCTGGGAGAGCCCTGGCACTGGTACTGCTATTGTACATTGTTAATTAAATCATTCTAATTAATTCATTCAAAGTGTAAATTAGGAAGGAAAGAAGATAAATTGCACTAATACATTTAACCCCATGCTGTTTATTTAGCAGTTGAACAAAATAATGTGGTTAAAAAGAGTCTAACAAGGCAAAAGCCCAAGACACAGCTGTTTAATAGCATTAAAAATGAGATCTCAGACTGTGCTGCAGGCACATACTGCCTGTTTGCATTTAAAAGGCTTGCCAATATAGCTGTACTGGCAAACCCTGCTAGTTTAGATGCAGCTGATACCAACCAAACAAAAACAAAACAAAATACATATTTCCATCTCCTATGTGAAATAATCTGCTCTGGAAATGGATTATTTTACCAGTACAGCTCTGCCAGTGTTAGAACACTTGCTGGTGCTATTAGAGTAATCTGGGAGTCTTTTAGCTATATATTATGCCTGCAAAACAATGAAGTGTCAATAAAGCCATATGATAAAGTTTGCTATACATTCAAGGCTCCAAGAACTTGTCTCAACACAAAAGTCAAATCAATTTAAATAAAGAGCAAGGTGAAATAATTTAGTTAATTTAGCAGTGTTCTCTGCATAACAAGCAAGCTGGATTTGAGTTGAATGAAGACTTTCCTACCCCAATGTTTTCAGAGTCAAATGTGGCACTTAATTCTATTATTTTCATTAAAATTAGAATATTTAGGGGTTTATATTGACATACTCATTCTTTCAGACTTCTTATTAAAACAACCAACCAACCACACAAACAAAACCAACCCTAAGAGAATATCAATTTCACATGACTCTAGAAGCTGAGGCTTTGAGAAAAGGGACAATTATCTCGTGATTTGTGATAAAATCATGATATTTAGTAACATTGCAAAGATCCTATCTATCCTGGCACAGTAATACTAGGAGAAACATGTTTCAACTAGTTCAGCAGGCATGTTAAACTATGTCCTGGAATAGGCTAGGCCAGCTTTGTTTTCAGCAATGTCAAAATACAGATTGGCCCATCTACAAAACTAGCTTAACCAGAATAGTGCTTAACTGTGATCTGACTTAGTTCTCAGACCAACATAAACCAGGCCAAAGATTTGCTTGGACCAGTTAATTCCTTGAGTGTTTATTCCATGCTAGCAAAACAAGCATTCTTATTCTAAACTAGCTGTAAGATCTATTCAGACAAACCTATCTATTTATAACTCCTGTGCAGAAAGGAGAAGAAACACTTTGGGTGTTTTGTCACTTAAGCATAAACAAGGGCTCATTTGAGCACATCCAAAAGAACAACTGCTGTGGTTTGTAAGCATGGACTGTGGAGTTCTTTTTTCTTCTCATTCACTCTCCTCTCACCAGCATCACTGCTTTACACAGACAGAAGGATCTGTCTGGCTGTGTGCTTGTTTCCCCAACAGATGACTTAAATCTTCATCCAATCATTCTGCCCTGATTAACTTCAACAGGTTCCTCATTTCATGGAAAAAAAGGAAGATCAGTACTTCATCTGGTCATTTGCTTACAGGATTATTGCCCCATGTTTTTCATGTAGGGTACTGCCCAAATCTGCATGCTGTGGGCATCCATGTAAATCCTGTATGTTGTCTTCTCTGTGGATCTTGTTGTTCATGACCATTCTTACAACTATAGTTCAGATGTTGCTAAGCAAGAGATAGGTAGCATTATTCTATCATTTCCATTTATCACCCATAGTGATAACTATGCCTGTTCAAAGTTTGTCCTAAGACTGCATGAAGCAATGTGTCCCCGTGTTTTTAGTTGCATAGAATGAGACAATCTGACTTTCTGACACCAGATTCACCATAATGGGCAGGATTTGGGTGGAATCTCTGCAGGTTTAGTTGGGGGGAAAATAGGATCAAGGCATTTTATAGTTGCTATAATGAAAGGAAAAAACTGGACTCCTAACATGGACAATACAATGTGTAACAAAGGTTGAACATTGACAGTCTAATCAAAATCCTCCACAAATATACGACTCAAGTGTACATTGGTGTCCATGAATACCCCTTGTGCAAGGTTGTTTACAATGTACAACATCTCCTCACACCTAAACAGCTTTGAAACATTCTTTATTACATACAGATGTGCAACATTTTTGGGCCATGCAACCTGCAATGCTTCATGTTGTAATAAAACAATACTGTAAAAAGAAATAATCTATGAAACAAATTACTCTTTCATCTGCTCTCTGTTCAGCTACGCTCTCCAGGCTTGCATATGCCCACAGGCTGTCTAGAATTACAGATGTGTCCTGCTGTACACTAAGTGTGTGCTAATCTGCAGACTCTGGAGTCCAGCAACACAAATATAAATAACCCTCTGCTAGGGCAAATTGCTTGCAGGGCATTCTTTTCTTCAACAGGAGAAGTTTGGGTGACATTTCATTATGAAGAATGAGCAAATTCTCCAAACTATTAAAAAAAAAAGCTTCCTGCTGCTGTGAGTAATTGTTCTTATCTTCCTTAAAGCCTCTTTAGACTAGTATCATTGCTTTAAGTGATATTAGCAAATAGTAAACTAGCAATATGTGTAATATTTAGTATGGTACCTTATGCTTTTCTTGTACAGAGCCACACAATACCATTATGTAAACACCGTTGTTATGTCTAGAAGATGTTTATTGTTGAAATCGGCCTTTTGCACAAATGCGTTTCTCACATACTTTGTTAATTGGGAAATAATTAAAGCCAGGCCTCCCTTTGTACTGCGGGGAAGAAATCCACCGGGCAGCTATGAAGCGCTAGCTCTGTGAAGGCCTCCCGAGAGCGCAGCGACCGCACGGCCGGCGGGAGCTCCGCGGCACCGCCCCGCCAAGGGAAGAGCAGCGCCCGGCGGTGGGCTCCGAGCCCGCGGTGCCCGCGCTCCTCCTGCCGCTCCCGGGGCGCCCAGGAGGAGTTTCCCACCGCCTGGTCTTTGCCACCCAACGGGACACGCCACGAGGACCGGTACCCCTCCCGCCCCCGCGTCTCTCCACATCCCGCGCAGCTATCACGGTGCGGCGGGGCGCGCCCCTTGTTCACCCGGAGCGCGGTGCGGGAGCTCCGACAGCGAGTGGCCGCTCCGCCCAGCCCCGCGTGGCCCCACGCCGCCCCGGTCGGGAGCGGGGCAGAGCAGGGCAGGGCAGGGCGAAAAGGCCATCCTGCAGCCCCCGTTCAGGGCGACACAAAACCCCCCATACACCTTCCCTGCCGCTGGCCGGGACAGCAACTACGAGCGCACTGCCCTCGTCCCGCCGTCCCTCCCCTGCCTGTCACTCACAGGCTTTGCATAAAGCCTCCCCCCGCCCCCCAGCCCATATACCCCTTCTCCGCTCCGCCGCCGGGGCAGAGCTGCGGTTAGCGTGCCAGCAGCAGCAGCCGGAGCCGCCAGTTTTCTCCTTTCTTCCGTCCCTCTTCCCTACCTCCCGCCCTCCTTGCTCGGCCCGCCTCCCGCCGGTGGCACCAGCAGCTCCGCCCGGCGCTGCGCGGCTGCTGGCACTGCTGCTCGCTCCGCGGCGCCGCCGGTCCGGCACAGCCCAGCTCCTCTCCTCTCCCATGCCCGGCGCTCCGTCGCCCAGGGACCTCCACGCTCGCCCGGGAGCCGCAGCTGTAAGTTGGTACCACCGGTCCGGTGCAGCGCCCGGCACGGAGGGGAGGCGGAGGGGCAGAGCTGCCAGCGGGGCTTCTCCGGCTGCAGCCGGGCTGCCTCGTTGGTCCCCGGCACAGGCGGACCCCGGCCCTCCTCCGCCCTGTCCGGTACTAGCGGGTGGGTAGGCATTCGGGAATTTGCTATCTCCTGTACAGGCTGCCCTGTACGGAGGCTGCTTGCCTCCCCGGTGGGCTTCAGCTTCCTGCTTGGGGCCCCGGGCGGTCCGGAGCATCCCTCAGCGGGCGTGAAAATAGCCGGGCAGGGAAGGAGCGAGCGCCTGGCTGCTCCCTGGGCTGGCTGCGGCGCTGCTCTCTCCCTGCGCCGGTACAGAAACTTTTGCACGTGGTTATTGCTCTATAAAGGAAACCAAGTGCATTTTTAGCTTCTCGCGCTGGTTTTTATATCAGTCTGGGAAGAAGCTCTGCGAGATTCTTCTCAGAGAGGGAGTTATTGAGGCGTTTTTATGGGGCGAACTAAGGGGAATTTAGAGTTGCATTTCTTTGTTTGCAAGTGGTGAGCTGTAGTGCATTCTAGCAGCAGCAGCGTGTTCTGCTTTCTGTCTCGCTGCAGGTTCGCTGAGTTTGAAGACTTTAGGCAGTGTCACGGTTTGCCCCTGCCACACTGATAACATCGGTGCAGATTTAGCAATTGAAAGCGGTGTTAGTTACATCGATGGGATAATTGGTAGATTTCCTCTCTTTCAGCTGTTTTACTGATTCTAAAGAAAAACGCAACCACCACTGTGTAATTACACAGTCGTATTAAAATGAGCGTGCATCAACGATTTGTCAGTAATTTGAAAATACTTAATTTTTCATTTGATTTAGGCTGAGACCTGCATGCTATAGAACTGTTAAGTAGGACAAGGAGCCTGTTGTTTAGTCTTAGACTAGTGTTTACTACTGGGCTGCTGTGACAAGTAGCTTGTTGAAGTGTAATTATAAATCAAAGTCTTGGTTCAACCTCTGTTGCTAGATAAAATCTGTATCTGTAGTTTACTGACCACTTCTTGTCTTTCACATACAAATAATATTTCTAAGGGGAAAAAATGCCTGAAGGAAATTAGCTAATATTATTCAAGATGAACACTTGATCACTGACTGTAAATTACCTCTGCTATGTGAGGCTTGCATAATTTCCAGCACCAAACAGAAAAATTGGAGCTGTCATTTTTGCATTTTAGTATTCTTACAAGATTCTGGATTGACCTAATTGCCAGAGACTCAGAAAGGCTATTTGCAGAAACACTGCCTGTTAGCGAATGATGGTACTTGCTCCTAAGGGTGTTAGTTCAGCTTGTCCATGTGCAATGTCATCTCAGCATCACACTGGAGGAAAAAGATGTGTATCTTTGCTCTGTTCGGGGAAATATGTTAGCTTATCTTAAACACGAATTGACATATTTTGAATTCCTCTCAATAGATGACATTGTGATGATAAAGGCAATCTTACAGGAACAGTTCACCACCAGCATATGTGAAATCTACTTCTCACCCAGAGACTAAGTCTTCTGTTATAGTAGGGTGAAATGCTGAGTGCCTTATTCAGTAGCTGTTTGAGAGTGTTTTTTATACAAATTTTTAATTTTTTTTGCAGTGCTATTTGGTATTACGGCTGTGGGTGGGCTTTGGGTAACAGACAGTGATCTGTTCCTCCCCTCTGCATGTGGTCTGTAGTTCACTAGCCTGCCCTGTATGCATAACTGCAGGGTGAGTTTTTTGTGTTTGCCTCTATTTTGTTGTGGTTGTGGGCTCATTCTGAATGGTGCTGAAAAAGCATTGCTCATGGGAGTACAGAGCCTGGTGAAAAATCTTAAGCTCTGCATCTGAAGCCTCTGGTGTGAACTTTACCTGCCCTGTTTCTGAACCCTGTGTGCATGATGAAAGAAAGTTTTCAGTATACTCTGAAATCTCCCAATATGTGGGGGCAAAGAAGAGAACCTGTGTTTCCATGGTGATCCTGACATGCCTAGACTGTGATATCTACACACATATATTCAATTAACTGGCATGGAGGGTGGGGGGCAGTGAGCATATCCAGATACTGGTTATTCTGTTGTCTCTGATCAGTGGCGTGTTTAGCTCCCATCCTGCTCCCTGGTGAGGAACCCTGAAAGAGTAAGTCATCAGTGTAAGGCATCTCTAAAGATCCAGTAAATACTTGTATCATAATGGCACTTCAAACAGTAAAGTGCCTGTAGAAGTTTGAAAACTTTGACAGTAAAGTGTTCAGCTTCCTATTTGTGTCTTCACACTGCTTGTATACTAGTATTTCAGGCCACGACCTTTCTGTAATCCTTCAGTTCCAGGAGATTTCAACCTGTAAATGGTCAGTATCTTATTTTTGGCTATAGGTTAAGTGGGTTATTTTAGTCTGAGATTAGTGCTCAAGATCCTCAAATGCCATCTGGGTAATTTTTTGCCAGACAGTAAAACTTCATTAAAGGTAATTTAATTTTCCTTGTAAAAGAGTTTGTATTTTGAACACATAGTAGCTGCCTTAAGTTGTTCTGTGTTTAGTGCATTTAATAGGTTGGTCTAGGGAGCATAGTATGATCCCTTTCTAAGCTTTTGCATGGTAGAGTGAGACAGATGCTCTGCCTTGTAGCTCTGCTGTGTAGGACTCCTCTCTGTTTTGGAGGACTTTGGATTCTGCACCATATATTGGGCAGTATTACCCGCTCTTTTCAATCCCTGCTAAGTTTTATCAGGCAAATGGTGTTTCATATTAAAGGAAATGTGCTATGGTAGTTTTACAGTAAGGTGTCTCTCTATTCCTTACTTTAAATTGGGTTTAAGGGCTTTTTTTTCCTGTAACTAAAGAGAAAGCTGTATCACAAACTTGCTGTTGTTCAATATGGTGAATCAATTACATTACATTAGCACAGATGGTGGTACTGTCTGTGCTGCAGTTAGACTGCAGGTGTTGCATGTTTCTTATACACAGATTGCTTGTTCTGAAATGGAGTCTGCTGTCCAAATTAAACATGTGGTTTTGATTTTGTCAATGTTTCTGGTCATATGAATCTAGAAAAATATATGTATTAAAAAGTGCTGGTTTTGAGGCTTGTAAAGCTCTTGTATTATCTTGAAGAATGAAATGTGGGAATGAAATTCTATAGTTCTGTACTGCTTAAAGATGCTCAAGTATACGAAAATGTCTGTGTGAGAGCAAAGTATATCTACATTAAAATCTTCACAAGTGGCCCGAGGTCATGCTCTGACTTAGGGTATTGCATGCTTTCCAGGTAGACCTTTTGGCCAGTTCTTTATTTGAAGGTGCACTAAAAGGTACTCTGGACATGCAAAAAGCATAGTAATTAGGGAAGTTTGGTTCTTGGCTTTCTCTGAGTTTTCTCTGCAGTTTGAAGAGAGAGAAGTGAGATTATTACAGTACCAGTCACAGCCACAGCTTGCACTGAGTTCTGTATGTTTCACCTCCTACTATTTGCACTGTGGTTTTCTGACCGTTAGCTTTATATTGCTGTGAATATTCCTCCCTTGCCCTATACTCCACATATATGTACATACACACACTATATACTACTTTGACTTGACTCTTAGTTAAATTTGGAATCTTGCTGCTGTAATTATACATAGACCTGCATATCATGGCAGGTAACAATAACATTCATCTCTAAACAGGATCTGAGTAGTGTTTTGTTTGTTAGGAATAGGGCAGGATAGGATATGTCTTCTGTTTTATGCTTCCTCAAAACTTCAGAATGAACTAATGGCTTAAGCTCCGAGGTCCTAACTCTCCAGGTGTTTTCAGAGGCAGTGTCTCAATGACTTTGGTTGGTAGTCAAAACATGTTTTTCTGCTGACCCTGCCTATGTATATGCTATATCACTATATCAAGCAGACACTGAATGCTGTGGAATAAAGGTGGAATCTGTAGAATTTACTAATCATATTTTTTTTACAGTTACACAAGTTTAAATCTATGGTTGATACCAGGGGTTTATTTTAAAGTTTGGTTTTTGTTTTTTTTTTCATTTTGTGCTGTTGCATATGGAATCACTATACCAAAGGGAAGCTTCCTGATGGGATTAGTAGGTTTTTGTTCCCTGTGCAGCTTTTGACATTCCTTAGGTATTCTGTCTGGTAGCTCTTCCTGCTATGATTCAGTACAGGAGAATGTTTCAAGCGTGTGCATGTGTATGTATGTAATGAATCAGCTGGTCTAGGTTGGGGAAGGGTGAGAAAATCAGTCCTGGTTCATTTTCTTTCTCCAGCTTACTTGCTTACTGTATTGCTATGAAAGTGGGAGATCAGGTTTCCCAAGATAAACCTGCTCTTGGGCAACAAATTTAGACTATGTCATTTATGAATCTCGCCTTACAAAAAAGTAAATGCATGCCAAAGGTAGATGTAATTCTCTGTCCACTCAGCTGTAAATCAAGGCTTTTTCTCTCCCATCCTATAGTGAACAATAGACATGCTTTTTGGTATGTAAAACCAACAACGATTTTGACCTTTATTTATATTAAATTTTTTCTTTGCTTACAGGTGTGAAACAAAATGTCGGTCAGCATGCACGAGAATCGCAAGTCCAGGGCCAGCACTGGCTCCATAAACATTTACCTGTTCCACAAGTCATCCTATGCTGATAGTGTCCTTACTCACCTAAACCTCCTGCGCCAGCAGCGTCTCTTCACAGATGTGCTTCTCCATGCTGGGAACAGGTCCTTCCCCTGCCACAGAGCAGTGCTGGCTGCCTGCAGCCGCTACTTCGAGGCCATGTTCAGTGGAGGACTGAAAGAGAGCCAGGACAGCGAAGTCAACTTCCACAATTCTATTCACCCAGAAGTCCTGGAGCTTCTTCTGGACTATGCGTACTCCTCCAGGGTTATCATCAACGAGGAAAATGCAGAGTCACTGCTGGAGGCTGGTGACATGCTGGAGTTTCAGGACATTCGGGATGCTTGTGCAGAATTTCTGGAGAAAAATCTTCATCCCACCAACTGTCTCGGTATGCTGCTGCTGTCTGATGCTCATCAGTGTACCAAGCTGTATGAGCTCTCCTGGAGGATGTGCCTTAGCAACTTCCAGAGTATCAGTAAAAGCGAAGACTTCCTCCAGCTGCCGAAAGACATGGTAGTGCAACTCCTTTCCAGTGAAGAATTAGAAACTGAAGATGAAAGGCTGGTGTATGAATCAGCTATCAACTGGGTCAACTATGACCTGAGTAAGCGTCACTGTTACCTGCCAGAGCTGTTGCAGACAGTGAGACTGGCCCTCCTGCCAGCCATATACCTTATGGAGAATGTGGCCATGGAAGAACTTATCACCAAGCAGAGGAAGAGCAAGGAGATTGTAGAAGAATCTATAAGATGCAAGTTGAAGATCTTACAGAATGATGGGGTGGTGACCAGCTTGTGTGCCAGACCCCGAAAAACTGGCCACTCACTTTTCCTTTTGGGTGGCCAAACCTTTATGTGTGACAAGCTGTATTTGGTGGATCAGAAGGCAAAGGAGATCATTCCAAAGGCTGACATTCCAAGCCCACGGAAGGAGTTCAGTGCTTGTGCCATAGGCTGCAAGGTGTATATCACCGGGGGACGAGGGTCAGAAAATGGAGTCTCCAAGGACGTGTGGGTGTATGACACCCTCCATGAGGAGTGGTCCAAGGCTGCTCCCATGCTGGTAGCTAGGTTTGGCCACGGTTCTGCTGAACTTAAGCACTGTTTGTACGTGGTAGGAGGGCACACTGCAGCAACTGGCTGCCTTCCAGCTTCCCCTTCAGTCTCCCTAAAGCAAGTAGAGCAGTATGACCCCGTGACCAACAAATGGACCATGGTTGCCCCGCTGCGAGAGGGAGTGAGCAATGCAGCTGTGGTCAGTGCAAAGCTGAAGCTGTTTGCTTTTGGTGGCACCAGCGTGAGCCATGACAAGCTGCCCAAAGTCCAGTGCTATGATCAGTGTGAAAACAGATGGACAGTGCCAGCCACCTGCCCCCAGCCCTGGCGCTACACGGCCGCAGCTGTTCTGGGAAACCAGATTTTTATTATGGGTGGAGACACCGAATTCTCTGCCTGCTCTGCTTACAAATTCAACAGTGAGGCCTACCAGTGGACTAAGGTGGGAGATGTGACGGCAAAGAGAATGAGCTGCCATGCAGTGGCATCTGGAAACAAGTTGTACGTGGTTGGGGGCTACTTTGGCATTCAGAGGTGCAAAACGTTGGACTGCTACGACCCCACCTTAGACGTGTGGAACAGCATAACAACTGTGCCCTATTCATTAATTCCCACGGCGTTTGTCAGCACGTGGAAGCACCTCCCCTCCTAACTGTGTGTATGTTGGCAATTGCAAGTTATCAGGTAAGAAATAACACCTTTGAACTTCACTGCAGTAATGCTTTTCAAAAAACTTTTCAGCAGCAGCTCTGAGGAGGGGTGAGTATGTTTGAAACAGTTTTACATCTGGATCACCTGAGACACATGTGTTCACAGGCTGTTGTAAGCCAGGCAGCATGGCTGTGACAACACCAGATCCTGGAAAAAGTTTGCCCCATATCTTGCATCCACTTTTACAAGGCCTTTTCCTGCATGATTTGGATGTAAAAGACTGAGCAAAAATAGCATTTTCAACTTGAGGGGAAATGCAGATAATCTTTTGGAAATTGGCTGTGGCTCTTAAGTTCTAAATGCATGCTAAACAAAGGTTCCAATGCCATTTTTATGATGACTGAGAGTAGGTGACTCTGCATCCAGTAACTGTACCCAAAAAAGATACAGTAAATTCTGATCTGAAGCCTGATGGTGAATTCACTTGAATTTCCATGCAGACAGCCTTTAGATAAAGCTGCTGTCTTATCAGAGGTGTTTTGCAGGGAGTTCAGGCCTAATTTTCAGTCTCAGCTAGACAGCATGGTTGCATCTGCATGGACTAAGGTTGCATTTTCTCCATTGTTACACTTTAAAATACAGATTTTTCCAAACACTTATGCTTGTATATGTTGAACTAGGTATAGTGTCAGGAAGATGTGTAATTAATATTGCAGCCTGAAATAATTACTAGTCTATAGCACACACTGTTCCAAAACAATTTAATTATACATAATGGGCCAGGCTCTTACCAGATGCAACTTCAGCATTGTATCTTCTCACAAGCAAGTCTGAATTTGGTCTTGCTTGGTTGGTTGTTGTGCATTTCTTATTTTTTGGAGGAGGGGAGAAGATTTTTTGCTATTAATCTGTGTGTTTTGCAACAAATCTGGCAGATTCCTATTTGCCTTGTGCTGCTTTTATTCCCCACTTCCTCTTTGTGGCTTTTGTACAAAGTCAGTTACTGGCAACCAAATAAATACAGTGATGTCCTTGATCCTAAATAATCAGTGCCCTGTGAGTGGTAGGGTTTTTTTGGGTTTGAGCAGTGTATATTGTACCCATGAAGGCAGGCAGGTTATAAGAAAAAGGCAAATAAATACAGTTGCAGTAATTGAACAAGCTACCCATGTGCCTGTGATGTCTAAGAGCAACAGAGACAGAAGAGGTTCCTCTTCCTCAGACTGAAGAAGTTCCCCAGAATACAACAAAAAGAACTTTTGTGTAAGGACTTCTCTAGGTTCTTCTGTTTGGGACAGATCATTGGGGAGGGTTTTTTGTGTTTTTTGCAGCAGTAGGCTGACTCTTGCAGTAAATGCAAGCCCCAAAGGTCTTTGAAGCAGCGTAGATAGTGCAGTTACTCTTGTAGCTGCCTTTCAGCTGACTGGGAGTTTTGATTGAGTAAAGAACACAAGGTTGGGCCTATGCAAAGCAGCAGCTCAGCTTTGAAATATAGTGTGAAATTGGGCAGTGTTATGTCATGGTGCTCTTCTCTCAGGTGGTTGATGGCCTTGAAAACACTACCCCTGTGCCCTCTCCTTTTTCCCCTCTCTTCCCTCCCCTTTCCCTACTTTGTTTTTCCCAGACTTTTCTTCAGAAAGCACAGCAAACCCTAGAGACTTACCATGTCCTGGTTACTGGCAGTAATTTCCCCCCAACAACAAATGGAAGCCCTCATTTCTGTGTGTCAGCTTCCTCCCTAGCTGGGAACTGCATCTCGATATCTTCAGTTAATTTGTATTGTTACTGACTTTATGCGGTTCTCAGTGTTATCAGAACAGCAGTATTGAATGCCCGGACTCAGGTCTGTGCCAAGAAAAATATTGACTTATTCTTCTGAGTCTGACTTAATTGTTCTGGAGTTTACAGTGCATGAAGGAGTGTTTTATTTTGAAAAAGGGCTCTCAGAATATAACGGTGCAAAAAGCTTTCCTTTATTCTTCAGTATCTTGTTAAAAGCCAGTGTTTTGTCTTCACTAACACACAAGATAACTGGCTTAACTAGCACACAAGATAACTGAATGTAGCTATAGACTGAAATCTCTCCAGTGCTGTGTGCTCATCCAGCAAGTAGGTTGTTTTTTTTCCTATTGACTCCTACTGCTTTGTCAGTGGGTGGGAGAGCCAAAAAGGAAATTACTTGTGATTACTCTGTTTTCATGGTGCTGTGTGGCCCCAATCTAACAGCTTTCAGGAAGACTTCAGTCTGCTTTGTCTTGTTCCTCAAACTTGGGGGTTTTGAGTCGGATTTTTTCCCCTCTGTTTTGGAATTGTTTATAGCTTTTTTTAAAGTTCATCCCATGACATGAAACATTGTTTTGACTTCAGTGTTGATAGTCTGTTTTGATGGGAAGAATGTCACGCTATGCTGAAGAATGCCTAGGATAGACTAATCAGCACTGAGTGGACCCTTTTTTTAGACATAAAAAAATAGCCCACACTTGCAGAAACACTATGGACTGTTATGTGGGCTGGGTTGTTTCCTGTGAATGTTCTCTGTTGTTCTTAGACATCACAGCCTGAGAGAGATGTGGTGTGTTCAGAGGATCTGTGAGTGCACTAGAGCTCATTTTCATTGTAATGAAGTAGGATTTGCCTTCTAAAATTCTGCCAATGCTGTCAGAAATTATTGTAAAGATCTGATGATGGTTCAGGAGCTGAGATTTTGATACAGCTTCACAGTCAAAAAGCAAAGCACAATCTCAGCGTCCAAAGGTTGAGTTTCTCATTGATTAGTTGATTTTATAAAGTACTCTGGGATGGATTTATTGGTGGGTGGTATATTGCTGTGTAAAAAGAAGTTAGGCAGAATTCTGCTTAAATAAAGAGTAGATGTATTTTAAATAAGGGAATTCTATGGTCCTCTCTCTGTTACAAGTAAATTCAGTTCAGAATTTGTTAAGGTGAATGGAAGTACTGGGGCAAGACACCTTCACCTTCCCTTCTACTTTGTTCCAACCAGGTTTGTTTTGGCTAAGGTGTAGAAAAAACTCTGCACTGAATGTTCATGTGGATTTTTGTGAAAGTGAAGTTACAAAAGGCTGTTTCCTTGAAACAAGTCCACAAACTCTTTTAGATTTTGGTGGAACATAAAAATGTAGCTGTATGCAGGATACATGACATGTTTATCACTTTGAAGTGTAATAAGGCCACTTTGATTTAGGTTTCAAGTGACTGAATTTATATCCAAAAAATTAGTCAGTCTCTCTGCAGTCAATAAGATGGTTTGCAGAGTAGGGCTAATAGAATAATAAAGTCAGACTCTGACCCTAAATAATTGTGTTCTTGACTGGTTTATGTATTAGTAGTTGGGTATTGCACAAGGGCCTTGAGGTTCAGGGTGGGCAGGGCAGCCCATCAACTAGGTTGTATCCTAAACCTAGCTTTTAGCTTTTCTTTGGCATCTAGCAAAAACTTTATGATATATTGTTGCGGCAAAACCTTTTAAGTCATTTCTCTCTCCTTTCCCTCCACCTCTTCCCATGCTTTTAGTTTACTCCTTTATTTGGAGAAGAGAATTGGAACCTCAGATGTGGAGAAGTTTTAATGAAGAAAAATAACTCAGCATCTCTTGCATTTGAAGAAAATCATCTGCACCTTGTAAATTATCCAACCTAGACATGAAAGAATGGGAGAAGAAACCTCTGTCTTCAGTGCTTCAAGACGTGGTTTAAATATGAATGGACAAACCTGTGATCTGGTCCTTGCTAATGGTGGATTAATGCCAATGTTAATCAGTCCTTCAAAGATGAAAAAACAGAGACAGAACTTCTCTTAGCTGTGCACCACCCAGCACTTGATTTCCACGGCCCCCACTGTTTTTATGTGAAATTCGAAATGGTTGTCACCTCTCCCTGTGGTGGTTTGAAGTGCCAGTGCCAGCTGCACGGGAAGCAGGCCAGGTCTGAAACAGCAAGATGCTGCTGTGGATGAAGATACAGCAGCACTGCTCTGTATGAACTCTGCTGGCTGGAGTGTGCTTGCCTGTGGGCAGTGCCTACAGCACCTGTTACACCTCGTGTGGCATTGTCCTGTGTGCAGTGACCTTCTGCTTCATAAGGACCAGTCCAGTGGTGAAATGTTTTTGCAACAGTGGGGAACACATTACATCCCGAAAACACTCACTGTTCCTGTTCCTCCCTGTATTTATAATTCAGTCTGTCCCTTTCCTATTATGTTACTTGTTGTAGATATAGTTATTTATTGTTCAGTGCTTGCATGCTGAAACAATGCCTGCAATTGTCTTCATGTTGCAAGGGCTTGTGTGAATTGTATGTTTTGCACATATTGTGATTGCTGACTTGCTCTGCTGCACAAAGAAAGAAAACTATTGGGTAACAGTTGGAGGAGGGAGGGAGGAGTGGCTTCCCAGTCAGAAATTGAAGGATTACAGGACAGGATTTTAAATTACACATGTGCTGAAGGAAGAAGCCATGGAGGTCACTTTCTCAGGTCACCAGCTCATTGGGTTGCATGTGGTGTGTCTTGTAGATGGTGTCCTTGGAACATTTCATTTGTTGGTCATGCCTTTCAATTTCTAACCTGGAAATAGCCAAAGTCTCTTGCAACACACGCTTTGTGCCGCTTCCTGATTGCAACGCAAATACTGTGGAAGAGCTTCTGGATACCAAGCCCAGATGAAGTCATTGTCCAAACTTATTTATTTATTTATTGGGTTGGAGGAGGGTTACCTACAGCATAGCCACATTGTCCTGAAGGAGTGGAGAATGGTGATTCAAGAATAAAAACAAACAAAAAAACCCCTCTCAACATAGGTTAATGATGAAGTCTTAAGGAGAAAAAAAAGAAGAAAGAGCAGCAATTTTGCACTGACTGGATTGCCTCATCCATCTGGATTTCAGATCATCTGAGTGGCCAGATGTCAAAGACCCAAGTGCTCTAGAAAAATTCTTATGGGGATAGAAAATGAATTTCAAACCTCTTATCTTAAAAAAAAAAAAAAAAAAAAAGACAAGCCCTCAAACTCTGCTGCTTTTTATTTTTGTTATCCAGGTGTGTCTTTAATCACTTGGTTGCTCAGAAGCCTCATATATAATCCTGAGAAACCAAACTTTGATTTTTTAAATCAAATTGTTCCTTATTATTCTGGTCTTTGGACAGAGAGGAAGCTACTCTTTTTCTTAGGAATTTCAGAAGCTTGTGTTTCACAGGTACTTTCTTTGCCAGATCCTGTCATGAAGCTTGTATTATTGTATTGTGTTTTTTCTTAAATGTTTCTGGAGCCCAATTTAACTGGCACATTCAGTAACATGGTTGGTGTGTGCTGTGGTATAAGTAAACAGCTGGATGTGTGCATGCAAAACAAAAAATAGTCACATTGGTGATGCTTGCGTTTCTCTGTGTGACAGTGATGTAGCTGTATTTTGTGAAAGCTTTGTCATCTGAAAGTGTTTACATTGGTCACTGGAAGTTTCTCTGTGCTGCCTTACATTTGATTTGCTGTTTGGAGTAGACTCTTTACATTTCAGAAATAAAGTGTTTGGAGTTCTGTGAATACTGGGAGAACATTGATTAATCAGCAGTCATTTGCAGTTTTTAAAAGGGCGAGTTCCAGCTAGATGTGATACAATTATCGTTCCACTGATGAAACTGATTCCTTGAAGTGGTGGATTAAAAAGTATTTAAACCCACAGCCTCTCTACTCTTGTGTCCCCTTAGATGACCTTTAGCAATAGGAAAACAGATTAGGATAGTCTCCTTCCTATATCCCTGTACCTGCACAGGTTGCCATGTTGAAGCAAAACAGCCTTGAATTTTTGTTGCCTTTCATCTTATGGATCACTCAGGAGTGTGAAGGGAGCCATAAAATCAGACTTCCTGTGTTTTCCATGTCCTCTCCCCAGGCACTAGCAATTACATAAGGCACAAGGAAGTAAAGAACTGGGTCCCCAGGGGCCCCCGTGTTTGAATAAGGACATGTAGCTTTGAGATCTGTGCTCTCTGTCAAGCTGGTCAGAGTCCAGAGGTGAAGCTGCCTTCCATCTGACTGTTTAGCTTATGAAATCTGTTTTGTAGCACTATGCAGCTTCCAAAAGTGGGATGAATTTTCTGCAGCTGTTTCCAAACTTATGGTCTGCTTTCAAGTCCTCAATTAATTCCTGTGTGTAGGCTGAAGGAAGCTGAAGTCAGGGTGGGCCTCTGGCTCTGCAGGGAATACACTAGGCTCTTGCTCTGTCAATTGTTGTGGGAATCCTGGCAAACTACTTGACCATTTCAGTCCTGCAAAACACCCCAGACTCAGAAGCAAATGCAGTTCACAGCAGAGTGCACACAAAAACCCTGGCATAAGATGGGAAGGTTCCTCTCATTTTGCAGGCTGGTTACTGTAGAAACATGTAACAAATGACAGCCTTTCTCTTCTGGTATAATTGTGCAGCCCCTTTTTGATATGTCTGACACCTGTCTGAATAAGAGTGATTAGAAACAGAATAATGTTCCCATTCCTGGCCATTGAAGGTATGGTTCATGTGCTAAAAGAAAACTGCAAGTAGTAGAAGTAAAATTGTCTATGTTGTTTGCTACTATGTCTTAAGATTTTGTAAAACTCACTTTTTTCACAATGTGAAACTGAAGGTCAATAAATTATTAGATATTTCCTCTCCATGGAATGTTTATTTGAAGTGTTGTCTCTTCCTCCCCTCTTTCCTCACCCTTAAATGCTTTGAATCCTTTATAATGCCCTTTTTTATGTCCTCTTAAGCACATCAGCAGCATGCAATTAAATGCTTTGGTTTAAGCTTCTGCTTCAGCTGCGCTTTCCTTCTCTTTGTTCTCTTCTGCTGCTCTTACTATGATCTCTATCTCAAAGTTCAGCAGTTAAAACTCAGAGAGACTCAAAACATTTAAGAACAGGAAATGCAAGTTTGTTGGTGCTTGCAGTATAGTTTAGTTAGTGCCTGATACCACTTGGAAGTGGAATTGGGCATCTTGAATCCTTTCTAATTATTCTCAAGTCAGAAAATGCTGGCTGCTTGTAAAACATTCCAATTGTTCTATACACATGTATAGTCAAACTCTTTGAACTTTTCATCTCACCTATTTTTTTTTGTGTACGCAGTGATGGTGTTTTTCTTAGTATTGGGTGGGGCTTTTTTGTTGGTCGTTTGTTTGTTTAAATACTATTTTAATATTATTGATTTTCTACATTGGCTTAGCACCTGTCTGGCCTGAAGGTATTGCTGAACACTGTCCTGATATAAACAGCAAGTTTTCAGACATCTTCTAAACTACCTCTGTTAAAACTGCAGCTGCCCTGTGAAAAGCCACAAGTTTCTTTGTGTTCTTTCTTTGCTCAGAAGAGTTGGGACCATAGTATTAAATGACTTTCTGGCCTTGGCATGGCTTGCTTAACCCGTGTTTGAGATATTTGCCATCAGGTTTAGCTGAGGGAGTGGGACACTTATAGAATCTTTAAATATGAAGAATACCAGAAGAAATCAGCCTTTCCACAGAACAAGGTAAGATTACATTAGTTTCAGTGCTTATTGCAATCTCTTTGCTGGACAGTAACCTGGATTGGTTTCCTTTGTTTGGATTTCAGCAGGACATGGGATGCTCACAGCAGCACTAGGCATGAACAAGCTGTAGAGTGATTCAACTGATGTCATTTTAGGGCACTGGGTTACTAATTCTATCTGGTCATGGATTCACACTCCTTTGCTTGGAAGTTTTCCCATACTGGAGGTTCTGATATTTATGGTGAGAGTGTAAAAACAGTAATTACATTTAAGTTTTAAACAACTGATGGTCTGTACAAGACATCTGCAAGGCATTTGCTTTATTATATTAAGTATGGAAACTAAATGCCTTGAATGATTAGAAAAAAATCAGCTCATTAGCATTGACTATGGCTTCATTAAGCATCCTGGGGTGATCAGCCCTGACCTGTGGAAGTCTCAAAGGCCCTGTTTATGTTGGTAAATTGAATATGTCTGGGGATGGTTTGGCATGGAGGCCATCTGGCAGGAAACAGCCTTGGGCACTTTGAGCAGCCCCTTGTCCTGGCAAGACAGGATGGCTGCATGCAAAGTGCTTGGAGTGGCTCCTGAACCCTTCCCAGGAACACTCCAGTGAAGTGCAAGTTTGCATGGGCCAAAACCATGCTGGGGCTTCTGGAATGATTGAGCAGAAGTGACAGTTTGTTCTGTGCCTGGAAAATAGAGTTTGATACACTGCCACTGTCCCAGCTGGAACATGTGAGTTCCATCACCTTTAGGTCCTTGAAAACTGGTTGTATGACCAGGCATCAATGACCTAAGTGCTGGTGAAGGTGGAGGGAGGAAGGAATGCTGTCTCTGAGTGACACAGAGCTTGGTAAGTGGGAAAGATGAGTCCTGAAGAGGTGGAGTCATGCAGCTTCTTCAGGTGCAAGGACATGAAGATTTGGAAGTGCAGAGTGAAGAGGGTAGGAGTGTCCACACTGTAGGTGAAAAGTATTTGGGGTGCCCAAAATATTTGGTGGCATTGCTGTGTGGGCTTTGCAGCAGGTGCATGGTGTTTCCTGGTTTCAGAAAAATAAAATTGAGCAGAGTTCTACCAGAGCCAGAGCACAAGCATGCACATGGGAACCCACACACATGCCCATAACCTGGCTGGCAAACACTGAATGAGACAAGTCCCTTTTATTTTAAAGGATCATTAGTCCCCAGTTTTAGCCTGGATGGCCTCATTTTTGGCCCTTACACTTCTTACACCCACATAATTTTTTCCCCTCCACAGTGTGAAAGGCTATGATCAGAAATGGTCTGTCTTCTGGGTGTGTGTATGCATGTAAACCATATAGAAACATAAATACCATAGAAAAGTCATATGTTTATTCAAATTTTTTTGTTTATGCATGACATGAAGCCAAGTACAAACTCACTCAGTAGTAACATACGCACATACACAATGTACACAAAGACCATCTGTCTTCTGTGTGTCTTTAATAGTGGTCTGTGGATTTTAAAGTTTCACTATTTGTTAGAAACTGTACATTTAAATATGAGAATTACCCTTAAAACAAAACACAGTACATAAGACGTGACTGTGAATAAATGGCTAAATAAATTACGAATCTCTTTCATAATCATGTTTAGGCAATGCTTCTGGCTCGACAATGCTCTGACACTCTCAGGAAACCAAACTAGACAATGTGTCCTTTTTTTTGTGTGTGTGTGTGTCTAGTTACCCTAGAAACCATAATCTGTATCTCTGAAGCAATGGGAAGCTATGAAGGAGGCAAAGCCACAGGAGTTTCTTCCAAGACCCCTCCTAATCCTTCTCTTATGTTATCAGACATTCAGTAAATTCCTTAGTGCTTGGTAGTAGATGAACTTCATTGTATACTTCATTAGATATTTTGTAATTACTCTAGAATTTGTGGGTCGTAGTCCATGCTCTGATGGCTAAACTTTATGGCTGTGTTACTTAATTGCAGTTACATATTTATACCGGCCAAAGTCACAAATACAGACTTAAAATGTAACAAACCTGCATCTCTTTCCAGGAGATTTTAACATGCCACATCACATTTCATCCCAACAACAGGTTCATTAAGGGGCAGAAACACTTAGTCCCAGCCTCAGACTGAGGTGCTGGGGCACGGGGGATTTGTTGAAGGGTGCAACAGAAGTAGCAGCAGAGCCTCCTCAGTTTTCCCAGCACCTTCTGGAGGCACTGGGTGCACTGCACCAATCAACAGGGTGTCAGGCTTCTTTGTGAGACTGGGTGTGAAAACTTGTCATCTCATTCATGTTGTTTATTGGCTTGAGAAGAGTTAAACTATTTAGAGAGATATTGTCTCCCAAGACTAACAGAACTACGTCTAAAATAGGAAGGACTCACCATCAGATAAACACATGCAACCTGGCTTTTTTTACATAGCAGTGATGAACAGTCATTCTTCCAGGCAGATGGTTACTCTTTACCTAAAGAGTGCTTATAGGTAGCAGACAAGTTTAGGGATTTGCTGGTAGCAGAGTATTTACACAGACTTAAAATGTTATCCTGCTCCTTGGCATCCCTCCCAGTATGGAGAGGTACTGAGCAAAAGAAAGATACTGATTGGATCTTTTGTCTTAGAGGCAATAGGCTTTCTTCTCCATTCCAAGAATAGAAACATCTTGTCTAAAAACACTTGGAAAGAGTGTTTTAAAGCCTGGGGGTCCTGTAAAGGGACTCAATCAATGTGGTCTTCCTCCTAGGGTGAATGGCTGGCTGGAGTGGCTTGGTTCAAGGTTTGGGAAGCAGCTGGGTGAGAGGAGACTGATGGTTGGTGGAAGTGTCCCTGAGTACAGCTTTCATTTTCATGTGAATGTATCCTTTACTTTCCCTCACCCCATCTTTGCTCTTCTTGCCCACGCCTGTATAAATTCCTCACAGAACTGTTGTTGTCCCAGCCCTTATATTTGGACAGAGAGCAGTGAATGTTGCCGAATTAGGAGGAAGGGAGGTAAAAAACTTTTCAAGGCTTACATATTGCCACTGAGTATGGCGCAGGAGCTATATACCATGGCGTGATGACCCTGCAGAGTATCTGCCTTTGTTCTGCTCTACTTGTATGTCTCAGGCACACAGCTTGGAGCTATTAGCTGTTTACAGACCTGTGCTTAGCTGTTTCTGGTTAACTTGTCAAAAACCCTGCAAGCAGTTGTGTCATGACGTGACACCTGATGTCATGTGTCAGCCCGGGCTTTGTTGGCTATAAAAGGGTTAGTCATCAGTGCTGATGTATGTCCTCTGCATGTCCTCTTCTGGCTGAAAAATACCTTTCATGTTTGATCCTGCAAATGGGGTTCTGGAGCAGCTGGATGGATGCAGATGCTCTCATGAGGGACTTCCTCACCTTGCTTGTGAGCCTCCAAATCCTTTTCCAGTTGCTGGGGGTACTTTGTGTCTTGATTTATTGGCTACCTTGCATTTTCAGCAAAACAATTTGAGTTGATACAAGTAATTCCCTCTTCCCCACCTCCCACACTGATGAAAATACCTCCCATTTGGTCACAGAGCAGTGAAGTCTGTCTTTCATCACCCAGTGGTTTTTTTCCAGATTTATTTGCCAGTCTTCTTGTGATGGATGTTCAGTTTACTTGATTTTCTATACAAAAGTGGAACTTTTTTTTTTTTTTAAGTGTGACTTGACAGTGGCTGGGAGACCCACCTGCCTGTGTCCTCCTGGCCACAGCATTGCAGTGTGCTGTGTACCAGGGGATGAAGGGACATCTGCTTGGCTTAAAAGCAGCTTCTTGTGGGAGATGTTTTGGTTCTGCCCAGGGGGAGGTGTTGATAATGAAAGTGTTGAGAGTGGAACCTTGAGAAACATAGGAACATTTTTGAGTTGGAGCAGACCTAAGAGCCTCCAAGATGCTGGAGGAAGTTTCCTAGGAATCCAGAAAAGATTTTGTGGGATTTCTTCTAGTGCTCACAGTTGTTTGACTCAGGCAAGACTGGAGGGGGAAAAGAAAATAATATTTTGTTGTGCACTTTTCCTCCAAGAAAACATAACATTTGTGGTCAAGCAACTCATCTTTGCTAACCTCACATAATGCATTTGGGTTTGTACTTGAAAGTTATCTTATCTGACAAATAAATATCTACAGTGGAATAAATAGATATCTGCAGTAAAATATTAACTTCTTGATCAAAAGCCCATAGACACCTATGGTCCATCTTGCTCTCATGAAAGGGTAGAGCACACTCACCTCAAGCTTCATTAGGGTCATGTTGAGCTGCTGCTTGGAGTTTTTAAATTGAGACCACAGGCAGTAAATGGGAAAAATGACCAGAGCTGTTTGCAGCCCCAGAAACTGAGGACGTGGACCTGGATCCTGACCCTGCTCTGCGGCTCAACTTCAGATAATTACAGGTGCAACTGCCAATGAGCTTAGGCACGTTCTCTCACTCTTTGCAGCTATTTTGGGCCTTAGAAGTACAAGTAATTTCTTTCTCCTGCTTTAGTTCATTTGAAAGTTACAAGCATGAAAATAGTATTTGTGGTAAAAAACGTTCCAAACCATTAAAGACCGTGGTATGGGTTTTATAAATTCAGAGACAAACTAGCTGGCTGTGTAGACAATTTTACAATCAAGCCCCTATGATAAGAATATTTAAATAAAAAGGTATAGCAGTAATTTTTGACTTTTTTGGAAAGGCAAATAATGGATTAATTTTGATCTCTAAAATAGAAAAAACCTTTTTTCCCCCTATGTCTGTTAAGCTAATCTGGTTAAAAGCTGGCCTATAAAATGCCTTAGCTTTCCCCCTGTCATCTCAAATACAGTCTTTACCCTGAAAGCATGTCTGTGAGTGCTTAACTTCACACAGCCTGAGTATTCCTTTTGAGATCAGTGGATTAATTCAGAGACCACAATGTTAGCATGCAGCACTTGCAGGATTGAGGCACATGCTAAAAGGAAACAATTCCATGAGCGAGCACTGCAGACTGCTAAAATGAAGTGCAGAGAAAGAGCCAAACTGTGCCATTTTTTACTGAAGCCATCAAAAAGATTGGTCTGTGGACAAACAGATTTTACTTTCACTTAAGGGTGCTTGAACAACACAATTGTCAGAAATCAAATACAATGACTTGGAAAATCCTATCTAAACAGTACAATTTTAATACTTTTATATTGTCCTTGTCAGAATTTATCTAGCATCCTTTTCTCATTACACTATATTAGTTTCTTTAATATGCTTTATTAGTTTCATAAAATGCAGAAACATAAGTGTTCACTGAATATTCCCCTGTCTAGACAGTGATGTGTGCATTTAAAAAAAATACTATAAAATACTTTCCAGCAGGTTGCCAAGAACTATATTGGAAGAGAGGGAGATGATATTTCCTTTTTCTTCTCAGAATAAATAGGAAAACACTAACCTACTTAGTGATCTTGACAGCCCAGTCTGAGAATGCACAATATTTGTGAAGAATTGCAAAAATCTTAAATTTATTTCTTTCTGTTCTTATAGTGATGAGAGCTAATGATCCATCCATTTTCTGCTGCTGTTGGACACCAGCAGCACCTCTGATGGAGATGTGCTCAGTGAAGGTGCTGTTAGCCCTGAGCATCAGGAATGGAATCAGATGCTTGGACCAGGGCTGCAGTCAGGCTGGGGCAGGCAGTTATTGCTCTAGCTCTGCGTCATGCATGGACTAATCACCTGATAAAATGCATCAGAGCAGTTGTGAGAAGCCCTGCAGCAGGAATCTGTGACACAGCTCACCTTCCTGAGGAGTTTCTCTTTGCTTTCCTGGGTCTGAGTTTCCCTGAAGTCACTGAGGCTGTGTACTGCCTCTCCCAGAGCACTCTGTAACCAGAGTCAGAGTTTTGATGTCTGCCAGCAGCCACAGCTCAGGGAAATGCTTTTTCTCCACCTCATTTTTCACCTGAGCCTGCAGTAAGGGACAGAAGATCTTGAGCTGAAAAATGGTGCACATAATAATTCTGTAGTTTTACTGGGATGAAGACTGAAAATGAGTGCCTATCCAGCATGCTCAAGCATCACACAATCACCCTACCCCAGGAGGGCTGGGATTGGAAAAGACCTCTGGAAATGGTGCAGTCCAGCCTCACCCCAGCTTCCAGCAGGGTCAGTCATAGCAGGTTGCTCGGGGCCACATCCAGTCAGGTTTCTGTATCTCTAAGAATTGATATGCTACAGCCTTACTGGGAAACATGTACCAGTGTTTTACCACCCTCACAGTAAAATATTTTTGCTTATGTAGAAATGGTATTTGTTATATTTCAGTTTGTGCCCTTTGTGTCTTTGGCTGTCATTGGGTCCTGCTCTGGATATGTCTCCAGTCTCTCCCATCAGATTATATATCCCTTCAACTCAGCTATGTTTTAAAAATGAGCAGGTGTTTCTCTTTTTAACATTATCTGCTGAAATGGCACAATAGTAGAAAGAATGTTTTAGTGCAGTTTGCAATGCAGAGGCTACCTCTGACCCATATAACCAAGATTTGGCACTAAATTACGAACAATGTATTATCATATACCTGCTGAATTTAGAGTCTTTTGTGGAACATGCAGTATCTATCAATTCACAAGCTCCATATATTGTGTCTTCTTAATGGTTGGACTTGGTGATCTGAGAGGTCTTTTCCAACCTTAATAATTCTATGATTCTTTCACAAGGACTTCCACTCTATAAACCCTGAATATGTTGATCATGTATACAAGATATAGTCTGCTGCTCCACCACAGGCATGCATGTATTTTCACAGTACAATGAAGAAAGGATAAATGTTTTTGTGATAAGGCTTTGTCCTGAGGTGAATTCATGATGCTTGTATCCCCAAATTGTAAAAAACTTTCTAAATTTGCCATCTCTTCAGAACATCGAGAAGTTTTATTATTTAATATTATTGTTTTTTCATGCTTGTGAATGCTTTGCTTGCTAAATAAGTTTTTTCCACTTTTCTCAAAAGACATCTTTTCCCAAACCAATAAGGAGAAGAGCTGCTTGAACCTACTTTCTGGAGACACCCCTTTTGAAAGTTTCTTCCCAAAATTTGCCCCAAAATTTGCCCTAAACCAGGACAGGCATCTAAAAATCACTTTTATTTTATAGACAGGCTGTATCTTTCCAAGGGACAAGGCAGATCATCTCTGGGATGGGGGGCAGTTGATTAGCAAATATATTAAAATCTGTAAGGTTTGGAAGGAAATTATTTCCTGTTGTTATGCAGTAAGTGACACTTTGTGCCTGTAGATAGGTCTTGATTCTGAATATTTTTGATAACCCAGTGCTCACAAAGAAATGAGTAGGAAATGGGTGTTTGAAACAGAGCATGACTTATGCAGACCTACAGCCAACAAAGCACAAATCTTGCTAATTGTGCATTCTTTTGTCACTGATATATTGTAGGCAGAGAAGGTGTTGTTGGAAATTCTAAAATGACAGTAGGAGAGGCTTTTTTAGGAGGTAAAAGTTTATTAGCAAATGAGTAAGTAGTGTATTGTGTTTGACACAGAGAGTAGAAGACATGGTTTATTCACCAGCTCAGTGTTATAACCATTGTTAAAGATCAGAAAGAGAGAACTAGTTGTGTGTGTTTGGTTTTGACACTTCCAAAACTACTCCACACACACACAAAAAAACCAAACAACCAAACAAAAAAACAAACCCAAGAAAAAAAAAAACAATGGTGGAGGGTTCCTTGACTGTGGCCATTGCCCACAAACCTTCTTTCAAACATGTCTGTGTAGGTAAAAATGTCTCCAGAAAAGGGAGAATTTTGTAGGGAAGAGTTCTTGCACATTCAACACTCTAGATTTATATTGCTTCCCTTTTCCATGAATTTCAGCCATAATCTTTCACCTACTGTTTTTGAACCACGACAGCTTCAAAAAAAAAATTTTCAATCAAAAAATTGAATGTCATTTCTTCAAGATATTTGCTATTGAAAAAGAGCTTAACATAGTTTAAATGTTCACTTCTTTCTCTTTGCATTAAAGAAAGGTGATCGTAGTGCCATGAGCCTCAGCTACAAAAGGTTCCATGAGCTGTAGGACTATCAGATCAGTGCTGAAGATCTGTATGTGAATTTCAGTTTCCAGACTCCCTCAGGTATCACTTAGTGTGATTCAGATATTCATATCTAATCCTGCTTTCATCTGGTCATGCATAATCTCTCTGCAGCCTTCTTAACAGGGTGCCTTTTGTTAATAAGGCCTGCCAGAGGTGTTCAGGAATTGGGATCTCTCTGCCTCCAATGGAAACATCTCAGACTTGCTGGCAACATCGAATTTGGCATTTGAATTAATGTAAATTAATATTTATTAGCTTGAGAAATTTAAAAAAATCTCTGATGCTGCTATGTCTACCAAAAATATATAAGTTTTTTAATCTACAGGAGTGTCTGCACACTGTGAAAATGTACTATTATATAAGCCCATGTTCTCTGCAGGACTTGTTCCTGACTGCAAAACCAAGGAGATTCAAGTCTAACTGTTATTGCTAAGAATCTTACAGGTACATTTGCTTGAACAATCAAGTGAAAACTTCAGTTTTGGTTGGGTAGAATAAATGAGTGGAAGCAACACGTAGTTCTACCACACAATGTACGAAGAATAAGAAATTGTGCCTCCCATCTGGAGGCAATCTTCCTAAATGCTGAATATGACATGCTTTGAATAGCCTCCTGTTTTGGATCCAGTTCATGACAAAGTATTGAAGAGTTTGGCTAAGAGCTGTGTGCTGCATGACTGTCCCTGCTGTCAGCAAGGAGGAGATTGGGCTGTCTGTGACTGCTGCTGAGGACATTGTACAGGGGGCAGGCTCTGTGACCTCTCTGTGCTCTTCCCTGTGAATTTTGGAAGGATGAGGTTTCATAACTCTTTCATCACCAGAAGGTGATGGGGAGCTGTGATGTGCTCCAAGGGAATTTCATTAGGCACTGCTGGGAAACAAACCCTTTTGGAGAACTTGGAAGAAAAGCAAAAAAAGCCTCTTGTTTCCCAGAGGAGAAACAAAGGGCTGAGAAAATGGTGGGATGAGGAAATGTTAATGAAAGGTGGCCTTTGTCAGCAACTTTCACCTCTTGATTGATGCTGGGCGTTGGAGTGACTTACACAAACAGAACAAGCTGCATGGCATGGCACTTTGCTGACTTCAACCACAGCAGGTTTTGCCTCTTGCATGTTGTGATCAGGTTTTGATCACTGAATTGAGACAGATCCCTCCTGTTGAAAAGTATGCAATGAAGAGGTAAAAACATCCTGTTACAAGAACAGAATCTACTACTCAATCAGTAACATCTGTAAGTTAGTAAATTTGGGAGAATGTAAATTTGCCCTGGCAGAAAGTATGCCCAGACCTATTGTAAAATTAAGCACAACGGATTAGTGATTTAATTTACTGGCAAACGTGTAGCCCAGTGGGTTCTCAGCCATGGGAAAAGCCTTGGTTGTCACTTCTTCTTCTTGCCAGGGGACAAGTGACCACAGCTGAAGATTTATTTGTCTGTCACACTTCGCTCCTATGAATGAGGAAGGAGTCCAAAGGGATGATTAAATAAGCAGAATTACTTAGAGGAGATAGGTCAGAGGACAGAGGAAACTGAAGTAGAGCTTTGCAAAAGCTAACCTAACTTGTGGAGAAAGAAACCTCCCAACAGTGACAACTATGCAGAGACCAGGAAGCAGAGATAGAAGACTACTCTTGCTGAAAAAGCAAATCACTATGAGATAGCAAGAACTGGGTACAAGGCAGACAGTCCTCAGAAGACCAGGAGTATAGTTTTCAGCTGAATTCAGGACTGTGAACACAACCAGTATAGGGACCACCACCATAACACTTGTCTCTTGAGGTCTTTTATGCAGCCTCTATTCCAAAATACTCAGACAGATTTTACCATGTGAAAAAATAAGGCAGCTGATTTGGTACAAAATGCAAGCAGTTAAGATTCTTTTGTATCAGATTTTATCCTGTTTTCACACCTATCTGCTAAGGTATTGCAGCTATTAGAGTAGTTGAAGGCTTTCTTTGTAGAGTTGCATCGTGGTGTGTGATTCCTGTGTGGTGTTCTGTCAGCTCAATGAGCATCACATGTATGGAATCTGGCTGGAATCTGCTTCCCAAGCCTTTCCACAGGAAGGTTAGGACTACACAGCCAGGAAATGAGACTTTTCTGAGAAGGGAGAGCTGGTATGCAAGAGGAAATAAGTAACAACAGGCTCTTTGGAAAAACCTGAAATTAACTTCCTTTGAATCAAAGACCCAATAAATTGCACTTCTGCTCGCCTTCAGTTGACTTCTCTGAATCAAAGCTTACCAGCATGTGTGTATGTACACACATATAAATACAGATGTAAACATATAAAACACCCTTGCCCTCATACTCAGCTGTCCTTTGCAGCACCCATGTGTGCTCAGCACTCCGCTTGAATTTACTCATTTGTATGCTGGTAAGGATGGAGTAAGAAGTTGAACAGGGCAGAAGAGGCATCTGCACTGGACTTGAATACATCTTGCAAGTCCAGGTTGTGAGCTGGAGAAGTATTATCAAATAAAATATTTTATTATGCAGCAAATTACTGCAAATGTTCAGAGTATTACATTTAAGAGGAAGAGTGCAGCACCATTTTTTTTAACAACAACCTGCACATAATTTAAAGTTAATGTTGTATTCTATGGCTACACCACCATTTTTTCTGTTCATGGCCTGGACTGACAGAAAGTTGTGTGAGGATAGATAACATTATTCTAAATCTGAGGAATTAATTGTCTTGTAGGGGGCCAGACTGTGTTAGCTGAAGCACTTAGCAGCTTGCTGAGGGTACCAACCTGAGCCCAGTGCTACTTGTTGGCTTGGGGCAGGAAGACAATTCTGCCTGACTGAATGACACTCAGCACACAATTTAGCACTGCATCTGAAAGAACTTTCCATAAATGATAGGATGCCTGATCAAAATGCATTTAAAATCTTGACTTTGGGAAGCCTGATTTTGCAGTTTAGGGTCTAAGAATGGCCCAAATGTGCTCCCCTAGATGATTTATCTGTTTTGTGCCCACTGACACAGATCCCAGGAACAAGATGGTTTCTGATGTATTCATTCTTACAAGTCCACTGTGGAAGGCTCCCTGCTGTGCATTGGCAAAGAGGGACAGAGAATCTTGTGTGGGTGATTTTACTGAGCAACCACTTGAGTAGGAGGAGCCACAGGGATATTACCATACAAACTGTAATTTTTACTGTTTTATGCTGTGGTAACAAGGTGTTAAAAAAGAAGTTTGTGGTGTGGAACAGAAACAAGTTCAGGTTTATCTGGAGCCTTAAATAGCATGCAGATTTTGGACCACCTTACTCTGAAAAACAATGAGCTGGATGGTAATAACGAAACACAAGAAAACTTGTTTAAAATGAAATATCTTGACATGTAAGGATACCACATACATAATTTTTCCCTGATGAGCTTGACAGTCACAAAGTTGTGCTAATATTGCACCTATGCTACTCAGTCCCTTGCTTCCCTTCCACCTCTCCAGCACAGTCCCTGCCAAGGAGTGAGTACCTGGAGGGTCCCCTGCAGCCTTGGGGACAGGGTGACCTGCCATGCAGCCAGCACATGTGAGAGAGAGCCCAGCTGTGCCTCCACTACTGGGCATGGGGTAAGCTCAGATGTGTCCATAAACTGTCAGGACACATGTACCTTCCTTTCCACCCTCAGCTCTATCAAAGGAAAAAAGACATTTCAGAACAGAGGTGCACATGAGTGTAATGGTTTGAAAGCAAAACAAATGAGAGGCTCCAAGTCAGAAATACAATTTAATGAGAAAAAGAAATAAAA
>JBBMKD010000115.1:49950742-50002721 GCA_037834095.1 Argya squamiceps | reverse complement strand
AATTGGTTTCAACAGATGATGAAGAGGGTGATAGAATACTTTGTGCATATCTTATTCTACAACCCAGGACAATGAGCTAGTGGATAAATGGAAAATCTCTTCTTCTGGTTAGAGCCTAACCAGTACTTTCAGCCCTGCATTCTCACTCTCATTCCTTTTTTTTTTTTTTAATGTCTCTTCTGAAAGAGCTTAAGAAGGAGTCTTTAATTAACCAGTAAATAGAGTCTCTTGCCACTAAGGAGTAGATTTAAAAGATCCCTCTAATTACTGGAACCAGATTGATTGCAAATACCAGTTTGGTCCATGTTAAAGTGTAGTGAGGTTCTCGTAAAGTGTTACAAAAAGCTTTCATTTGCATCATTCCTCCACTCCAACCAGCATTGCTATTACACAAAGGGAGGACTTGTTTAAATCCTTATGTTTGTGTAGTTCAGTTGTTTGAACTGGAAAGGCTGGAGAATTGGATTCACAAGACAGCTCATGAAATTTGAAGTGGAATTCCCACAGCTGATTTCTTGTCATGTGACTATATGTCTCACAGTGTGTCTTGACAGTCCAATTGAGCAAGTCAGAAGTTGACCAAGAACATTGTTATATTAAATGAATTCTCTAAGTCAAGGTTTACAAGTACTTTGGAGAACTTTCTTACTGATGTTCTTCTAGAACTCCTACCGTGAGCTGTTTTTCCTGTCCAACAGAATCACAGAATCATTTATGTTAGTAAAGACCTCTGAGATCATTGAGTCCAACCTTTGTCAACTAGCTCATGACAGTTAAGTGCCACGTCCAGTCATTTCTTGAACAAGAGTCTTCCACGTAAACATGTGTTGCTGTTTTCCTTCCATGCTTTATCCCCTCCACTTAGGTATATAAAATTATATTAATTTTAGGTATATAAAATTATATTAATTTAACTTCTCTTAATGCCCGTCCTTTTCAGAAGCATCTGGTCTAAATTTTGTTTACCTGCTTACTATGAAACAAGTCTTCTCTGCCTGACTGCATGAAGAAGTCACAAGTCATTAACAGCTTGTGTTAAACTACACAGTGGGATTACACAATCTGCCTACAGTGATATGTTTTGCTAAGGTGGGAAAAAAAAATATACTGAATGCTGCAAACTAAGAGTGATGATTGATCTAAGGAGATAGCTGAAGGACTTTTCTCTGTCCCAAAAATCATTTATAGTTGCCTGAAGAAAGTCCAAACTAATGTAAAATACTTCCATTTGAAACATCAGCTCCCCTCCAGCAGCAGCTTCACTGGAGCTGCTTGCTCTCAGCCTGCTCTCAGCCCCAGAAGGTGTTGTTAGAACAGGTTTGACCAGTTACTGCAACTCAGAGAACTGTTTAAATAGTTTTATACTAGTGTTGCTGGATTAATCTGTGTGAAAATACTCCTATTGCTTCAGTCACCACCACAGTGTTCTAAGATGAACCTTCACCTCTGATCCAAGAGTTATTGAGCAGCATTGGTGACTGGGTTTAGCCCAAACCTGTGTCAGCAGCAGCAGTGCCCAAATTCCCAGCTCTACAAGCATGGGATTGAGAAGAACTAAGGGAGTGGGAAAAAAATGTTTGACTGAAACAGCTGTGGAAGAATACAATGAGATCCTGTGGCTCTTTCTGCAGGAGAATGCTCTCCTGCCCTTTCTCTCTCTGTTGCTTCAGGGTGTATGTCAGTTAGCTCTGCTTTTGGGTGTAATTTCAAAACAGCTGGTAAATAATGAGCTGTGGAGGAGAAGGCTTTCAGCTCTTAGTAATGACCAAATTGTAGAAGGAAAGGATAGAGAGGATCAATGGCTATTCATTGGGAACAATTCACAGACAGGGCAGGGAACAGAGCAGAGGCATTCATTACTAGGTGGGGAACAACATAAACAGAAAGGATCCAGGCCTGCTGAGGTTAATGGCTGCAGTATCTCTATCTATTATTAAATACAACAAAAGCAAAATGTAATCTGTTATTGTTGTAACACCATATGTCAGTATATCTCACCTCACAGCATGCAGATGTTTCAACCTACGCCCAGAACAAGATGTCCAGCATAAGAAACAAAAAAACAACAAGTGTTTTCAGATGTCAGAGAATAAGAAAACAGTGGAAAGATCAAGTGGAGATACATTCTGGGCGCTGTGCAGTTATAGTGCTCTGGAGGAATTACAAACATCAGGCTATCGCTGCTGATTCTTAAGTGCTTATTGTAATGCCTACTGATGCATTTCTGGTTCTTTTATTCCTCCTTATGGGAAAATATGATGGGAATGTTCTATTTTCCTTCTTTCTCCAAGATCTGCTCAGAATCAAATAGACTGGAAGCAGATCAGTGGATACATCAGCCTCTTACTTGGCCTACCAGCCAGGTATTGGCAATGATGTCTGTCACTGATTTTATCTCACAGATCTCTTGAACAAGCATTGAGGTTCTAATATATTATTCCATAATTCATACAGCAAATATTCGTGTGCACTTTAGTCTCAAAGGAATTATGATCAAGTTTTCACTAGAGGAAGAAAAAGGCTAACAGCTGAAACTGATTTTTTGGATAAAACAATAGCAGGGAGGTTAGTGGCTTATTCTCTGGGCTCATAAATCTCTAGTTAGAATTAACTGAATTCTTTTTTCTCATATGTAAACTGAAAATGGATTTCCCAAGCAGTGTGGTGTTAACACAGCAGAACTGCATGAGAATTCTCAAACAGTGAATATGTGAAGAAGTCACTGAAGATAACAGATTACATCAACTGATCTGCAGGTTCCCACGCCTGCTCCTCCTCCATGGTCAGGGTGAGCTAGTTTGAAATTGTGTGCCCTTTGATGAAAGATGGATGAGCCAGATTTCATTTGCCCAGTGACATTGTGAGATGGAAATATCCATAAAGGGGCCGTTACTGTGGGAAAAAATCGACTGCTAGCTTCCTATCCAATGGCTGCATGTTGTGTGTCCTTCTCCGCAGGATCATCCACTGGAGTACAGAGCAGAGTCCAGAAAATGCTAATGCCTGTGGCAGCTGTGCTGTGCTGCATTTCTGTCTCCTGTGCAGTGGTCCCTAGTAGGGGTTAGTGCTTCAGATACATTCTCTCCTGACTAGTGGAAAGGTGTATTCTTCTGGGGCTGTTAATCCAGCTGACTTTGAGAAGATCACAAAAACAGCAGCCACCACAATGCCTCCTCTGTCTCATTTAGCATACTGGCTGCCAATGCTCTTTAAGCATATCCTCCATAAAAAGGAAAGCACAAAGAATTCCTCAGCTCTTTGAATTCTTTAAAATACTGCAACTATTTCCATCTTACAAATTTGCTCTTGGTTAGTCCTATCCTAATTGTGATCAGGCTGGCTAGATAAGCTATTGGTCTTTCATCTATATAATATGCTTTTGGCCTGAGGCAAAACTAGAGTTTCTCAGTAATGTCAGAAGAGCCAAACTAAAATAAACATCCACTCCTGATGTAATTTCTCCAAGGCTTTCATTTGTGTGTAAAATATTCAATTTAGCAGAAAGCTGTGGTAACCTCTTCAGGCAGTGGCTTTTGCTTTCCTTTGGAGGAAGACTCTTTACAAGGATTATCAGTGGAAGCGACAAGGTGCTTATTCTGCTCTCATTTCCACCAGCCTGGATCAGGACTAATTCTATTGACTTCAAGGATTTAGTGGCTGTGAGGGAAGAATGTGGGTGAAAAGGTGCTCACAAAGCTGCAGCAGCATTTTGATGCCGATTAGCACTGTTAAGCACCAGCAATCTGCTGCTGCTGCGAGCCAGAGGCTTTCTAGAATTAGTGAGAGTGCTCTGAGCACAGCAACAATCAAGAGTTCACTTGCATGAGGGCAGTGCTTTTAAAGGTGTGTTTGGTAAAATATATACCAGAGTCATTCCCTCCATTTGTACTGCCTTTTGAAAATCCACTTCTTCTGTTCTGTTTTGTTTATATGTTTCTCAAGCATTGATCTTTACATTTGAGTTTAACATTTCACTTCCTATCTCACTTCCATCCTGTCAAATAAAGTTTCAAATAACTGGAACCACTTGTCTTTCATGATCAAAGTGATAGAGAGACTTGTGTTCTCAAGCTTTCTTGGCAGCATGTCAAGAACAAACCCTCCTTGTGCGTAGTATATAATAATACAGTTTGTTGCACGGATATATTTGTTTGAAGAAGTGGTAGCTGCATAGATTTTAGGAAGACCATGAGAAATATAATTTAAGAAATACAAGAAAAACTAAAATCAGGCATAGAGGGACTCAGTTTTGCTATAGGGAAACAACAGATTCATGGACTGTAAGGTCAGATGGGACCTTATGATCTCTAATTTCACTGGCTGTATGATTTAGGCTAAAGAATGCTTTTTAGTATTTCTTGCAGTGGGATTACTTCAGCCCTTCATAAGCTTTTCCAGTTAGTGATATTGCTTAGTAATTTATTTAAAATCAATTTCAATAATATAAAATGCAGAGTAAATTTACCAGTTATTTTCCTGATTTCATATGCTGTGGGGTCAGTGACCTGCAAAACCTTTATGATCCCTGTGTTGTGAGAAGAACTCAAGGGCTGAAGTCATGGTGCCCTCTGAGTCTCAAGAAAATCTACAGGTCAATAACCTTTTATTTCTGACCTTTTAACTGGCTCTAGTGGGCCATGAAGACCGAAATGCCAGTTCTTTCAGATTCCTGGGAAGCTTCAAGCCTCTTGAATTTAATTCTCTCTGAGAGTTTTGCTCTCATATATTCAGGTCACTGATATTGCAAAAGCAACTTGCAACCATGTGCAAGGGGGAAAATTTGGGGCATCCAGGCTTGGGTAGCTAGTGCTACACAGTGAGTTCAAGGCAGTTATGTAGCTTGAGAACCACTCTTCTGCCTGAGAGCAGCTCATAGCCTGGTCTAACCTAACCATGCCTTTCCAGGAAAAACAGGGATGCAGATTCCTCATGTGTTTCACCTGGATGAGGCCAGTCAATTCACTGGGCTCAGAGTAACTTCTTTCCCACTCTGCTGTGTTCTCCACTGTAAACTCCACTACTTCCATTTCAGTCATTCTATCTTTTCCTTTCTTTCTAAGAATAGCTCTGCTAAAATCAACTGTCTATCCTCCTAACTTTTCTATTAATACCTATTTTGCAGGCTTCTAAATGTTATAAATTGTCTCAGGACTGTTTTGAAGACAACTTCAAGATATGTTGGCTTTGAGGGACTGAGGGGTAAAACTCTAATTTTGTTCAATGCCGTGGACATGCAGCCACTCCAGCATGTGGAGAGAAAGGCTATTTTTCCCCCCATTTTTTTCTTTCTCCCCACCTGAAAATCATCTTGAAATCAAATAGGATCCATATTTTAGGATCTCTTCCACTCCACCTATGAGAATGAAAATCAGGGGTTGTTGCAGGGGCTGAAACCAGGAGTTGACCTCTTTGAGACTTGTCTCTTGTTCACTTTTTGAACACGTGCATGCAGATGCATGTACACATATATCCATGCTGAATGGAGAAATACTGTCATGCAGAGTCATATTCTTTTATTCTGCTTTTCCTTCACTATCAGTTGCAGAAACCATTGTCATTTGCAGGGTAATGGTGTCCCTCCTGTCTCAGAGGGAAGGGAAGACCCCACAGAAATGGCAACATTAATTCCTCCCAGTTAAAAATATGAAGGACTATGAAAGTCTCACCAGAGACCTCCCTCAAAACCCAATCCTATCAGTCACTGAAGCTGAAACCTTGCTGGTGTTCCAACTGAATAATGTTCTGCAGAGCCCAGAGAGCCAAATCACTTGTGTGCACTCAGGTGGATCACAGGTATTTTGTAAGTGCCTGCAGCAGCATTGGTGTAGAGGGAATAGCATTCCAGAGTTAGGCTGCAGTTTCAGAACAGATCAGCTGCTGACCTACACTCCTTTGTTGGCTGTTCTGTAAGGCCTCTCTCTTTTTCAATATAAATATGTGAAAAGACTATGCTGTCACACCTGTATCCATGAAGCCTTCCTTAAAACTGAGAAGTTGAATCCCATTTGCAATTTAAAAATTTACTTCCCCTTCATCTTTGTACTCTGAGATAATTGGAACATGTACTGAGCAGAGCTGTGGAAAATTAGGAAAACTAATTTTTTGCTATTTAAAGAGACAATGGGAATCCCTGAGCACTGGCCAGTCCTGCAGGTCTGAGTGCACTGTGGCACTCTGCTGCTCTGGCAGGAGGAACATTCAGTGTAGTTACTGCCTTCAGCACAGTCATTCCTGATGGCAGCTGGCTTCACTAGAGCTGTCAGGAGCCTGGGGTCAGAATGACTATTCCCACATCCTGCAAAATTGCCTGCTGTAGCTGTCTGGGGCCTTGCTCATCCCAAGGCTCCAGCAGACCAAGTTTCTACAGCTGCAGCTCTGGGTTGTGGGTCACTGGAGAATGTTGTAAGAGAAATTAATTGATCTATTCAAGTTTGGCTATCTGGGTCACTGAACACCAGTTCCTAGGGAGTGTTTCAGGACCAATGATCCTAAAACATCTATAGCCCTTTTCTGATGCACTTAATTTCTGGAGCAGTCTCACCTATGACAGCTCAGTGTTATGTTTCCTTCCTGTTCTGAACAATGGGCATCCTGGAGCAGGCTGGTGTGGGCAGCAGTCTGTCCACACTTATGGTTGCAATTCTTGTGCCAGCTCCAGGACTGAAGCATGACAGGACACTTCCCATATCTATCTATCCTGATGGGTGCACAGGGCATGACATTTTGTTTCACTGAGGAGCAAACCTGTTTTGTTTTCAGTGTTGTATCAAGGATTGGATCTTTTTTGGAATGCTCTTGAAATAATCTGGATCTCTTCAAGAGAGCCACGCAATTGTCAGAGTAGGATAATCTCAAGTTACCACTTGGTTTTGAGTGCTAAAATGCAAATATGATTTTTTAAATGGAGATAGGTATATCTTGTACTGGCCCAGCCTTCTGTTTATGCAGATAGAGTCTAAACCAGAGCCTCCTGAGACACATCACAACTTTTCCTTGGACTTTGGTGGGATGCCAGGAACATTGCTGCCTGAGACAAACTGCTATTACATAGAAAAAAGCCAGGGCTTAAACTTCAAGGACTTGCACACACAGTCAAGGAGACTTTATTTGCATGACAAGCTCAATTGTATCAGCAAAATGTAAGGATAAACTTCTGCTTATCTCCTTTGTGAGAGAAAATTCTTGAAAAGATTGAGTTGGAAAATTTGTCTGTAATGAGAAACATTATTGCAAAATTCTGATTTATTGAAAAGGAATCTTTCTTGAGAAACATAGCAACTCTGCTGAAGACAAAAGCTTCTCACAGAGGATTGGAGCTTCATGAGTGGGTGCCAGAGAAAAAGTAGAGGAAGAAATAGAGGACCAGATACTTCTGACTCTACTGGGTCAGACCAAAGATCCTATTTTTTGTCAGGTTGAATCTAGATGCCTATAGAGAGAGGTTAAGAACATGGAATACACATAATGAGCCTTCTTTGCATACTCCCCATTGAAAGGCAATGAGGAGAGAGGGAAGATGAGCACATTTAAGTCAGGCAGCAGCCCTGGGGTAGGGGCTGTCACCATCAAGCCCTGAGCCTGGCCTCAGATCAAGTCTAACAAAAGGTGCAGTCTGGGCTTCCCAGCAAGTGAGCACCATGAAGAGTGTCACTGACAGTGTGTGTGTGTGCATCTTTAGCCTTTCTTCAAGCATTCATTCAGATTTAAAAAAAACCCCCATTTTTGAGAACTGCTCAGTTCCCCAGGGTATAGAATTTGCATGCTGTGGCCAGCTCTGGGCTTGTTCCACCACAACTCTCACATGCTAGGGTCAGAAGTACCTTTCCCACTCTGGTGGTAGGGAACTCTGTACAGGAGAGCTTTCTTGATCATCTCCTTTGCTCTTCCCATCAGATCTTCAGATAAGTTCCTTCCTCCTGCTCTTGGGTGTGGTGGTACTGTATCAAAGAAGACCATTAGCACCTTTGATACAAAGGCACTGCAGAAGTGTGATCTGCCTGGCTAAGAGAACAGCACCTATTAATAATGAGTAAATATTAAGCACAACATCTATCACAGTCTGGGCAAATGATTTGCACAGCTCTTTAATAAGTGGGAACACACAAGGCTGGGAAATCTGGATTTCTCTTGCAGGTTCTGAGGCACATCTTCTTGTGTTGCTACCTGTTTTCACTGCTGGATCACCACAGTTTCTCACCTCAGAGCTTGGTTCCTTCCCCAGTGATTCAGGTAAGACATTTCATTGGCCTGATGACACGTGCTGAGTGTAACAGCAAGAAATCAAAGATTATGGAACAAAGAATTAATGTGAATTTACAGCAACATCTTTACTGTGGTGGACTACTTTTCTGGTATCTTGGAGTCTGTATTTTCCTCTATAATACTTTTGTGCTACATTTTATACAAGTAAAGGATACAACAAGAAAACATGTATCCCCTTTTCCATCCCCATTTAGCACTTTTGTTTTGGTGCTAATGTGCTAAATTCTGATGTGCATTCAGCAGTAGAAACAGTTTGGAGTGCAAAACTGAAAAGTGATATAATGTTAATCATGCAACAACATGGATCTAAATGTCTTTAATTTCTAGCTGGCTTTAAAGTGACATTGTGAACCATGATTGTTGGTCCTGAAGTTAATATATATAGTCTGTAGTTAATATATGTTGACTATAAACCGTCCACAAATGCAATGATTTTCCTGATTTCAAATAATATGGTAGAGTAGTGTAATGGGAAAGATTCTAGTCAAAGTTACTCTTGATGTGTTTGTGCACATTTCTCTTCTTGATAAAATACTTTTGCTGCTGAGGAGACTTCTTCCTTGCTGCTGAAATGTAATAGTCAGGTTTAACAGAAAGTGAGAGGCAGAGTGTCATGATGAAAACACATCATCAGTACAAGAAAAGCCATAAGAGATGCACATTCTTGCCTTGGAAGTCTTACATGTGATGTACATGTTCACACCGCATGGATGACTTGTCAAAGCAATGCAGGCCTAGGGAAGGAAGAGGGGCAGAAGGGAAGTTAAAACAAGTTGGAGAGAGATGCTGCTTGGATATTGGTGGTTTATCATGGCAAGGTTAGGAATTTAATACCAATTTAAGTCCTGCAGACTATGTTTGCCACTTTAGGTCCAAATGAGACTGAGAAAAGAATACGCATGGAAGGAGGTGATGCAGAATAGCAGAAAAGGAAATTACCTGCTAAGGTTTCTGAGCCATGGTTCCTGCCTGCTCTGGCTGCAGAATAGCTGCACTATTGCTCTTGCCTTTCCAGCCACTCACTTGCCAAAGGGTGTCACATTGCACAGCCCTGCCCACTGATATAAGCTACTATTGAACCACTTGGGTTCAACTTGTTGGGCAATCTTTTTTTGTGATTTTCTGCCTCTTTACAAGTGATAAAATTTGAATGAGGGCTTGGGGAGAATTGAAGTTTTAGTCCATCCCAACCATCCCCATTGAAACCAACGAAACACAAATAAAAGCCTAACACCCTGAAGCTATCAAAACATTTTAAAGCATCCTCTTTTCTAATGAGAAAAAAAAAACAGAATAGCATCATTTTCCTCATAGCATTGAGTAATCAACATTAGCACTCAGGAGGTCTATTTCTGAACTGTTTTATTCTGCATGGGTAAACTTGAGAAATTCAAGCCAAATTGCTTACTGACAGACTCTCCTGCAAGACTTACAATGTAGAGTCAGCAGAAGTGACTTTGAATGACCAATTATTTCTGTTGTTCTTGTGAAAAGCTGGTATTTTACACAGCCTGCCCTTCTTCCAAATCACCTAGAGTAGTTTAATGTCACTCTGAAATTTTACTTTTAGTGGCAAAGGTAGTGTATTTTTATTATTGGTGGATTGCAGGAGTGCAATGACCAATTTTTTCATCAGTTATTCCCCTGCACATTCTTTAAATCTGTAACAATTTCACATCATGTAATTCTTACTAGGACAAATGTGGCTGAGAGTTAAGCCTTGGGGAAGAAGATAAAGTTGCTGAACAATTTTAAATTAACAGACTCACCCATACGTATTGCTTCTTACTCACAGTTTTTCTGATTTGTATATTGCAATTTATGCATTAGATCCCATTTTCTTAAGACATGAGAAATGAAAGAAATGAAAAAGTAATTTGTTTCACATGCCTGTGAGTTACTTTTAAGTGGATACTGCTGCTCAGTGAAACCAGTTTTCTTTGACAGATTGCTCTGCTACTGTATTTGATTTGATTTCCTACAGAACAACACTAAGTGAAATCTGCTTTGGCTAAAGTAGTAACACGACTTTTTCCAGCATTGTCTTCATATCAATCATCTTAAGCCTTTTTTTTTTTTTTTTTTTTTTTTGCTACATGTTTAAAATAAAATTAATACAGGGCCAATATTTACACAGGCCAAACCCAGGCAAGTGCCCTTCTGCCCTCCATAAGCAACAACAGGAAACTGAAATTAAGAATTAAAACAATTCCAGCATAGGGACCCAACTTTTGTGTATGGTACAGGTACCCTGCTTTCTCCCAATGAAAATTCAGTGAATCCTCTGATGGCAATTACCTCATTGTAACTGATGTCCTGAGGTCATCCTACATTTAAAGGAGAAACCTGTGCCTGGAGGAACTCTTAGATTGCTGGACTTTTTGCTTATTCTCTTCCAACTTGTTTGTGCATCATTTGGGAGAAAGTTCAGATGACTTTTTACTTGTAGGAAGCAGCAGGAAACTGCCTCAGTTTCTGAGAGCCCATCCTGCTAGTAAGGCTCATTTTCTCTCAAATCCAGGGGTGCAGAAGTGAGTGATCACATGAGGTTTGTCTTGGCTGATGTCTGGCTTTGTTCCCACTGAGAAATGGACAGGAGGGAGCTGTGGGGTGAGTGTAGTGGAGCCATCCTAGCAGATTCCCTTAGTGCAGGATGAGAACAAAACTAGAAGGAGACACATAAATATGTAGTCACCAAATGACACAGAAAATGCCAATCAAAATTGCAGAGTTAAGAGTATGATATTTTTTCTGAGCTCAGATGAACTCTTAATTGCTGCAGTTCACCAAGATAATCCTGGGAAGAAATATCCCACAACCCACACAATGCCTCTCTGCTTGTCCTCTGATTTCTGGTGACTCAAAGATGCCCAGACTGGGCTTTCTTCTCTCCTGGGCTATGTAAGAAGTGCTTATGAATGTTCTCATTCCCATATTAGTAGATACTGGTTTCCCTGAGAGAAGGAAATATGTCTTTAAGTGGGTTTAAAAATGCAGAGGGCACCAGAGGTAGGGTTTTCTCATATGCAGGGTCAATATTGTTGCAGTTTGGGCTAGTCATTTGACATTTTATTGAACAGTATTTATGCTTCCAAAATTTGCCCCAAAGTAAGTTCACAAGCTTACTGAAGCGAATTACTAAATACCTCTTTTTATTTGGTGGCAATCACACTGACCATCTGTTTTTTTCCTTGTAGTAGAACACTTCATGATTTCAAAGTACCTTAAAAAGATAGGGCAGAACAAAAGAGTTTTAGTGTTTGGGTTGCTGGTTTGTTTTGGGGTTTTTAATGTATTTTGCTCCCCATTTTTCCTCAGCCTTTTCCTGTGATGGACTTTGAAATTATTTGTATACGGAACATTGTAAAGCTACTGCTGGGATCTTTTAAAATGTTTCCTAAAAGTGACTTTTCTCCTCAGCAGTCATTACCTTCAGACATGTGTTTTTTCTTTACTCTTTCCATTGCCATATATTTTTATTTTACTGTATCTTGCCCATTCATTGTTGGTATAAGGACTGCTTACTTTGGAAAGAACTACTGGCTATCTTGTACTTAGAATGAGTTAATATAAAACTTATGTTCCACAATTCCTTTGTTCCTTTTCTGGCCATGTCTCTTCATTGTCATGTTTGTTTCCTGAATATTTGTTTTCTCCACATGGTTGTTTTCCCTGAAACTTTCTTGAAAGAATTCGTTCCATCTATCTGTCTCCTGCTGTTTTATCATTGAAATGTGAGTACCTTCCTTTCTTGTATTGATTTAGTAAATGTCTTGTATCTTGAGATACCCTTCTTCTTAGTTGTGCAGTTTGTGTACAAGCAGGCAGACTCATTCACTAATCCATAACAATCTTGGTTCTACAAAGATCTAATTGAGAGCCAAGGTCTTATAACAATCGTGCTCTCACATTTGTATCACTGTGCTCTCTCAGCTCCTTTTGATGTCTAACAGACCTGTTGAAATGTCCCCATCAATTCCTGCCACAATAGGGCATTTTTTACATTGTGAATGGTGGTTTTTTTGTTGTTCTGGGTTTTGTTTTGGTTTTTCAATGCAGCCTTTTTGTACCCACATATTATGCACCAGTAAACATGTGATTCAGCAATATTATGGGTTATGCAAGGAAAAGAAGGGTAAGTTTACCTTAATGATCATTTTGTTCTGTTTTTCTGATATACAAGTCTTTTACATATATAAGTTCTATAATCCATAGGTTGAGCATGCAGAAAAGCACTAAATCTTTGAGGGTTATTGAATTTAGGATGCTATTCTGTTTTGTTCTGTCCTCTCCTTAGATTGTTTGTCCCACCATATTTTGTATCACATAGCTTTTGGTCAAAGCAAAGTTTAAAGAAGACCAAACTGGTTTTGATTACTGGATTACATCTGAGGTCCATTAGAATCAATAAGAATTTTGCCACTGATTCCCTGGAGATAACTAGCTAGCTAGTCAATGGTAATGTAGCTGATCAAAATATAACTGTTCTCTTATATCATTTCTGCCTAAAGGCTGAAAAAATCCATTTTATTCTCTGCCTACATGTTTTTCTTTCTCCAGTAATCAGATCAAGAGATCACAGTGCTTAGAAAACAATACTAATTCATGTAGAGTCCGCAATCCCCACAACATCTTGATGGCCCATGCTCATAATGTGCATTGTTTGCTCTTCTAGAAAGCATGAAGCCACATGCAAACAGCTAAAATATCCTGCCCATGACTAGAAGAGTGAATAGATGTGGTCAAACAGAGGCAGCACATTGTGTGGTTGCACTGAAGTTGAACAGTTTGTGCCTTTCAACTGGTTCTTCTTTAGCAGTGGATAGGGCTGGGAGAAAGCTGGAGCAGTGGCATTTTCATGTGACCCATATTTCTCCAGGTAATAGCTCCAGGTAGAGGCACTGGGGTACCTGAATCTGTGTAGTGGTTTGTGGACTCTGCATTTGCGTTTGGACAAGTAGGCCTGAGTTAAAGATGGCTGACTTACAGAAGCCATTTTGTTGTTTATAAGTTAAATGCTAATCAGTTCTGTACTTTGTGAAAGTTGATTGGTTGAAAGTTTGAGTTGTCAGTCATTTGTGTTACAATTTATAGGTTGTCTAAGTTGTTTGTTACATGTCTGAGGTACTCTGTTTGTTCATTGGTTCTCTGTATCACCTCATTTTCCCGCGTTTTTCTGATTTGCTCTTGTCACGTCACCCCATTCCCCAGTTTGATCCTGGTTGGTTGTTTAGTTGATCCTGTTGGAAGTTATAAAAGTTGCATGTTTCTTTGTTCTGGGTCTCACTCGGCCCAGGGCAAGGAGAATAAAGTTTCCCTTGTTCCTCCCCGATGTGAGTCCCTTCCTTATTTCATCGTCTCCTTTACGTCTGTGTCCTGATCGCCCGGCGCTGGTCTGAAGGTAACGGACCTCAGCTCTGTTAGCAGACACGCCTTTGGCTAGCCGGAAGAATCTAAAGGCGTGTGGCCTCTTGTGTGCTGACACAGAGGTCTCCGCTGCAAATCTGCTGTTGGTATTGCACACACACACACAGTGCAGCTGGTTAATGCAAGCAATTAGTAAATTCAATGTGTTTAGGCAGTGGAAATTTCACCCATATCCAAATGTACTGTACAACACATCTGCAGGAGATCCAATGGCTTCTGGATGTACTGGAGAGGCTTATGTGTATAAACTGCATGTTCAAATGGACTTTCATGTGGGACTTTGGGGCACAGGCTGAGGAATATGTAGTGATTCTGGTCAGAGGCACTGTACCTGTTTTTCCGCCTGGTTTAGGTGTCCACTAGCTGATTCTGAATTAATCTGGTGATAGCACCTAAATGGGTCTTGGTGTGTTGGTACAATTTCTTTGTGCAGAACACCACTGATGTATCATCTGGGTGGGACTAAATTTAGAGTTTGAAAGCAGGTGTAAAAGCTCTTTGTCTCAAAAAGTCAGTGTTCAAATTACACGCTTGGCAATGTTACTCTGGAGAAACTGAATAATCTCCTGCCTTACCAAACAGATTTCCTAAGAACTGATCTGATCTAAGGCCTCTCACAGCAGCTGAACTTATTATTCTATGATATCTTACATGTTTGTGTAGCTGTGCTGGCTCATATTATGGATATGGGAGGGATAATAATTGGCAGGAGGACATAAGAAAAATCTTTTCCATCTGAGGATGTCATTCCATGTTTTCTTCAACAACAAAGTCAGCTTGGGAAATCTCTCTTCGTCCTCAGCTCTTCATTCAGTCATTCTTTCCCACCCTCCTTTGCAGCCACCACCCTTCCAGTGGTGGTGATAGAAATGCTCCTGGAACATGCTGCAAACCAGGTTGCAGGCAGGGGTGCATAACATTACCGAGGGCATGCAAGGCTGTGGTGCAGCAAAGAAATAAGCAGCTCTTAGGATGGAGGAGCTGGAGCTTCTGATCTTTGCCACCAAGTAGAAAATATGTTGTGAACTGCATCCTTCAGCATTGCTAAGACAGCCATTCTCACTTGTACATGACTGCATGAGCCATAAAAAGTTGCCTGAGAAGTGCACACTGCACAAGGGAGAGATTTTGAATGTACAACAGAAACAAAGCAAGATGCATGTGGCCTTGGAGAATGTGGCAACCAGAACACTGGTTAATATATCTGTTTGTCTGGCATGGCTATGGCTTGGGATTTATGTGGGGAGAAAAAACAGGAGGACTTGTGAATAATTTGATTAATTATAAAGCCATTTTTGGTGTCTTGCCTGTACAGAGGGACAAGTGTTGAAAGGACTCACATGACAGGCGTGATAGGAGGGATCAGAGAGCTGTTGTGGTCAATCAGGCAGCATTAATCAGTACACATGTGACTTGCTGTGAAGCAGGTGCCTTACTGAAAACCATCATGATTCTAAAAAATTTGCATGATAAGATGCAAGATCCAGTATAGTTGTGGTGAGTTACAGACAGCCTCAAAGATGAGAAGTTTAAAGAGAACTGTGCACTGATGGCTATCCCAGTAACAAAGTATTTACCCTAATGAATTCACTTTTAATACCTCCCCTTCAGGATTCATATGCAAACCTCTTAGCTGTGTGTTGCTTTCCTCTCAGCTGTCAGAGGTATATTGGGCAATGGGCTCTCAGCTTACAGGTAATCTTTTCTCATGGGTACCTGAGCTATTTTTAGGTAATGCTGCTGGCACCTTTCTAAAGGTCTGACAAAGGCTTAGGATGCTGATCTCAAGCATGTGTATTGCTTCTTCAAGGCAAGCAAAACTTTCAGAGATCAACATGGAGATTTATGAGCCTTGCTGGAAGCAGTGTGTTTTCCTGGCATTGTGTTCAGCAGGAGCAGTGGGTGTAGAAGGGGACATGCTCTCTGCTCTCTGTGAGCCCTGTGGGGAAAACTTTTGCAGATAGTGACTATGGGAACCAGTTCTTTGGGTCTTGCCTGGCAATAAAATATTAAATATCCCCTCTGGAATGTGCCTGCAGACTGCTCCTGGGCATTTAGAAGTGTGGAAAAAAAAATAACAGGAAATAAAAGAAGCCACCTCATTTTGGCAAGAACAGCATGAATTCACCTTGGTGAAGATGAAAGGGCTTCTTCACATGCTCTAATGGAAGCTTTGAACCAAGACTATTTGTCAACAGCTGGAAAAAGGGGTCATTCCCCAGTGTCACCATATGGCCTTTCTTCACTGTAAGCAATTCTCCCAAAGGAGGAGCAAATTTTCAGTTGAGCTTATGATGGCAAAGCCTCTCCTCTCTAATTTCAGGCATTTTGGTAAGTCTTGTAAGACTTTGCTGGATTGCTAATGACCCTCTTTTGGTGACTGTGATCCTGGGCAGGAGATCAAGATGTGTTTGGTGCTGTACAGGAACAGAATGAAGAGACAGCTTCTGTCCCCAAAAACCTTGTGCACTCTGGATGTTAGAGAGATAGCAAAGGCATGTAGATGAGCAAAGGAGCACAGTGTCTTGTGGAAGCACATTCAGAATGACAGGGAACTCTGCATCCCAACCCCCAGGCTCAGGTTTTTGTTTGCATCCTGACAAGGAAGACTTCTCTAAAGACATGGAAGAAGGAGCTCTGTGGCTGTGCTTGGTACACCTTCCAAGGATAAGGGCACCAGAGTAGGGCCGGGAGGTGCCAGCTGTGAGGGTGCAGTAAAGGTTATAACCATGCTATGCAAAGCTAACATCACAGGAAAGGGAGGATGGCACCCATTCTGTTCTTCAGGATCCAATCCCACTTTCCCATGCAAACAGCTGGCAAAACTCCTGTTAAACTGAGTGGGACCTGTCAGGAACAGCAGAGGTCTGGGATGCCATCCTTGATACCATTTTTTGCATCTCCCACGCGTCTGGTAGGCAGCATGTCACTCTGGTTCCCTCAGGGGCATCAGCTGCCAGGCTTGTTAGTGCAATTCCCTGAATTCCTGGATTCCTGGGTGGTCAGGCCTGTTGCCATGTGCATACCAGCCAGTGCCTGGGTGGCTCCACACCAGCTGTGGCGTGTGCAGGCTGCTCCTTGGCAAATATCAGTGTGCAGCTGAGCCTGAGGTTGTCAGACAGTGTGGAGGGATGTTGAGGATGCTGTAGGGAGCAGAGCAGAGAGAGGGATAGCTGAGACTGACTGCAGGAGACTGGGGACATGGGGAAGAACTGAGGGGGCTTTTTGTGGTCTAGCTAAGGGAATTGGGGGAGCCTGGAATAATTAAAGTGGCAGTGTAGGTGAGGTAGATTAACTGCAGCCTGAGAGTAACCTATATTTATGATCTGTGGTGTTGTGTAAGAAAACTCAATACAGCAAGCACATTGCCACAAAGTGGGAAGTAAAATGTGTGTAAAACATAGGCAAAATATGTATTAAAAGGTGGGAGGTGGTAATGAAGGATATGCGAATGCCTTGGTATGCAGGAGGGAAGGAGAGAAAAGCATGTTTTATTAAAAGACTCACAAGTTGGGAGATAATGCCCTTTGTGGCCTAATATTTATGCTTAATAGTGGAATTCTTCAAGCATTGTCTATACAAACTACATCCAACCTTGCAGTGGATGCTGCCTTTAAAATGAAACAGTTTTTTTTCCTTATTCTGAAATAGCAATATGCAGACTAATAGCCATGGCACAAGCCAAAGACTTTCAGAGTCTGGATGAAGCATGCCAGTCAGAACCAATCCAATTATAATTTAATTTTTAAAGATTTGTTTTAATTTACCATATGGTGTAAATTACGGAGAGTTTACAGGTCTATCATTTTCAGTTGCCTTTTACCAGAAATGCTGAATTGTCATGATGGCAACTGGAAGTACCAGGACACTTGAAAGGAGACAGCCTGTCCTAACAGATTTTCAGTTGCGGATTTCTGGGCATATCTCTCTGAAAAGATCAACACTGGCTGATTATTTTTTAATATTCTGTAATTTTAATTATGTTAGTATTTTTTGAGGAAGGGCGGCTTGAGAGACGTGAGTTTCTTCTTCAGCTGAGGAATGGAACAGTGACTAGAAGATCACAGAGGGATATGTTCAGATATGTTCAAATATTCAGATATCTCAGTTTCCTGAGATATCTGCCGTGCCTGTCACTGTGGTGTCTAAGTGACACATACTGGAACAGGACTGCAAGAAATCTGAATGCATTATCAGTGGCTTTGCAACTGGTTATGCCTTTGTTTACTGCTGACTTCCAGAATTTTGCTCCAAATTGACTTAGGAGACATCAGCAATTAAAACTAAGGATTTTTTTTTTTTTTTACAAGCAAGCATCAGTGCTGGTTAAGACTGAAAGTCCTGCCAAGAAGGTTGAGAACAGGGTTTGCCTCAAGTGTGCGTTTGATTCTGAACAGACCACAAACAAGGATTGTTTCTCAGAACCTTTGTGAGTGACACTAAACTACTGTTTACGCTCTTTGAACCTTTTTTTCCTGCCTCAGCCTCAAATTCCTACCTTTGTGTACATCCTGGCAGGATGAACCTACTGAGGGCTGCCAGCAGGCATAAAACATATGGTTCCCTTTTTTTTTATCAGTTAGGGTAAATCAATCAAAGGAGCTGAAGATGAAGCCTTGCTACCAGAAACTCTTTTCCTCAGTAAAGAAAACCATCTGATTCCAAGCCCCAGGCATGACTAAAATCCTTTGCTAACTTTGACTTTGACACAGTTAAAACAGCGAAAAACTTGTCTCAGTAGTTTTCATTCTGCTCCAGGTAACCATATAAGTTTTAATTCCACTCCTTGCACCTTCATCCTGTAATATGAGCTGTGGGCTTCAAACACGTACCATGAAGTGTCCAGATAAGAAAAAAAGTGCTGTGATTGACTTTTTGCAGGCACGTAACTTGCAAGGGGATGTTTATATAAGATACAGTAGACACCCATTTTCCCAGCTAAGAACTGCACTTTGAAAACAAAGGTATTAAAACTTCAGCTGGTCACCTGTCATAGCAAGAAGTTTGCCTTTTTTTACTGCCCAGACTTACTGCTAAACCTACATAATCCTGAAATGTAACTTTTAAGTGTGATTTATGGTTATGATTAGATTTGTAGTATCAAGTTGCTCTTGTAAACCCCCTTGTTTTCCTAGGAAGATGGGGCTATAAATATCCTTGGAGCAGCACCACTGAGATGGTATTGCTCAGTTTATTCCAAAAGCTTTGTTGTTGTTGTTGTTTTTGTTTTTTCTTTTAAAACACAAAAAAACCACCACCCCAAAACAATGCCTGAGACAAAAAGAAACCCCCATCCAACAATAATTGCATAATAAAATTGCATGTAATATTTAATTATCTAACGGGGTTAGATTAAAAAATCTGAAACAAAAAACCAAACAAAAATATGGAAAAAGTAGTTGAGAACAAAACAGCCTGTAGGAGCTAGAAAAAGAAGGCATAGATTCAAACTCTAACTGTGAGGACAAAAACATGGTCAGAGTGATTGTCATCTTCTCCAGGGTTAAAATGCAAAAACTCTAAATTGTAATATCACTGAGAAATCAGACAGATTCACAAGGGGATTGTGACAAAATGAGAGTACTGCAGATAATTTGGAAAATAAATTTATGAGTGGCTCAGACTGTAGATTGCAGCTGGCAGTGATCTGTATTGTATTCAGGAGATTCTAGAAAGTCATGCAAACAAATATTAAAAACAAAGGTTTTTGTGACATAAACACTTGTAGTGATGTTTTCGTTTCAGGGCTGCCATTTCACTATACCCTGGGTTAGCTGTTTGCAACTCAGTGTGCATGCATACGTTTAACAACTCACTTTACTGATAGAAAAGTGTCAGTACCTGATCCTGGTTTGGATATATGAGATCATTGCTTGCATCATAGGAGAAAGAAATATTTTCTTTCCTTCAGCCTGGATCCTGTACAGGGATCATGCTCTTCCCATCAAGCTTGCTGGACACTGGTTCCCTTTCTCTCCATATTCCCTTTCTGGATTCCCATGCTTGTGAGGCAGTTTGAAGCATGTCATGATGGTATAATTTTCCTGCTCATCCACAGGCTTAGTGAGATTTTCCATGCAGGAGAGCACTGTGGAGGCACTGCACAACATGGGGCATCTGCCAAGACAATTTGAGGAAATCAGGTGTATCTTGCTTCTATAGGGCAGAGAGAGGAAGGGCAGCCTTGGCCTGGGGAGGAAGGGTTGTTCTTGGGGACAGAGCCCTCTCCATGTGGGCTGGAGACAGTGGACAATCTCTAAGGATACCAGGAGGAATTGGGAGTTCAGTCAGGGTTCAAGAGTTGTCCTCAGTGAGCTGGGGCTGGCCCTCTGGGTGTTTTCAGCAGGACTTTTCAGGTGTTTGACTGTGAAGTGCTGTGATTGCAGGAAGAGGGTGAGAGGAAAACTCACCTTGGCAGTACTGGTCAGTGGGAAGATCTGGCCAAGCAGAAATAAATTAAAAAAAATTTAATTGGCTGTGAGAATACCAAATGAGAAAATGGGAGGAAGAGGTGGCAATTTCCCCCTCACTGGGACTGCTGAATTGTCTATAGGAGGTCAGAATAGCAAGGCTGGATGCTGGTGCCCTGCACCATTTCATGTTTATCTCATGAGTAACCTTTTGATGAACAGCAGACTCGACTGCAATCCACAAATATGCAGTCTAAGCACTTAAGTTGCTGTTCTGTCTGGTTCTTTCGTCATTGCACCAAGAACACTGAAGAAACAGCCAGAGGGCTTGAAAAGATCACTTGCAGTGTCTTCACTCAAATATGTCACTTTTTTTTTTGAGAGAGAGACAGATGTGATGTACCTGAATCTGACCAAAATTCAGTGGTTATATTAAAAGTGACTTCTTTGTGTAAGACAAAAAGAAAAAAAAAGGCAAAAAAATTTTTGAAAATCCATCAGTGCAGTCCAGAATGATGAGCCATTTTCATTAATTTGAGTTATTTAAATATTTTCTTTGTGCTGAGCAGGATGAGATAGATCCCAAAATGAAAAAAAAAATAATGCTTCTTCCCAGTTCTATGATTTCTCTATCAGAAAAGTTAAAATGTATTATACAAAGAAACAGCTTTCATCTCATACAGAGGTCTTATTTTTTTTCAGAAGGAGTTTTGGAGTTTAAATTTTTACTTCTGTTTGAGTAGGCAATCTCCAATGGCTGACTCTGAAGCTACCAGTTTGTAGTGTCAGCAAATTGGGCCAGAATTGTTTCCCTGACACTGAAGAGATACTTGGGTTTTCCCCTAAATCGTAAACTGAGAAACCATAAGCTTGCCTAAGAAATGTATCAGATCTAGTGCACTTTTACTGGGATGAGGAGGAAATACAGCGGTGGTAAACAAATATAAGAACCTATTGTGGCTGCGGCTTAGAATCACCAGGAGACCAATTAACACCTTTTTGTTAGGATTAACTATTATGATGTTTTCAGCGAGAGCCTTAAATTGGTACTTTCTTGTAGTTCAAAGTGCGACTACACTGCAGTTACAAGGGAAGTGGAGATCAAAGCTCCCAGAACAAATAATTACATGAAGGTAAATTCCATCTGATGTAGGAAACAGCAGAAGCCTCCAAAGAACAGCAAACAGCCTGGCCGGGAGCAGCCCGTGGGGGGTGTGAGACACAAAAGGCGTCTTTCAAAGGGGGAAACGCCTCTCAGGGCTGGATTGGGATGGGAATAGGAATGGGGACGGGGATAGGGGTGAACCGGCCCCTTTGCAACCACATCGTTGTGGAGGGATGATCTCTGCTGTGCCAGCAGCTCTATCAGGAAGCGTTTTATTTCCTGAGGTTCATCACTCAGCTGAACCGCTGCTAACACATAGCACGGAAATCCTGTGTGAGGTCTGTGTGCTCGGCTGGGAATTTCAAAGGTAATTAAGGAGGAAAAAGCCTATTGTGCTATATTTGGTGACTGGTTTATTTTCTTGGTGTTGTGCCCGAGAGAAGAGGTTGTGGGGTGGGAACAATGGAATTCCCCTTGTTGCCTCCATGTTCCTCTTGAGGTCTTTCAGTGGAAGCTTGCCAATAAAAAACTTGCATTTAAATAAATAACTCTGGAATTAATTGAAGTCTCATCTTTGATGTAGTCTGCATTTAGACGATATTTTATCCAATTTAGACTTTGAGCCCAAAGTACAGGGGACTTTCTTTCTCTTACCTAAAATACCAAAAAAGGGCTCCAGGCCATGAATAAATGGTTAGAGTGTTTTAGTGGAATTCTGAAGGGATCATTGGTTTATTTATTTCTTTATTTTTGCGGAAAAGCACCAGTGAAATGAGTAAATGACAGCTGAAGAAGTGAGTTTGCACTACTTCAAAGAATAACAGGTAATGTAAGGAGGAAGAAAACCCAACCAAAGAAAATACAGAAAATTCTGAATCATCTTAAATTTTCCATTTTGTCACTTTCAAAATTAGTATTTCTTTGTTACTTTTTTTTTTATCCCAGGTGGATTCAATAGAGTTTAAGTGAAGGAAAACATGTAGTGCAAGGAATGAAAAAAGGTGTCCTGTTTTGGTTGGCATATGAAGAAAATTATACAGCACAAATATACTTGTCTTGAAAATTAAATAAATTACTAAGATCCCTACAAATGACACTGCAATTATTCCCCTTCTAATTAGAAGCTGGGAAATTTTAATTCCATAAGCAGTCTCCTCATTATTCTCCTGGGTTATAAAATAAGTATTCCTTCAAAGACTGGGCATCATGGAATAATAAGCTAACACTTCAGCATGAGGTTGACTCACCTGTTTTCTCTCAGCTTGCGCTCAGCTGACCACCTGTATTTCTGTCAGCCTCCTGAGTCAGATAAAATACAAGTCACACAATTAAATATTTATTGTGACCTCAGGGTATGCTGTATGAGATCTGCACTTGGTTAGGAGCTGGTGTGTGCCTGCTGAACTGGTCCAAAAAGCTGCACCAACAGCCTAAGCACAGCTTGATTCAACCTCTTTTCAATTGAACTTGAACTGACAGGAATTAGTATCAATACAACTATGTGCAGTGTGTTTTTAATTACATGAGGTTTGAAGCCATTTTATTAACCTAGTCTAAATCAAATACTGGTTATGATCCTGAAACTTTTTCCCCCCAAATATGTTGCTTAAAACAAAAGCATATAGGCCAAGATATTTTTCCTCCCCTCTCCTGGGCAATGCAGAGATTAGCTGCCACCTTCTTGATAAAGACAAAAACCCCAGAGCCCACTGATTTTACACATATAACTTCCATATGGGAACAAGAAAAAAATTTTGTTTCTACAAAACTGAAACTCTTTCTAGGTAAGTTCCCATCCCCTTCAGTTTGTCTTTTTGCCTACTGGGAAAATCTGCTACAATATTGACTATTGTGAGAAATGAAGCTCACTTTTAAAATTTCAAAGGTTTATTAAACTTTAACAAATACAAAAAAAAGAGTGAATAAGGAAAATTACAGCACAGAGAGCATGGAACTAAACCGCCACGTGCTCACCCACAAAACGGCTTCTCTGCCTTTTATACCCCTGGTGTTGCATCAGGTGACCCTGGCCCCGCCCCAAGCCTGCCAATCAACTCTTCCTTGCTGTCCATTGGTGGAGATTTCATCCTTGCAGTTTGACTGGATGTCAGGGGTTGCCATGCCACGCCCCCTGGTACCCAGCCTGCCCTGCTGCCAGGGGCACAGGCACCGCCCTCCCTCCTCATGTCCCCACTGCCAAGGACTTCCCTTGGCCACCTTCCATTCAGGGGGAAAGGGGACTGTGGGGAGAACAGAGGACATCCAAACCACAAATCACAATGACATAACTATACATCAGTAATACTTCTCCTAACATACACGTAATATTCATCCCCTAATTGCAAGAGGCAACCATTGCATAACCCATCTATAACACTGTCAAGTCAATATTCATCAAATTAATTTAATTTTTTTGACAAAATGAACATTTATCAGGGTGCTCACCCTTTTTCTGCCTCCTTGAGCTACTGTCACACTGCGGGAACACTTGTGGGGTGAAGCCAGCTAGAGACAGGATTCCTGAGCCCACAGGAATGCAGAGAACTCTTGCCAAGCTGCAGAGCTGTGCTCCACCATGAGGGATGGTGTTTTCTCAAGTGTCTCCTGCTAGGGAAAAGCAGGTCATTTTGTTACTTGTGCTGCACCAGGGTGTCTAAAGGGGTTGGTGTGCCTCATGGCAGCCCTGGCAGACCCCTTTTGTTCTAACTCTGGAGGCTGAAAATTTCAGGCTTTCTATTCCAAAAGGTACTGACCCTCAAGCAAGCACCATATTTGACTTGAGGCCATGGAACAGGCTTCCAAAATTGAGTGATAGCACTGGGGTTGTGGGTGTGTAGTTTGAATAGTATTGTGTGATGTCACAGGGTGAAAAATTGAGATTTAAGATTTTAGTATGCAGTAATATGTGAAGCAATATGGAGGATTTTGGGCGTCGTTTGGGTCCTTCTTCTTCATCTTCTTCTTCATGGGTGGTTTTTTCAAACTGGGTAAAAAAGGTCAGCGTTGCGGACCTTGGGTTGTCATTATTGGGGCAAAAATGTAAATAATATAGGTGTCATCTAGCAACGAAGATCATTGGGTGATTCATGCTTAAATAACCTTGGAAAGAGTTAGAGGCATCCATTTTACCTCTATTTTCTACCTTGCTAGTTAGAGCTCATGACTTGTGAGGGTGTAATACAGATAAGAGTTAATAAACACCAAGTCCGAACATGGAACTATGACTCCTGTGTATTAATCCCGGCCCTAACATGAAGAAGAAAAGAAGATAAAAACCTCACACCCTTGGCCTGTCAAGTCCATTTTCCCTTGGGCAGCACTGCAGCACGGTCCTTCAACCCAGCCTGCATACCTGCCTTCCACTCAAAAGAGCTTGTGACGCTCATGAGATGAAGACGAAGAGAATTTTGGCATGCCTGTCATACAGATCTTGATATTTTTTGTTTCTCTGCGGGGACAAACCAAACAAATGAGACGATTCACTACCCAGGGGACACCCCTCAATGCGTGTGCTGTGAAGTGTTCATCCTGGGAACTGGTGGGTCACCAACTTGGTGGGTTCACACTCTCTGTCCCTGGGGGCCAGGGCAGGCATTGTGGTCGTGTGCCATCCCTCCCTGAATCCTGGGAAGGAAGGAAGGTGGGTGTGCCTTCCCCTCTTCCCTGCTTGAAGCACCCTTTTTCAATGCAACAAATCTAATGTTTAGGTCAGGTTGAAGTTTTGACATCATCTGGCAAAAGCCAGGCAGAGCCACACTCTGCACTCACCCTGGGCACCTTGCTAACTCCCACGAATTTGTTTTCACAACAGCCCTAGCTAAGGGCTGGATTTAGCTTACAAATTTCCTAGCTTGTGTCAGTTCGCCTCACAGCCATAACCCGATTTCAACATATTTCTTTCTGTATTTAATATTAATTCTGGAAGTGCTATTTACAATAGCTGTCTTCTAATGAGTGGGAAAGAGTACAAAGCCTTTCTGGAGGGAGAAAATAAAGTGTTTGAAATTGGTAACAGACATAGGGGCTGTTGGCAGAGGATCACTTATAATAAATGATTTTTTTTTTACTAAACAAGAGGTCAGTTCCATAAAAAAAGAACACTTCCTACATTTTTAGATGTTCTTATCACAGAAAGGGCTATTCTTTTATTTACTGCCTTGCAGTGATTAAGAAAGGGAGTTATTTGTACCAAAGAATGATCAAAGAATGATTATGAAACACGTAAGACCATGTAAAAAGAAAGAATGTTTGTTGGGACATAAAAAGGAGGAACTCTTGCTTAGCTCACTGATGAATTTGACTGTAAGGGCTCTGAAAGCTTTTTTTTCTAACTTTTTTTCTACTCGGAGGTCTGAGTATAAAAATTTTCAGTCCTCTTGGAAGTCAACAAAAGGTTTGTTCTTACATGAATAGGCAAAATTGATGCTTTCCCTTGAAACCCATAGCATTGATCACAGCAATGCATTTTCACAGAACTCAAGCTGCATTTAGAACAGCATATTATAAGCAGTAATTGAGACAGACATACCCCATTGTTTTTTCTGTGATTGTTCTCTTCCGTTACAAATATGGTTGTCCAGAAACTCAGAAAATTAAAGGGAGCAGGTAGAAGAAAAATGTCATTAGAAAAAATGGAGAAAGAAGACTTCTCAGGATGACCCTCAGAGAAAGTCTTGAATGTCACAGGTGCAGTGACTTCCCTCTATTTTTCTGAAAAAAGGTCTTGGCATGTTGTATCAACTGGGTATATTCAATTCCTAATAATCTTTTTGCTCTTACGTAATGTGCCCATAGGGTGCAGGAGGGCACATGCTAGAATTGCTCTCTCTGGAATTTTTCTACCTTGTGAGAGAGCTAGCTACCTTTTATTCTCTTTTCCTGTTTTTTCTGTGGAAGAAGATTCCTCCTGGACTTTGTGGAGACAGCTTTAATAGACCTAATTTGCACAGAAGCGATTTTTCCTCTCTCCTCCCAGTCAATCAAGAGGAGTTACCTAGAAAGCTTGGAGAAAGAGCTCCCTGCAGCTGGCTTAGTTTCTGATGCTAAATGACTTGCCTTAGTGCAGCCATCCTTGGTTGTAAGGCACAGCACAAATTCAAGTCATGTTTCCATCTGTCACAGACCTTACCTCATTTTACAGTATAGTGGCTATTAATGCAGAACATTAAATGCTAAACAGAGTCCACATGGCATGTACTCCATGCTCTGCCTTTGCCATTATGGGTGCTTGATTGTTTAAACACAGCTATAATTTCCTGTTATTTAGGCCATCAGCCAGCTCAGGGTTGTGGAGGGGCAGCACACCCAAAGGCCCAGGCCAGGGAACATAAAGCCTGGGAGCTAGCTGAGCTGGTTTTCTGGAGAAGGAAGGTTTTATTCTCCCAGGCAGACATGATCTATTGTGGAAGGCTAGCTGGACAGGAAACTGACACAGGGCTTGACACTGCCTGTAGAGATTGTTCTCAGATCCTAGAAATACAGAATTTGTCATTTACTTGTTAGCCTCCTGCTGGCAGAAGCCCTATTTCCTTTTGTTTCGTGCTAAAGGCTCCCTTTCCCTCTCTCAGCTCTTAAAGGTTTCTCCATAAGACCAAAATAAGGGGTTTCTGGGTAGAAGAAAGGAGGTTTTGCACAATGGGTAGAGTCACAAAGGAGTGAATGACAGGCTTCCTCTGTATGACAAGCAGCTGGAGTGAGGAGCGTTTGAGGGTGCAAATAGAAATAATTGTGCTGGGTGTATGTAGAGTCACTTATCCATTAGATCTCTTTTCACTAAGTTAATGAACTTATGCAGCCTGATCCTGTTTCTAATTCATTTGGTGTCAGTCACAGTCCTGCACAGTTTGGGACAGATCACTGGATCTCTAAACTTATCCCACACAGGCCACTGAATATTGCTTGCAGACTGGTGCATGACTGAGGTGAATATCTTTCAGAGTTCACTTCAGAAAGACATTCAAATTTGATTCAAAAGCACAGGAGAGGAGAAGCTACCTTTCACTAAGTAGTTTATTCCAGAGTTCACATTGTTAGACTATTTTGAATACATCTGTCTTCACCTTTTCCCAATTGCTTCTTACTGTGTTTTCCCAACTAGATAAAAAAGGGTTTAGAAGCCAGCACTGCTCACTCTACCAGAGTTGTTCACAATTGTACTTTTTTTCTTACCACTTTCTTGCCTGCTTGTCAGTTTCCCAACATTCCTTAAAAACAGAGAGTTCAACATGGATGTTGCACACAGAAGCCCTTCATGCTCAAGGAAAATTGCTGCCTTTTTTTTTTTTTAAAGACTCTTCTGTTTATAGACTTATTTTCTCCAGTTTCACAGAGAAATAAATGGGGTTTTGACATTCAGAAGTTTTCATACTGCTGAAACAATCTGGATATTTATATGCCTCTGCACTAAAGACTTGTGTAATTGTAAAATGCTGCTAGTTTTAAGAAGGCAAAATTTCTTATTAGCCAAATTTTCCTTAGTGTCCACCTAGGTGTTTCTACTTGATACCAGAAGAGAAAGCTGTTAGAGCATCTTAGGCTTTGTGCATGCTGGGAAGTCTTACTGATTACACTGTGAAGGTTAAATTTCTGTAGTCATACGGGTTTAAGAAGTAGTTGCCTCTGTCTCAATAATTATTTATAGTGTATTTCTAAAATAATATAAACTAAAACTAGAAAAAATATATTTGCATGAGAATAGGGTTATATGGCAGAAGACTACATCAGTCTGTAACAAAAATCAGCATAATTGACAAAAATTTCTAGCATAGACAAGCCAACAGAGTTGTTTTACAAAAGCTGCAGGAAAACAATTTTCAAAGCTGGTGATCAGTTCTTTGTTCTAAATCCTTAATATTTCAGATATGGAGAAATACAGCAAAATATTCACTTTGGAATGAGAGGAAACACAAAAGTCTCTCTGAAATAACAAAACAGTAATAATAATATCCATCTGGTTTTGATGGCAACTGGCTCAGCACACTATGTATAAACTTTTCTTAGTACTAGAAATATCCAAGCTATATGGCTTGGATTCCTGTACTTTGTAATATCAATTGGTCCATTGACTGAACAGAGAATGTTTTGATTCCCATGACTCCTAAGGGAAGTGATTATTAAGGTAGACAATAGATGGGTTTTATAACATCTATTTTTGTGTGTACAAAACCTGTGCTGGATGGGGAAGGGTCACCAAAGGCTGAGGTGAAAACATGAGATGTGCAATGCAACCCAGCTGAGGGCAAACAGAGATGGGGGATAGGTCATCCTCTCACTGCTGGTGGGAGAAGTTGAGGTAGGCTGTGGTTTATTATGATCTGCCTGTAGCAACATGGTTCCAAAGCACATGAACCATGTTTGCAGGTGCTGTGTGATAGAGTTTCTAGCTGTAAAATTCTCTAAAAGGTATGGGGGGGTATGGGGATTGGGGGTAACTGGGCTGAAACTGAGCATTACAGGTGACCCAATGTGAAAGTTACTGAAGGGGAAGGACTTCCTCCTCTTCATAACTGTTGTGGTTATGGGGTTTTTTTGTTTGTTTTCAATTTGGTTTTGTCCCTTTTGTCCCTGTGAGTTAGTTTAATCCACCTGTTCTGTGGAACATTCACTTAGTCATCCCTCACCTGCCTCAGAAAAAGAAAATAGTTTTCCACTGAGTTAGCTATATGAATCATCTCAGGAAGGATTTTAATGTGTGCTGAGGGAGTGGGAACCAGCAAACAAAAGCAGGAGCAAGAGAAAGAAGGAGGAGAAAGAAAGTGGGGTGACAGAGCATGCTGACACTCACTTAACTGGATAGTTGCTTGATAATCCTGATAAGTGCTTCTGAGAAGTTCATGTGTTGATCAAAAAGACAAGGTCCAACTCTGAATTCAACTATATTTTATTTCAGAAGTCAGCAACTGAAAGTTCTCTACCAGAGACCTGCATCTGCTGACATGGTTGCTGTTGGCTGTGTAGAGGAAAAACTGAGTTAAGGTGCCTAAAGCCATGGAAACAAAACGGGACTTTGTAGAGGCTGAACTTTTCCATAGATACCTGAGCTTTCTTACAGGTGCTTGATGGAGACATTGACTCTCAATATATGAGCTGGTTAGTTCTCTTAAGGCCCTTGCATGTGGCTAATGCTTTCTTGTTTATGAAGTTTTGATTTTGCCAAAAATTATACAGCCCCTTGTGTCTTAATAATGAACACTGGCTGAGTAACTTTTAAATATTTAAAAATATAATTATAGGATCATTCCTAATAGCTAGGCATACTGAAATGTTTGATGCTGCATATTCAGCATCCAAATTATGTGAATTTTGTCAATCAAATTTTGAATTTTGTGAATGATCTGTGTATATGTACATTTGTATTTGAGAAGCTCCCATCTGGTCTTGTGAGCTGAAAGTCCATTGCATCCTAAAGAGTATTTTCTGTACTCTCAGAGGGTATTCTCTGCTTTAGTTTTATCCAAAAGGGTTTTGATTTTATTTTCTGAGACTACCTGCAGTGCAAATCAAAATACCCTTAATAGGGACTAATTGTGAAATTGGTTTCAGAAAAGTGTCTCTCAGGCAAATTAAAGTGCTAATGTAGGCACTCTTCTTTTCTTGATGGTAATATGACTTTGATGTAACTGTGAGTGTCAAAATGCATGGTTAGAATAAAAATGCTTTCTTTTCCTGATGAATTACAAAGCCTTGTTTTGGAAACTGCTGGTGATGTCTTAAGTTTTAGCTTTCATATTTTTCAGATTCTGTACTGCATTAGTATATAGCTCTGAACTTCATATAAAGTGTTAGCAAGTTCTCTTCACAGGGCAGTTAGAAAAAGTAATCATTTTCCAGTCCTAGAACTAAGGACAGCATTCCAGCTTCAGGCCAAAAATACAAACAACAGCAAATTGAGGAGGTCAGTCTGGGAGAATGGGACTATATAACCTGAAGCTGTCATTGGACAATTAACCCCAATAGGTAAATGGACCAAAACTCACAAAAGTGTGAAATCTCATGACTCAGGGTCCATCTGGAGTTCATCTTGGGTCCATCTTGGGTAGAGCCACAGCCAGGCTCTTGTACTGCCCAAGGTGTATCCTTTGAAGGCCTTTCAATAAATACCTACTTTATTCCTTTAGCACTGTCTAGCCTCTCTTGCAGGTAGCCTCCCAAGGCATCAGATTTTGGCAGACTCTGCCATGATGGCAGGGCATCACCAGGACTCCTGGGTCTGTTTTGCAAAGTGTGTAGGTCATGGCAGTAGAAGACTATTATTTGCTCCTACAAACTTCAGGCAATATTTGGGATTTATTGAGGTTCATGCTAATTAACCACAAGTAAGAAGATCTCTGGATTTGGCTCTCAACAGATAAGCTAGAATGAGTAGAGGCAAAATTGAGTTAAATCCTCACTTTAAACACAATGAAATGAAAAACATCTCTGAAAGTGCTTCTTTAAAATCAGCCAGGAAGCTTGCAGCAGAACTGATGACTTCTCTTAAGAATCTGGACCAATTTTCCTGTCACTGTGTAATACTGTATATTTCAATAATCATACAATCCCTAGCAGTACATGCAGGGTCATGTTGCCAGGACTTGTATCAGAATATGAGCTGGCTAAGAAGTCAGGAGTCAAAAAGGTCCTCCTGTTGAAGGAATTCCAGTCAGAGAACCTTGTTTATAGGGTTTTTAAATAACTTTACAGTAATTTGAAATAACTACAAATAACTGGTCCCTTTCCTTTTAAAGTTCCTACAGATGAAAGAGAGGGCATCACACAAGTTTGAGGTTACTAAAACCTGAGTGTAGGCTGCCCATTCTTGATTATATCTCTCTGGACTTCACTGCTTGTACAGCAGACACATTTGGAGAAGCAAACTTCAATATAGACCTAATTTTGGGGTTTTTTTTGTCTAGGAAAATAACATAACAGTGATAAAATCAGCTTACCATCTTGACATAAACAAATGGCTTTCCAGGGTTTAGTTTTCCTGCAGTATGACATGCTATTGTCTTCAGGGTATCTTTAAATTCATCATCATTGGCATTAGTGCAACTAACTGAGCTTAATTTTTTTTATTTTCTGTTCTAATTTCAAGTGTTACACTGTTTTCTTTCCTCACAGGCTGACATTAATCACTTCAGGAAACACTTTGCCCTGTAGCCCGAGGCTCCCAGTCTTGCAAATGTTCAGTCTGTAGTGATCTGATAAGCTCAGTGATGAAAGTACTTTGCAAAAAGAGATTTCATTTATCTTGAATATTGGGAAACAAACTGTCAAGATTTCTCTTCCTTTTTGATGCATCATTTCTATACAACTTAGACATCAGACAGAACAACCATCCAGACCAGGAAAGTGAAAAAATGCACTTGAATGAAACACACTACTGAACTCTTAATATCTTTTGTTTGAAAAGGGCAAAGGAAATTCTATATAATTAGGTTATCATGTCTGGCTCACACCCTACAGTTTGTACATCAAATTGTCCAGACAACACATTAATTTGTTGCTTCTTTAATTTGAAGTTCTATGTACCAGAATAATGCTAGAATGAAATTCAGTTGTTAGTTGTGATATCAAAGCAGGGATGAAGTTTGGTTACTAAAAAAACCCCCAAAAATCCCCAAAAAATCCCCAAAAAACCAGCATGACTTGAATTCTCGCATGACTTCAACTCAGATAAAACTAAAAAGGCCCAAGGAAAAATTAAACAGAAAACAGATTACAAAAGGATTAAAAAGCCAAATATAGTTTGCCAAACACATATATGAAAATCTATTAATTTTAATGAGTTGTGTTTCCAAAGTTTGAAGCTGTTTAAAAGGCTCAGACTTTGTGGCTACTTTTTTGAGGAATTCCAAAACAAGTATGTGAAGTTTTGGTTCTTTTAATTTAAAAACATCCCCTGTTCTCTTCTGTTTTTCTTTCACTTTTGCATTAAGTGTACTTGGCTGATATCTGACTAATTTCTGGAGCCCTGTACTTGACCAACAGAACCCACATTGGGTATGAGTGGAAGGGATGTTGTGTGACTCAACCTACAGGTGTGGGGAGCTCAGAGCTGTAATCCTGCCTTAGTCAGAGGTGTTCCCATGAAGCATAGGTTCATTAATTAACCAGACTACTCTTTAAATGGGATTAATTGCATGGGTCTAACTTGTAAAACTTGCAGAATGTGAGAAATAACAAAATGGATTATGGGAAATGCATCAGTGGGGAATATAATAGGATATTCGTGCACCTTTTTCTGGGTTGGATTGCAACACACATCTGAGAAATATTGACACAGCACGGACTGTTCAGTTCCTTTTGTGCCTTAGTTTATCAATAAATAGGCTGGCTTGTTCATACCTTTGTTTTCTACCTGGAGCCTGAAATACCATATTTATGTATCAATGGGAATATCATGAAACTTATTAAGTGTGGAATTGGCAGGATTAGAAGTGGAAATAATGGAAAAGAAAATAAAAGTTGCAAAATGAGAACTCTATGGTGTACTTTGAAAACAAAGCCTCAGCTTGAGGACGGTGGGAGGGATTAATTTTGTGGATTTTGTACACTATTAAGAGAAGTTATTGTACAAATGAATTCCATGTTATTCTGGATTTTATTACTGGAACTGTCTATCAAAAGGCATTTAGGTAAGCAGGCCATATCATTAAGGCAAGTGTAAATCACTAGTGTGCTAGCAAGTGTCTTTGGGATTTTTAACAGCTCTTGTACCATGCAATCAGATTTAACTTCTTTTCTTGTACACACTTCCTGTGCACAAGATCTACTCTTGGTTTGTGTTATGGCAACATACTGGTTGTTGTTCATTCAGTATCACTTCCTGTTTTGACTATAACCAATACACAAATTGTAAATCAAGAGGAGCATAAACCAAACAGCATCATAAACCTGACCATAACATTCTTACTTAGTCTCTCTGCTGTAGGCTTAGTGCTGGTTGCAACTGACAGTTGAAAGCTACATTTTAGTCCTCTGATGTACCAAAATGATGCCAAATGATGATACCAAAAACTGCAGAACCTGTGAAGGGCGTAGTGATGATAGTTAGGCTGGGCATGAGGGAACTGAAAGGGTTTGTTCGGATTTTCCAAGCAAAATACCTGACGTGGGAAAAGAACTATCGTAATGAGCAGTATTGTCATTCTGATTTAATTTTAGTTCTGAAATTGTTATTGACATTGAGGAACTACATAGATAACACAGAAGAAATGTGAGAGTCTCAATATTTGTTGATCTCTGCTTCTAATTCCTCATACAGTGTGTATAGTGTAGATTCCAGTTTATTTGTAAATGACCTTTCTTTCCCATGCATGAGAAAATGCAGTATTTGGACAAGCAGGTCCTGTTCCCTAGATGGTACCTTTAAGTGTCACTGTATTACAAACAAACAATACCACTGGGCATAGAACTTACAAGCCCTTCTCTCAGCTGAGCCAGCTGAGGGATTACTTGCCTACTGATGCTGAAAGAGCTGTGTGTTGCAGCGTCTTAAGAAAAGCTTTCTTCACTTTGTAAAGAAATCTGAGCAATTGGTTCATGATCTTGTAAAGCAGGCAACTGGCTGACAGTGTTTCATTGAGCTTTAATGGAGAAAAGCCAGGTCTGAAAAAAATCAGTGTAGTAGTTTCAAATGTGTTAATAAGATGTAGACTTTCTGTGAGCTCGATCTTATTAAAACTTTTTTTAAAATGAAATGTCGAAGAGAACACTCAACAGTCTGGGAAAAGCTCCTGAGTGAAGAAGGCTGTAGTCTTATTTTAGTCTAAAGTCAGGTAAGTCATAGTTTAGGAAGTTACTTACTGAGGACAAACAGCCAAAAAGCTAAAGAATATGGATTATGCAGCTAGTGCCAGTACTTTTTACTGATTTCTTTATGGGAATAAAAATGCCAGTTCCACTAGTGAACACAATCCATCAGTCTTCTGCAAGCTTACTTCCTTTGCAGTTATTAAGTGCTACCATTTAGAAGCCAGACTTGCTCTAAGGCATATGCTCTTCTTTTGAATTAATACAACCTGACCAGTCTTTATTTGATTATCAGTAAGCTGATACTGAGCAATTATTCTTTACCTGTATTTATCTTGACATTTTACTGCTTTGGTTTCAGACCTGAAAGATTATTTTTGTTTAATGTTTGTTTATTTTCCTCCCCTAACAGCAGCAGTTAGGCTAGTACATAATTCTTATAAATCTTGCTGGACTTTATTTGTAAATTATTTGATTTAGTAATATAAGATTATTACAAAATAGAATTAAAATTATTTTGAAGTATTGTTTGGGAATAATATGTTTAGGCTTAATGTTGTTATTACTTGATTTGAGCTAGAGAAAATGGATTTGCTCTAAAGCAAATCTTGCCTACTAAAGAAGCTGTTGGTTTTCAGTGGAAAGAACACCATCCCCAAACTTTGAACATTAAGATCTGCTTAACTGTCCTGAGTGCTTTTCTCAGAATTGCTGTGCTATGCTTTGGTTTTTTCAGTGTGTATGAAAGGCATGAACAGATGGTTTGGACTACTTCTTAATTCAGGGGCTTAGCTGAACTGAAGCCTGGATGTATTTGCATATATTTTGAACCATTAGAAACCTTCTCTGCTTGAAAGTCAATGAAACCACTAATAAGTTCTGAATGCTATTTGTTCCTTCAAGTTTAATATCTAAAATTTATCAATACAGCTATTTAGCTTTGGGCAAATCACTTTTTAGTTTAGGAAGAAGTTATTTGTCTCACACAGCCTGGCACTGTTTGAAGCTGGTGGTTGTCATGTCGCCTTGCAATGCACAGATGAGGCACAGGCAGTAGAAGATCATTCTGTATCAGGAAGGAGGATGCCAAAAATGTGATGTGCTTGAAATCACTGGTCAGCAGAAAGAAAAACAGTATTTGAAAGAATGATGGGAGGAATGAGTTTACTGTGAGCATGTTTATGGAGCAGCACACGTGTAAATTACAAGCTAGTTTAATTTCCTTGATCTGTTTATGTACTTCTTCTAGAGTCCAACTCTGCTTGGTTCTAGCTGAAGGCAGGGTGACTGACACCTCCCAGAATTTTCCATCTCGGGCAGGATTTCACTTCAGCTGTGGATTTACAAAATTGGAAGATAATAGTAATTTCTAAATTATGTTGTTATCGAATCTCATGGCCCACACTATTAAGGCTGTCCAACCTAAACCTCCCCTGAAACAACTTCAGGCCATTCCCTCAGGTGCTATCACACATCACCAGAGAGAAGAGATCAATAGTCTATTGGTCCTTATCTAACAAAAATTCCATCATGGAAAATGTCAAAATTGCACATACAACTTCCGTTGCTTTTCTCATTTTATCTTTATATTTCAGTAGGGTAGAAAGATGTTTATGTTCCCCAGGTAGCCAAGGGGAAAGGAGTAAGAAACTTGTCCAAGGTCACTCATGGTTTTAAGTGGTGAACCTGCACCTTCCAAAGATGTTGCCTTTACTGCTGCTTTTTACCATTAACAGCAACTCAGCTCTCCTATTATTGGCCATATTTGGCCTGTGATATAATCAAGAGAAAAACTACTCCTTTTAATTCTCTGAACCTGTCCCTTTAATCCTTTAAACTTATTTAAACTCTGCTTAATGCACAAGGTGCTAGGAACAGCTCTGGAAGTCAGAAATATGCCTTTGGGAATATGGGGGCTTTCTGTACAATGTTGAGATTGAAAATGATCACTATGGATCCAGGGTTAATATGCTTCCCTTCTTATCTCCTGCCATGATGCTTGTATTTACATTCTCAGGGTAGAAGCCAGATATTAAGTGCTGTCATTTGCTCTGCCTGTATGTGGTTAAACCTTGATTTTATAGAACACTCTTAAGTAGATTATGACTTCATTCTATTATTTGTTTGTCTTGGTTTTGGCTGATATAGGGTTAACTTCCTTCCCATTAGCTAGTACAGTTCTAGGTTTAGATTTAGTGTGAGAATAATGTTGATAACACACTGATGTTTTAGTTGTTGCTGAGCAGGGCTTACACTAAGTCAAGGATTTCCCATCTTCTCATGTCCTGCCAGAGAGGAAGCTGGAGGCGCACAAGAAGTTGGAGAGGAGGCAGGCACAACAGCTAACCCAAGTTAGCCAGAGGGATGTTTCACACCATATATCATCATGCTGAACAATAAAACTGGGAGAGTAGGGTAGTGAGTGGGAACCTACTGCTCAGGGATGGGCTGGGCACTTATTAGCAGGTGGTGAGCAGCTGCACTGTGCATCACTTTTTCTTTCTGCATATTCTTTTTCTAATTATTATTTTTTCCATCCTTATCTGTCCTATTAAACTGTCTTTATCTCAACCCGTGAGTTGTACCTGTTTCTTGATTCTCTCCCCTGTCCCACTGTGAGTGAATGAGAGTGAGTGAATGACTGCATGATGTTTAGCTGCCTACAAAACTTAACCACAATGGTATTGCAGGTTGTATTTCACAGTGAGTAGGCAGGATACTTCTGGATCTTTTCAAGCATCTCATCACCTGAGTCACAAATATCCCAGAAAGTCGTTGCCTACAATGGCAAAATGAAGATAGAGCTCAGAATGCAGAAAGTGTAAAGAGGACCTTTTTAATGAGACCATTTGGATTTTCAGCAGTATGTTTCCAGAATGTTGGAATACAGTTCCACGGTAGTACTGAATACAATTAGATTTCAATTAGAATGCTGGCAGGCATATATATTCTCTAACTGGAAATAAATACAGCTCCTTTTTTTAAAAACATTGAACTACCAGGCTGTGCCATATTTAGAAAAATTTGGTCAGGATGACGACTTTACATCGAAAACTGAAACTGCAAACTTTGGATCTAGGAAGAGCTTTTCCAAGCCTGCCAGCTGTTTTCTTACTGCAGAAAATGCAGAAATGATACTGATAGGACTTTGTCCAGATGACAGGAGACAATAGTATTTTGGATTATGCCAGTCATGTAAAGTAGAAGCAGCAAGCTTCACAGAAATTAGTTTTAATAGATCTATGCAAATATTTGGCATTTCATAAAATGGTTATTTTCCATACTTTTCCTGTCATTTTTTGACAGAGGTTATATGTTTACCCAACTAAATATAATGAAAGAGAAAAGCATAAAACTCTCTTGGACAAGGTAGTTAAAGTGGAGGAAAGTGTTATTTTAAAGCTTAGGAAATATCCGAAAATTTGCTGGTGTGAATGTGATACAGAACTTCAAGCTCTTCTATGTACACTAAGGCTCTCCTTCATAAAGCTGTCTAGAATAAGGCTGCTGGAGTGATGGACTTTTATCTACATTCAAACCAGGCATAAAATCCTTTCAGATGCTGACATGATACCATCTCCTGTATTCCTGGAGAAGGTCCCCCATTTCTTAGCAGTCTATAGAGCACTACTAGTAAGCTACTGACGGCACATAGTACTTGGCTGCTCTAATGGTTGGCTTTTGGATGAGCAAATTCTGATTAAAAAATTAGCAGTAGCATCTACTCCGATCGAGATCACTGGTGCTGTACTCTTCACATTCAATGTGAATCTTCTTTAGTGTCCGAGGGTGACTTTATGGTGCTTGTATCCCCAACTGTCTGTTCTGTTTATACTGGATGTTGTGTTCTGTGCATTTAAGACTGGTTCTGAGAGTGAAGGGGGAGAAGGAAAGTTTGTTTTCAGAAACTGCGCTCACTCCTCCACATTCCGCTCCTGGACTGTGCTGCCTGCAGCATGGACAGACAGCGGACAGATCTCTTGTGCCTTTAGTTGGTTTTAGCTAGCTGAGGCAGAGAAGCTCTCTGGACTGTTTTTTTACTTTTTCTTGGAGCTGTTTAAACCTGTTCTGGCCTGAAAACCCAGAGGAGCACTGGGATCTCACACCTGCGGCCTACTGGGGCCTGGCCCTCGGCATTTTCCAGTGCTGGAGAGACTGATAAGAGACTGAGTGAGCTGAGCTACAATCCACAGCAAGGACTTTCTGAATTTTGCCTTCTCACTTCAGAACTGTGAGAGGTTTCATTGTTTAATATTATTCATTTTTTTTTTGTGTTTGTGAACACTTTGCTTGTCGAATAAACAGTTTTTTCCACTGTGCTCTGAGGAAACTTTTTTCCTGGACCAGTTGGGGTTGGGCCGCTTGAGTTTGCTGTTCTGGAGGACCTCATTTGGAGGTTTTCTACCAAATTTGCCCTAAACCAGGACATCTAGTCAACAAAACTACAGTGAATGAGAGCCTAAAATTTGTCAGAAAGATTTTTTAAAGAATTCAGGCTCTGGAGAGCCTGAGTTCTTGCGAATTTGTAAGATAATATTGACTTCCTGTTGCAGAGAATGGGGCCCTGTTCAGTATCAGCTCAGACACTAGAACTAAGTTTGCCTGTGTGTTGTGAAAGCCCTCATTAAATTCTTGTCTGAGGGTGGTGTCATCTCTAATGAGCTAAGTCTGCTCGGATGTCTAGACCAAGACTATTTCCATAGGATGACATGACTCTGCTCTTTGATCAGTACTTATAGTGTCACTTCTTTTCAATATGGCACAGAGTTAAAATGTATTTCTATTGCATCAGTGTACCACAAAGTGTGTGTTTTGCATTCCTCCCTACTGTCTCTGTTTATGTGTGTCATACAAAATCCTTTGAAAAAGACAGCCTGAGTTCCTGAAGGATTTGTGTTGTGTGTGCCCTGAACGCTACTAATCCTCTCTTTGTAACATCTCATCATCTTATCATGACCTTGATGTTGCTCTCTGAAGTGGCATTCTGCCACCCCAGTACCTTCCCAGTTCCTCTAACACTGGTCCACTTGAGTACAGGTGTACATTATTATTACCTGAAAGATGGGCATGTGCAGATCAACTGGACAGCACTTGTGAGCTTATGGGCCACCCAGATGAATTTTCTCTGGTTTGATAAGGAAAATCTGGCTTTAACTCACCCTCCAAATGGCAATTTCAGATTTAATCTTCTATGCAAACATGAATTTTCACAGCATTTCTTAGAGAATTTTATTTCTGAGTCTTCAACAATATTTGTCAGGGAGGTAAAATATGGACACGATTGAAGAAGCTGTTGTAGGTGAAAAAGAGAGACAGACAGATTGGCAGTTTAAGGGTTTGGATAGGTCTCAGTTTCCCAGGAAACAGGGGAGTGAAGAAGCCAAAAGATAGATAGCTGTATATGTTCCTTGAATTACTTGTTACTCTAAGCCATTAAAGTTGCATGATGGAGGTGGGATGTTTCCTACTAAGTCAAACACTATTCAAACAAGGAGTCCTTTATGGTCATGCCAGAGGATTTGGAAATCAAAGAGTGTTCCTCTCTGAGCCCACAAGTGGTGGGCCAAAAGGAGAGGTGGTGGAATATTTCAAATAAGTCCTGTCTACTTCTTCTGATTTGTGTCTTTTGTACTGTTGGACAAACATGAGAACTGTATTTTCTCCCAAGTGAAATTTAAGAAATATGAATTTACACATAGTGCTGGGAAGACACTGATTTCTTCTCTGTCGTGACCACTGACAGGATCTGAGGGAATGGCCTGAAATCGTGCCAGGGGAGGCTTAAATTGGATATCAGGAAAAGTTTATTCACTCAGAGGGTGGTTGGGAGAACGGACTCCTCAGGGAAGTGATCATAGCACCATCCCAGCAGAGTTCAAGGAGCATTTGGACAATGCATTTGGGCACATGGTGGGATTCTTGGGGTGTTCTGAGCAAGGCCAGGAGCTGGACCCCATGATCCCTGTGGGTTCCTTCCAGTTCAAAATATCCCATGATTTTAAAAATTTGTCACATTTTTTATTTGGTGTCCATCTATCCCTGCCATCCCATCCTACCCCTCTCAATCTGCATTTTCAGGATAAGTATTGGTTCAGTCTGCTCATTTAGCTTCCTGAAAGGATGCAACCTGAATGCCTGCACTCTAGGAACTCCATGGAAAAAAACTTATTGCCTGCCTTTAGACTGTACTGAAATCTGTGCCTAATTTTAATAAAATATCATTCTGCACAAAGTCTCTGTCAGGCTGCTGTTGAAGCACCTTTGAAAACCCTCCTGAGAGAAGAACTACCTTACCTTGTTTTGTGTTTAAATGCAAGAAAAATGTCAGATACATCTGCAAAGAGCACTTGTATTCTTTAAGACAGTGACCTATCAGGTAAAAGGATGGTATTAATAGAGGTGTTACTATGCATTATATATATATATATATATATACACTATACTATGCCCTGCTTAGCACAGTGGCATTCTCATTATGGCTGATGTAATTTCAAACTCATGACATAAAATCTTTATTTTATAATATTTTTGTATTATATTATATAGTATATGATTTATTGCATACAACTTCATGCTTAAGATATTGGTGGGAATATGATTAGGACTGCTTGCATTTTCCCATCAAATTAGAATGTAATTTTCTTCTCTTGAAATAAACTGATATAAAGAAATTCCTGAATTTATTGTAGCCTGCAAGATTTAAAATCTTTCACTTTGGAAACACTGAAATTTGCCAAGACTATCCCTAAAGAAGATTTTTTTTCCCTCTAAAAAAATATTTAATCTCAAATGCTGAATGTCACCCTGAAAAACAACTTGTGCGCTCAGTTGGATTTTTAAATATGGTGATTTATAGCACAGTGAATTAAACTTTATAACTAATATTTCAGTACCTATATGAGTGTTAGATAAATATACATTATTCCCATTGATGTAGCACCTGTCTAGGTCCAACCGTACAAAACCCCCCACCATGTATCTCTTATTTTCCTGCCAAAAAAGGACCATCTTATTAACCTGGAAGAGAGAGAAAGTTGATGCTAAGATACCATTGTATGGCCACTTACCTAAATTAGGTGGGAACATGCCTTGAATTCTAAGATAAGTGTAACATTAGATGGTAAAAAAACAGATTCAGGGGGTTTTTAATTGCCGTTTTTGTCTCAGCAGCGTTTATGTGACTTTCAGGAAAGCATAATAGCATCTAGCAATAAGCAATGTCCAGAACAGCAAAGAATTGCACCACACAGCTAAAAAAAAAAGTAATGGTGGCATCTACAGATACAGAGATACAGATGAGAATTGCAGGCTGTTACAGGCAAAACTGATGATTCAGCTGACCCAGCTCTGAAAAATGCTGTGCCATCTTTATATACCAGCACCGGCCATGACAGAGCTAAACTTTACATCACTTACTCTTTATAAAGTGTAGCTGTAGCAGGTTTTCATGGCAAAGTTTTGGTTACAGGGGTGGCTTCTCTGAAAGCCTGCCAGGACATCTCTGAAAATCTGTTGGACATCTCCCCATGTCCAACAGAGCCAGTGCCAGCTGGATCCAAGAGCAACCCACTGCTGCCCAAGCCTCAGTGACTATGGCAACACCTCTGGGTTAAAGTATTTAAGAAGTGGGAGAAAGTTACTTGCTAGAAGCAAATTACAGCCAGAGAAGAGAGGTGTGAGAATATGTGATACAGCTCTGCACACCCCAAGGTCAGTGCAGAAGGAGGTGCCAGAGCAGAGATTCCCCTGCAGCTCTGGTGAGTGCCATGATGAGACTTCTGTGCCCCTATGGCCTATGGAGGGTGATGATGGAGCCAATATCCATCTACAGGTCATGGAGAACCCCATATCAGAGCATATGGATGTGTCAAAATGAGGTTGTGGCCCCATGGAAAGTCCACACTGGAGCATGGTCCTGGAAGTCTCTCACACTGGAGAAAGTTTGCTAGCCTGACTTGTCACCCTTTGGGACCCATGCCGGAGCAGTGAATTCCTGAAGGACTGCACCCCACAGAAGGGGCCCATGCTGGAGCAGTTTGTGAAGAACTACAGCCTCAGGGAAGGACTGATACTGGGGAAGTTCATGGAGGACTGTCTGCTGTGGGATCAAGCTGAGGAATCCCACAATGAAGCAGGGAAAGGACTCTTCCTCCTTCTCCTCCTGAGGAGGAAGGAGCAGCAGAAATGTGTGATGAACAATTCCCATTTCTCATCCCCCTGCTCTGCTGTGGGGAAGGTGGTAGAGAAACTGGAATAAAGTTAAACCCATGAAGGAGGGAGTGGTAGCAGAAGGTGTTTTTGAGACTTGATTTTACTTCTCAGTATCCTATTCTGATTGAATTAATAAGAAAATCAGTTTCTCCAACCTGAGTCATTTTTTTGTCCATGATGGTTAATTGCTGAGTGTATCTTCCTGTCTTATCTCGCCCAATCAGATTTTTGTAATATTTTCTCTCCCCTGTTCAGCTGAGGAGGGGAGGGACAGAGCAGCTTTGGGTGGGGTATCTGTCATTTAGACGTCAAACCACCACAATCTTTTTTGATGCCTAAAGTGGGGCACAAAGAATTGGGGGTAAGGGTGGTAGTGGGGAGCAGTAATGGGGAAAGCATGGACTGAAAAATGGGAGAGAGTAGGGTGATTGTGGAGAATGTCTGTTGTTATAATTGTGATGAAGGAACCGGAGGTGAACTGTGTGTAAATTGTCTACTTTCATTCAGTTGTAATAAAGTTTTTGTTTAGTTAGTTAGTGAGTTAGTTAGCTTGTCTGTTTGTTTGTTTGTTTGTGGGGTTTTTTATGTTTGCTGTTGACATGAGTGAATATTGTGTGATGAACATGGATTTTAATGGTAATTTTAAATATAGGATTCACAGAGGCAGGGGTGGAAGGAGCAGTGCTTAGCTAGATGTGTGTGACCTGGACACAGACTGTTGGTGGGGAAGGCTACCAGGAGCCCAGCAGGGTGTCAGGCTGGTGTGCTGATGAGCTGCTGAGGATGGAGAACAGGACTGGGGAAAGGCTGTGAGAGAAAAACTTCAGAGAAGCTGAAAGCCCTTTGCTAATATGTTCACTCATTCCTATTTCCATGGCTCCCATTCCTGTAAGGCAACAGACAGTGACACACACTTCTCTGAAGCTGGTGAAATGTAAGACCTTTTAAATACTGATATTTCTAGGGACCTCTGGGTAGGTTCACCATCTGCTACCTCATATAGCAGCTGTCTAGAGCAATTTTAGTCACTCACTTTTTCTACTTTAAAACCTTTTGCTGAACTCCTTGTCACAGACTGATAAGACTACAAGGAACTGAAAAAACTGTACATCTTCCCCTTTGCAAGTGTTGTGAGCCCTAGGCTGTGGATATACGTCATATACCAGTGGATTTATTTCATATGTCCTCTACACAGCCTTAAACAGGACAGTTAAGCATAATGCATCTGCACAAGGGCAATGGGTTCCCAGATTATGTTGCAGTGGCACACCTAATCTAGTTCTTTCTTTCTGTTTTCAAAACACCCAGGTATCTCAGTCAGTTCCTTTTTTTTCACACAGGCAAGGTAGTCTGGCAGCTCCCAAATTACAGAGCAGCTGGATGCTAGCAAGGGGCAACCAGTGGCCAAGTGTCCTGTATGATTCTGTATTAGTTCAATTTTTGAATATTTGTCCCCTTGCATTGGCTGCCTTTGAGTATCCCCTATTATAAAACAATGTCATGTAAACAGCTATATGACCCTGGCATGTTATCTTCTTTTAGGTGTACCTGGAAGAAATTTCTTTAAGATATAATTTCAGTCTAGCTTTGGTACTGGTTTCACTATAAACCTAAAATTTGGAAAACAGATTTTCAATTCTATATTTCCTCCAAGAAATACTGTCCAGATATTTTAACTGTTGTTTCACATATACCCCTTAATCATTGTTAGGCCTAATAATTTTTAGGCTGTTTGTGGCCTATGTAAGTGCCATTCAGACTGGGAATAAACCTGTACAATGAGCTAAATAATACTGTCCAAAATGCAGAGGTTTGTCTGTTGCTTCCCATGTATTTGTCAGCATATGAAATAATTTAACATTGCACACATATTTATTAATTTGAAATTACATCCTTGCTTCTCAAAAGTTACCATGAGGAAAAAGACTTTTCTTGGATATAAGCTTGTTGACTTGCTGAAGATACTATGAGAAGAGCAGAGGATTAAAGAGAAGTCCACAGATTTCTGCTCCTAAAAAAGAACAGGTGGCTGCATGGTTATAAAAAACAGTGCTAGAAATTTTGTGTATGCAGCACAGCATGGCTTTGAAATACTGAGGGTGGTCTGAAGAGGCTCCCACCAATGCCTAGCTTTCCTTGTGTGTCACAGAGACTTATTGCCAGCATTAACTGTGAGTCTCTAGTTAAAGACAGGCTTTGGTTCATACTGGAAGGTAAAAATGCAAAACCACTTATGGAAAGACCAATAAAAAGGACAAATAACTACACTAACCTCACTGTGCTCTGTGAGTGTCAGAAAACACTGTGAAAGTGAATGTCAATGGAGCCTTTCAGAGCACCATGTGAAATCACAGACAAGTCTTTCTAAAGCATCACAGGTGGTTCTTCCCCAGAACCTGGGAAATCCCTGCCTCTAGTACACTTTAGTCCCTTCAGGGAAAAAAACAAGCTGGCACACCTAATGCCACAGCATTAACACCTTTTGATAAAATGCCTGCCAAAACTCCATGCAATTTGGGGATTTACCACAGTTAGTCAGAAGTATTTATTCATCATTCTGAATGCTGTCTCTGACTTTGTTGGGTAAGTGGTTTTACTGTGGCCTCAGGATGAGGTCCCAGTTTAGTGAGTTGGAGGTATTGGATGAGAACCCATAAATGAAACCATTGCTTTCTTTTATAGCTTTTCACTGCTCTTTCTCTGTAGTGACTGTGAAGATGTGTGCCTGGCAGTATAAAGCATCATTTGTTACTTCTTATGATAGCTTCAAATGAAAGTCTGAATATCCCTGCTTACTGGAACATAACTTCTTAATGTAGGCTTGATGCTCCTTGTCCATGTTTCAAATTATTGCTTTGCTTAACATAAGTATACTCAAGGTATCTAATGTTACTCAGGACAAAATTAATTGCACTTCAGAAAGGTGAAAACCAATCCTTTGAGCTTAGTACAAAGCCTTTCTCTAAAAGGTCAAAGACACTGTGTGTGGGGGTGTTGGTGTTTGGTGGGTGCTCTTGGATTTTTCTTTTTTTTGTTCTTCTATATTGTCTCTGTGCTTTGAGTTTATAAAAAAATGAAAATAAAAATTTTGCTTTCAACTGACAATTTTCAGCTCAAATGAAAATATTAGGGAAGAGAAGGAACTCAAGTTTCAGCATAGTCTTGCAATGTCAGTTTAAGAATTACAAAATTACCCCCAAAAATCTGAAATGTTTTGGAATACAGTGTCAGTCAGAGCCAGAGTGGTAGACCATGAATGTTGAGATACTCAGATTCAGATTCAACTCTTGATTGTAGGGGTATGTTCAGAGACTCAGGTCTTGGCTGTGGGCTTGTCTTTTGTATGCATAAAACAGAAATACAAACCTTTTATTCCTTTAGAAATTGCTACGGGAGTTTTTGCTTTACAATGTGTTTTTTGTTGTGCCGTGTAATGATAGAATAGTTTGTGTGGGAAGGAAACTTCAGACATAGCCCAGTCCAATCCCCCTACAATGAGCATCTTCAGCTTGGTCATGTTGTCCCACTTTACACTTAATGTTTCCAGGGATGGGGCACCCACCACCTTTCTGTTCCAGTGTTTCACCAACCTCACTTAGTGATTTACCACCCTCAATTTTTTTTTGCCATTGGAAGAAAAAAATGTATTCTTGGACAGCCAGTTATGTGGAGAAGTTGATCTATCTGACTGTAATTTGATTGGATGTCTTCCAGGCACACTAAAATCTCTGCTCTTTCCATTACTTTTGACCTTAAAGATCTTCCAAGACACTAGCATATGATTATAACCAAATGAGCCTAAGAGACAGCTAGACAAGACAAAAGCAATTCATACATCTTTCACATTCATAGCCAATTTTTTCCTCAGGACTTCCTCAGGCACTGATCTGTTTTCCAAACCTCTGAACAAGAATTGTATTTTAAGACAAAATTAAAATATACAGTGAACAGTGGCAGAGTAGTAAATTGAAGCTGTCTAATTGACACCTAGGCTAGATTAACTGGTGGCTGTTTTCACTGCCAATTATCCGAGTGTGTAGTATCCATTTAAAGGTTATCTCTGCCAGAATGCTGAAGAGAGTGTCTGTCTGTTCTACGTTGGATTTAGGTGACATTTTCTTTTTAGTGGTTAATGCAGATGATGTAACTAACAAACTTCCATGCCTTGGCTTTTTAAAATATTGTATGGTGGATGTAGCTGACTGAGAGGGATGAATTTACTTTTCTGTGGCCTTGAATTAAGGTAAGGAGGCAAATTGAAAAGGCGTCAGAAAGTTTAAAAATAATGAGAGAAACCCTTTGCAATTCTAATATTGTTCATAATAAAGAAGCAAGGCAAAGAGTTCTAATATTGTCTAAGGGGTAATTCAAGAGGGTTCTTTTTAATAAAGACTCTAGTCTTCCTATGAGGTGTCAAATAACATAATTCCTTATGAATAATATCCTTAATCCTACTGCCTATGAGAATAGTCCTTCAAAGATTGGTTTTGTCAGTTTGTTTCACCTATAAAAATACAAAAGCTATCTAAGCAGAACAATTATAGGGAATATTATACGTATTTTCTTTGCATAATTGAGTCGTATTTTTGTGCCCAGGTATTAACAGTATTCAATGCCAAACAGCAGCAAAGCTATTAAGAAAATCAGTACTAGGATTTTTCCTGCTGCATTTCTGCAAAGCATCAACTGATCACTAATCTGAGATGGCAGGAATTCAACGGCAGGATTAATTGCATCACTGACAGAAATTTTCACACTTAGATCTTTTAATAAACTTATTTTAGTTGAGGAAAAAACCTTCACTGTGGAAGGGAAGTAAACTGAAAACTGAGACTTGCTAAACTGAAGACTTTTAAACCTTTTTCCATCAAAAGAGGTGCATGCCTTTGGAAAGTTTACTGCCTGGGGTAATGATGCTTTCTGCAAAACAGAAAATTGAGATAAAATTGAAATGGAAAAAATATATGGTGAACTTATGATGTGTTATACAATGTGGGTGGTGCTATGTTGACTGGAGAGGATGAGATTATTTCCTGTTTACTGGTCGCATTTTTATGCTAAGGTGGTTTGGTTTTTTTGGTGGTTGTTTTTGTTTTGTTTTTGTTATTTGTTATTTGTTTGTTTGTTTGTTTTTTGGTTTTTGGTTTTTGCTTTGTTTTGGTTTTGTTTGTTTTTGTTTTGTTTTGTTTTCCCAACAGTGTTATCTGAGTGAAATCCAGCCTTCATGAGGACACATCAGCGTGCATCAGACACAGCACACATCAAGCAGGCTCATCCCACTCCTCCTGCAATGTGGTTGCCATAGGAGCACCTGGAGTGCTCCAGGCTGGAGTCTGATACACTCCAAAAGGGTTCCCTCTCCGGAGAGCCAATGAAGCAGAGTGCCACGATGTGCCGTGGCAGAGTTTCAGAGAGCACAGGTACAGACTGGGTCTCCCAGACTGGAAGGCAGAATGTGGTTTCCTCCTAACAGGACTGGAAGGGATCTCCACTGCACTTGCTGGTGGAGCAGGACGGGGAGGGCGGGGGCATCGCAGGCTGCCGGGTTTGCAATTATTTTTTATGCAGAAGAACCAGAATGAGCAGGCTCAGAGTGACAATTAGAAGGCATTCTCCTGCTGTGCTGCAAGAGAGAATATTGAAAATGTTTTCAGAGGATGATTAATGTGGAGGGGAAAAAAGGCAATGGCAGAAATAAGTGCAGGTTAAGCAGTAGATATAGCAAAGCGGGCTGCTACCACCAGATTATTAACAGTCCAAAGTGATGCTGAGGACACTTTAATAAACCCATTCAGGGAGGATTACTGCTATTAGGAATAATGATCACAGGCAGCACTGTGTTTTATATGAATAATGGGGGCTATATCCTCTAGCCACAATCTCTGTTAGAGCTATTTTATGTCTGCTGATACATATGACATTTTTCTTTGATCATGGCAAAGTGGGTAGTTTGATACTTACATTTTCATCGTTATAAAAAATCCAGAACCAACCAATGAAATTATCAGATCAGAGCTCTGGAAATGAGTATTACAGAAAAGATGGACAAGCATCCAAAGTCAGAAAATATTTGGAATGTGGTAGAATCTGCAAAGTTAGAGTTCTGAAAAAGCGTATTTTTGTTCCATTGACCTGCCTCTGTCTGCTCAGAATCATAGCCAGGAATTTCTGCACAAAATCTTTCCTGCTTTCCTGTGAGGCATGACACATGAAAAAGAGCAGAATTGCACATCTCTTTAGAGGCTCTCTGCAGGCACAATCTCAGTTTGCTGCCTGAGGTCTGTTGCAAAGTGACCTGAGGCCTGGGACTGCCCTAATGTCATGCAGAAATTCAAATGATGGAGCAGATTACTTCTGTAAATGGTAATTTGCAGTAGGTTCTCTTCTTGAGATATATGTTTCTATACAAGAAGATAATATATACTTCTCTACTGGTTTAATGTAGATGTGATAGGGCACAGTTATGTTCTAGAGTTTGAGAGTTTTTTGCAGCTGATCCAATAAAGGGAAAGTCCCTTCTTCCCTATCAAAAATATTAACTCTGAATCTAAAAGTATGTTTGACTGCCAGTTAGGAGGGATTATATTTAATCTGGGGCCACTGAAGCTTATCAAAACAAAACATGTAAACGGTTTTTGCAGAGTAGATTAATCCATTAAGAGAATTTCTCAGTGATCAGAAAAAACCCAAACAGTAGCAAAAATGAAAAAAAAAAAAAAAGAAAGAAAATATGGGACAAAGAAGAGGAAAAAATAGGGAACAATTCCCACCTCCCCTTCTTGTAGTGTGTGTCCGTTCTTCTGGCAGGCATCATGTTCCAGCAGTTAAGCCTTTGTCTATCAAAACTTCCACACAGAAGAAATTTCCAGGCAAGATGTGAAGAGTAAACAAAATGGTTTTAAATTTTGTTTATATTAATTTATATTTCACAGGTCTTTTTTGCAGGATCACTTTTTCAATAAACCTATAAAGTGCCAGCAAACTATAAGTAGTTAAGAAGTAATTTGCTTCTGGTATTTTGCATTAATACCGAGGATCTGACTTTTGCTTAAACAAAATACACAAACCTGTCAATGCAAAACAGTGAAAAAAGTTAAACAGGCACTGTTCTCTATCCAGAGGACTGTCATGCACTTACAGGCATTGGTAATTTTCATTTTCACTGAATCTCACTGGCCTAACTCTGCTGCCACTGGGAATTATGCTTACTGATTTCAAAACCAGCCAAATTAAGGCAGTGGTCTGGAAATCCCATTTCTGTCTCTGATAGAAAACTAGTCCCTGCTTGCATGGAGAGAATGTTTCCTTCCTAAACCCTGTCAGAAGATGAGAGCTCTGCCACAACATTCAATGGTGCCCTGGACACCATGACTTGCTGTTTGTTGGAAATGCAGCTTCTCATCAGTGACTACCTTTTTTTAATATTTTTTTATGCTGTAGGGACATTCTGTGATGTCTCCCAACTTGCCTTTGTCCTGCAAGTAACCATGCAAACTAGCTTCTAGAAATGAAATGTTATGAGCACTGAGATACATCAGCTACCACAAGATCTGGTGTCTCTGCCTTGTAAGCACGTTCTGGTTTCAGGAGAGTTTGTGTTTTTTTCAGAAATGTTGATGTAAATGTAGTTTGTTTTTCCTGATGATTATATTTTTCCATGCCTGTCACCACATGCTGTTGTTATGACCCCTGAGCCACTCTTGTTTTGCTGTTCTTCACACATATTCTCTTACCACACTACCAGGTGCTGTGTATGGAGCTAATTTTAGGTACTTTGGTGGAGACTACACACCTGAAATAACAACAGGCAGATTGCCATACCATCAAATAAGCAATGTAGGAAAAAAGCTTCTTTTTAAACAGAAGCTTATTTTGTTTTAAAAATTATCTAGTCTGCTGATGGATCCCTTCTGCCATCTCTTCTGTGTTATCTGACACGATACTGTGTAACCATTAACTCTATTTATGGTTTCACATTCAAAAATGTACTTAAATGGAAAATAATCCAATCAAAGCTCTCTATAATCTTGTTTTTCAGTTTTTTGAACAAGAAAATAGAAAAATTGATAAAGTGTAGTGTTCTGGGTCATAACAGTGTCCCTCTTGTAACACAAAATGAATGCCATTAGTCATGAGAAAAGATTATGATGCAACTTTTCTTTGCATGCTCAGTGAATTATCTATTCAATGCCTACTACATGTTGCTTATGAGAAGTACATTGAAACAGATTTTTTTTGTGAAAGCATGCAAAACATGTCTGAGTAGCTGTAGTCCATGGGTTTTTTACCATTGAAAGGCCCTTAGGAAATGTTCAGCAATCTGATACGAAAAGCTAGAAATCACTTGGATAACTTATTGAAAAGCTTCTTACCTCCTCTGTCCTTGGAAGACACTGTGGATGATTTGGCAAAAGCTGGTATCTGAATTTCTCTAGTGTTTTTTCTGGGGTTGTGGCAGTAAGGCCCTGACAGAGCAGAACCCTACATCACAGGATATGTGGGGCTGCCATTGCCAGGTCAATGTGCTGGAAGCTCAGCCCATCACAGGAATTTCAGCATTACATGGAGTCACAGGCTGCTGCCAAAAACTGCTGCTGCTTGTCTGCCTAGGTGTTAGATCCAGGATTAAATGCTTGAGAGATGGATTTTTGTGTTTGGACTCAGATGTTTATTAATTTTTATTTATAGTACAGTCTCACAAGTTGTGAGTTCTAGCTAACAAGGTGAAAAATGGCTCTGTCTCTATCTCTTTCCAAGGTCTTTTAAAAGTAAACTGTCCAATTATGAAGTGGCATCTAAATTTTTTTTACTTTTATCCCAATAACCAACCACCCGTGGTCCGCAATGCAGACTTTTCCATCCAATTACAAAATACCACCCAGACCCATGAATAAGAAGGTGAAAAAGAAGGACTTAGCCTATGCCCTAAATCCTTCATCTTGCTTTATATATATTACTATATTCTAAAACCTTGAACTCTAAGTTTTCCACCCTGTGATGTTACGCACTTCTATTCAAGGTACACACCCACAATCCCAGTGCTATCACTCAATTTTGGAAGCCTCTTCCACAGCCTCGGGTCAGATGCAGTGTTTTCTTGGGGGTCAGTGCCTGTCAGCACAGAAAGTCTAAAACTCTCAGCTTCCAGGGTTCCAACACCTAGGAGTCATTGTAAGCTGAATCAATGTCTGTGTCTGCTACCAGAGAGGACATAAAGGAAACTGCTTGAAAAAATGTGAAGGAAAAACACAGCACTTTGTGACACAGGGCAAAACCAACCAAAAAATCGGATGTGTTACACCCTCCTCGCCCAGTGGGGAGGGTTAGCTGATCTGATGTGACAACCAGCCCACCACAGCTGCTGACGTGCCTTCAGCTTTACTGAAGGGGGTGTGGTGCCTCTCTTGCTGCCACCCAGTGCTACAGTGCCCATTAAAATACAATATCATGCAGAGTTGCTTCATGCACTGTAGCTGCTGTGCCACACGGTTCAGTTAGGGTAGATGGAGAGAGGTTTAGTCCCACAGTGAAATGTCCTCCCTGTTAAATGGGGAGCCTGCTGGCTTTCACTGCATTGCACACTGACAAATCCTACCCTGGAGGAAATGGATGAGGTATTTGGTATCCACATCAAGGCACATAGGCAGAAAACACATTGCAGTAAGGAAAAAGAAAAAAGGAAAAGAAAAGGAAAAAATAAAAAAGAAAAGAAAAAGAAAAAGAAAAAGAAAAAGAAAAAGAAAAAGAAATAGAAATAGAAAAAGAAAAAGAAAAAGAAAAAGAAAAAGAAAAAGAAAAAGAAAAAGAAAAAAAGAAAAAGAAAAAAGAA
>JBBMKD010000115.1:49921226-49950490 GCA_037834095.1 Argya squamiceps | reverse complement strand
AAAAAGAAAAAAGAAAAAGAAAAAGAAAAAGAAAAAGAAAAAGAAAAAGAAAAAGAAAAAGAAAAAAAAAAGAAAAAGAAAAAAAAAAAGAAAAAGAAAAAGAAAAAGAAAATTATTTTGAGATAGAGTTACTATCTTTGGCCACAACAGAAAAGGTGGTTGTAATTCATACTTGCTCTCTGTTGCTGCTGGCTATGTACAGATAACACCTTGAAATAAATAAAATCAATGCCAATGCAGTTATTGGATTTATCCCAGCTGTTCATGGCCTCAACTAGAGACCACTCAGTGTCCAAGTCTTTTCACTAGACTCAAAATACCATAAGTTTCCAACCATGGAGCCAGGATGCCTTATTCTGTCCCTGTCTTTGGAGGAGCAAAACTCTTTTGTGTTGGTAATGACTTGGGAAGGGGTCTTTTGAGGGAGCAGACTGAGGGCTGAGACAGGGAATTAAGTCGAAGGGATTTTTGCTGAAGAGGAGGAATGAAGAAGAGTCAGGGGAGCCTTTTGAGAGGAGGGGGATGGTGGTACCTCCTGTATTTCTCTAACCAAGCCTTCCTTTATTTGAGCTAATCCTATAATGTGTAACTTCCCGACTCTTTCCACCCCTCTCTCTTCAACTTCTTTCTGCTTTCCCTTCACTTGCTACAGCTGAAACCTGCTCACTGTCCTGGGATCTGCAGATAAATGTAGTGAAATGGGTCCAGGACACAAAGACAGACTCATCAGTTTTCCTATAACCTATGCACAAGGGCAGCATTCCCTCATGAACACATCATGTTTCTGCCTGTGACTCTGCAGTTGTGGTCTCCACCTCCCACCTTCCAGCCTCAGCATATCTGACTGTCCATGGTTCTGGCAGGGACAGAATATTCAGTGGTTTTCCATCTGTCACTGACTAGGATGCCTTGATTGCTCTGGCCAGTGGTTCTTGTGTCTCCAAGTAGCTTTAACACATTTTTCTTTATTTGTTTATGTGCTCTGTGTGTGTGTATGTGTGTATAGATAATGTACACATTATCCCAGAGAGTGGAGCACATACATGAAAATTTTGAGGGACTTGCTGCACCATTTTCATGGCTCTTTAGTTTTGCCACTGACATAATGTAGGTAGCAATGCAGGTCAGACAGAGAATCTCACTGTCCATACTCTACCAGAGATGAGAAGGAATTGTTCTCCTGGTGTTAGACAGACTTATAGTGTCCACAAAATGAATTTCCTGATGGAGTTTGAAAGCCTCATATATTGGGGGACTTCCGGAAGATGTTTTACCTCAAAACTCTGAATCTGAATCTTGCTACATTTGCTGGGGCTGGAGTATGCAAACTCCAGCAATTCCTTTCCCACCCAGTATGGAAATTCCTGTGTTGAAGAAGGTGGTGTTTTGTCACATAGGTACCCAGGCTGTCCCAAGGCAGAGACATGTTTTCTGAAAAGACTGTGATTATAAACCAGTTAAAGAAACACAGGCAAGGTATACAACTCAGAAGAACACTACCTGTAGAAAGTGTGTGCTGGGTTGTTTATTTTTTGCATATTTAATATTGAAAAGAGCACCAGCATTGTAGTTACAGACATACAGACATGCAAAATTGCCTTTTTTTCCTTTTTTTTTTTTTTAGCTTTCTACTAAGTGTGCAAAGGGTACAAAGGGAGGGATTATGTGTCATATTAATTTTGTGTTGTTTCAGTCAATGAGCATGGATATACTAGGGTCATCCTCTGATGACCATCCGTGTCATACTTTATGTTACTCAATCATTATTTTGCAAAGACATTTTAGAAAGATAGTGTTTATTTACTTTCAAAGACAATATACTGAGTCTGGAGTTAACCTGGTAGAGAAACACAGAGTTCCTGTCTTGCTAAACTTATGCTGATGAATTACCAGAGCCAACAATAACCTCTTTTCACAGAACTGAAAATGCATGAAAAGCTTATAAAATGTGTGAAACAGCTTAAAGCACAGGTGAGCAAGGCTTGCCTGGACCCAGTGTTAGCATCTCATTATCAGAGCCAATGCTGGCTTTTAGTGTATGCGACAAAGTGGGAAAGAGAGCAAGAAACATGTTTGGTGTTTCTTGTTTGAACAGTGAAGGGATGAAAGGACAGCAAGGTGGAAAGGAGGGTTGGGTGTACTGTGTATGCCTTGTGACACCTTTTTTTTAGTCAGAAAGTGATAGGAGAGACCTGAGCTTGCAGACCTGCCCTGCTGCTGATGAAGGGGCACCAGCTGCAGACCAAGTAAAAGACCTGGTAATACCAGGCACGCGCTCACATCCGTGCTGGCCAGCCTGTGACAGTGATGTCGTGGTGTCCTGCAGGTGGCTGGGAAGGAGGATGATGGAACAGAGCAGTGATTCATTCCTTGCCCTCTAGAGGTATTCTCACAGTCTCCTCCAAGTGTATGAATCAGAAGGACAAAATACACACTGTATTTTCTGTCCGGAAATTCAGATAGAAAGTGTCTGTAGAGCGCTTCTCTACCACTCTGGAGAGTTACAATGTTGTCTATCACCCATTTGCTAAATTCTGGTAGAATTCCAATTTCCTGTGTGGATTTCAAGGGGGGGGTAGGTGCAGGGTGGGAAAGCTGTGCTATAAAGAATGGAGAGCAAATGCTATGTCTAGGGTCTGCTTTGCTTTTGATCTCCTTCCTGCCATACTGCCCTTGGGTCCTGACATAAAAAATCACAAATGGCCCTGGTTTTAAAACAGGTGCGAGCGAGTCTGAAATACCAACAGTATCCACATTTTGAAGAAGTTTTTTATAACTTGGTCAGGCTTCTATGTCCTTGTTTACCTACCCTGTTTCCTCAATAAATAGATGAAATGTAGTGGGAGTAAATAATTCACAGTATCTAGAAAGTTTAATTGCTCATAGGAATTAATATTTCTGTGGAGAAGTGTGGATCCAGTTAATGAGATGCTCTGAAATGAAATTACGTTACAGATGTTTCTTCTGTCCTTAAATAATATTTTCTTAAATTTAAATACACGTATTTTTTATATACTAGATGCTTCCATAAAATTATAGTGTCTATAAATTAATAATCTGCTTGGTTGGAAAAAATGATTCTATAAAGTAGTCTAGCACCTAAATAAAAGTACTACCTGTGTTTAGAAATAGGGTAGAACATATTTTGACCAATAAAAATATGATGACTGAAGTTCACATGTAACTCCAGCTTCTGCAGCTGCCTTTCACTCTATTTTGGCCTCTATTTTGCTGCAACTGACTTAGTGTTTAATCTCATCCATATTCACTGATTTTTTTTTAACCAAGAGCAAAAATTCCATTTTTTGAATAAACAAAATATATGTTGTACCTATATATATTTCCAGAACATTCTTGATATTTTCTGTCTGTTTGTATCATTCTCTCCTTCTTGTTGCTTTTTTTCTTCGTTATCTTCAACGTGAAATCTCTGCTTTGCTCACTCGCACTACCCGGAAGGTCTCTTCAATCTCTTGAAAGTCACTCAGTTGGGTTGATTCCTGTGGTGGCAAGAACTAGGTAGACACAGAGAGATTTTCACACATTCAGATTCCAGAGAAAGTAACTGAGGGTTTGTAAGGAGGATAAGAAGTTTTATGATCTGGATTGTATCCTTTGGTTGGTTGACTTCAGATTGTATGAAAATAACCCTCTAAGTTACTGCTTTTTGGTTGGCTTTTTTCCCTATTACCTTAAAATGTTTTTAGAGTATATGAAGCTAGGGGATGTTTTTTACTAAAGAGCAAGGCTGTGACAGAAGCCTGGTTTCTGACAATGATGCTGTTGCAAATCTCTGCAAATTTGAGCAAATGGTTGAAAGACCACTTCCACTTTTTTAGTTTCTTAGGGATGTAATCTCAGCAAAGAAAATCCTAACTAGGTTAAATTTCTCACTTTGTAAAAAGGAGATAATATGATCTGATATGAATCTATTGCCAAATATATTTCTTGGCTATAGACCCATACTCTGAAATTTGAGGACTTTTGACTTCTTGAAGTATTATAGAGCAGATGTCATGGTATTTATCACTACTGTCCTTGACTGCAGAAGACACTTTTCATAAATCAGTCACATTTATCTTGAATAATACTTTAAGAATAGATTTTTACAGTTTCTTCTGTGGCTTCCAAACCCCTTGTGTATGTAGAAGGCCAGGCAGACTGTTCTGTTTTGAATGTCAATAGTTGTGAGGCACTGCACATTTGCAGAAAGACAGTAGTGGGGGAAAAGCATCAGGATAGATAACATGACTATAGGGATGCTCATAGTTTCTGACAGCTCCATTTTCTTCTGCCATCTGTGTCCTCAGTCTTTCTGGAAATTATGGTGCATCAGCAATTCTGTTTTATTACCCAAAGCTAAATCAATTTAGAAGGATATTTGATATGGCAGCAGTTCCTTGAGTTGCCATAGAAAAACTAGAATATTTAACACTCAAATGAAAGATGATATTTGTTAAGGCAGCAATTTCTTGAGTTGCCGTAGAAAAACTAGAATATTTAATGCTCAAAGAAGTTGTACATTGTAGAGTTATGATTACTAGTATGTGCATATTTAGTATCAGAAAATAATTTCCATATTTCTGAGCCTTCAGATCTTTTCTCCAAATTACTCCAACCATTTAGAGTGGCTTTTAGGCAAAAAAACCCACCAAAAACCAAAACTAAAACAAAACCCCAAAACAACCAAAAACCCCACACTCAATTTCTATCTCTTTCATCCTAGGAGAAAAAAAAACATGGAGACATGAGTAAACCTTCCCATGTCCTGGAAAAATCCTCGGAATTCCTTGCAAAATCCTGGGGGGACAACCTCGGCCCTGCTGTTTCCTGCTGTGTTGTGCCAACAGCACCTCCTGCTTAAACACAGGCTTATCCCATCATTTGGCACCGTGGATTTTCTACATGAGTCATGAGAAAATCTGCCTTGGTGAGTAGGTCAGAAATAAATGCAGCAGTATCTGTGGACAGTGCACTTTTACTGGGATATGCAGACCATTGTTTATTCAATATGCAAGCGTTTGCAGTGTAGGGAACTAGAAACGCCTTTCATGGTTAAGTCCTATGTATAATAATGCAAGTTCTTGTGTATCTTGTGCAGGGATTAAGTTTGGAGCAGGTCAGGATTTGTATGCATTCAAATCACAGGGAGATTTTGTCACTGGTTTTAGTGGGGCCACTCCAAGCAAGCTGTAAGCTGCGATCCACAATGCAGTTTTTAAACACTCCCAAGCTCCTTTCCAAAGGATATCTGCACTTGTTTCACCCCAGTGGTTCTATAATATTCCCTTTACATCTTTCATTCTTCTCAAGTGACAATGTTTTTCCAATCATGGGGCTGAAAGGTGGAAAACCTTTCTCCTATTTCTCTTCATTTAATTAAACCCAACATAACCACTCTCTGGCACAACATTCATAGACCATGTACAGACAAAAACTTTGTGACCATTCCTCCCTTTGTTTCTGTTTACTGGATGCTTTTGTTTCATCTTTCAGTGTCAGGATCTTGAAAACATTCTGAAATGTAACAATGGTGATGGACTCCAGTACTTAAAAAAATGTGGAGAGCAGATCCTTGGGGTTTATAAGTCGACAGTACTCCATTGACTTTCACTACTGGAACAGATGAGTCAGGAATGAAAAGTTAACATTTTGAGATTTGTTTGGAGTTTTTTTCTGTTGGGTTTTTTCCCTCAGTTTATGGAATGTAATAAAACATAAATAAAAATAACGTGCATTTGTGGCTCATTTTCCCCCTGGAATGATTTTTATCTCTTTATGATTTTCATACAACTCTTAATCATAACCTGTATTTTATCTTATTTGTAGATACTGCAAATTTTTCTTAGATTTGCCCACCAAAGCTGTTTCAAAACTCATTCTATCCACATGAAATAAGAATTAACTCCTTCCACTTATTTACAAATTTTACATTTGCTTCCAACTACAGATGATAACACATCCTTATGATAGAAATGGGATGTAGTAGCACACAGACACCATCAGCCTAGCTCTGCTGATGGAATATGAACCATGTGTTGGAATATTTGCTGATGTGACTCATCTGTTTCTGTGGGTGATTTGGCTATCCAAAAGATGTCTGCTTTCTCAGCCCAGTGACACAGATCTGGGTGTTGGAAAGCAAAGGTTAGAAGCTCTTCCTTAGATGAAAACTGGCCCGAGGGAGTCAAGTGGGAAGATCCTTTAGACAGGTTTTATGAGGCCAGGTGGAAATTCAGTGCTTGAAGATGAATTTGGGATTTCAAAGCATTGTAATTCTTTTTATGATATCCATGACAGGCCTGGTGGCCTACGTGTTAGTACAGATGTGGATTCTTTTCCAGCTGGCACTCCTTGTTTCTACTAACTTTTCCCATGTCCTCTTCTGGAATCTGTAATCAGCCTCACAGCTGCAAAGGGACCACCTTACAAGTACCTTTCACTTGCTGCTGTTCTCTCATTTGGCTTATCAGCTATCTTTGTTGCTTTCTCATTGCTGAGGAGACGGTACAGTCCTGTGGAAACTCCAACAGTATTTGCCAGTAGCACATTATACAACTTTATGTTGGTTGGAAGCAGTTCCTTAGGCCTTACTGCCCAAATATGATTTTTCTATCTGTCTGTGGTGTCACATTAAGGTTCTTCTGACAGTAGATGAAAGATTGTTCTCTTTGGAGTTGATTGACTCATTCAAGGAAATTTTGCTGCTCCTTGACTTTATTTGACCCTTGGATGGCACAAAACTGGGGGATTGATCAATCCAGGTTGAAACTAGGTTGATCAATTGGGGCACATTTGTGGAACAGGGACTTCTTTGAATGAGAATCCTCCTTAAAAAGTTTGAGAACTACATAAAATGCTACAAATTCTACAAGCAATTTCTACAGGTCAGAAGTAATAAGGGACAAACAGAGTAGCCAACTGGTTTTTTTTTTTCAAGACAGAAAAATCTGGGAAAGAGCTGACTCTGCAGTAAAGGCAGGCAAGTACATACTGATGTGTTTATAACAAATTGTTATTATCGTGTTTTAAAGGATGCAACCTTTTGATATTACTCTGGAGAGCTACAGAGTGATCTCATGTTATTGAAATATAAACTGACACATAATATTCAGTATGTTAAGTACAAAAGACATGCATGTAGGACAGATGGAGAAAGAGGACATTATTTGCACAGAAAAATATATTTTATATATGTATACTTCCATGATAAGCAGCTCTGAAAATGTCAACCCAATAACTGGATGTGGCTAAAGGAGCAAAAAAAAACCCCATTTGTAATCCTTACGGGAATTGTAAGGAACAAGCCAGAAAATGCCATTAGTATGTGACATATATCTCCAACATATCCATTTTTTGACACCATGGGCATTTCTGATCACTTCACCCCTAGAGGAACAGGCATACAAAGAATGTCACAGGGCATGGAAGCAACACCAACAAAATGGTCTCAAATACACTGAAAGGCTAAAGAGAAACCTGTACTTTGGCGGAAAATGCCCTGAAAAAATTTAAAGAGAAACGTAAAACATATGTAGAATGATAATTCTTTTTTTACCTCAGAAAGTTGTTGTAGCTGCAAACAAGAAGCTCTGGCTGAGGGGTGCCTGGGCAGTTGTGCCCACAAAGAAGTGGAGTCATGTTTTAAAAGTCAAAATCTATTTGGTTTTTCATCATATTTTCACTTTTGGAACATTCTGCTTTTTGGGAAACTTCTTGTTTTCTTTGAACACTTTTCTTTTGGTGCTAAAGAAATATATGATTTTTATCATTACATAATCTGCACTTTCCTATGTCCATGCCCTTCTTTCTGGACTGGCAAACTTTGCTTTAATACTTGAGAATGGGGTTTGAAGCCCTCTTGGTTGTAATTTTAACAGGATATTTTGGAATAGCTTTGTTCACTCTAGTGAGCCCAGTGACCTCTAATCTCTTATGAAGACACATAGCATATGTGACATGATGGTTTAATATTTGCTATGAAGCTTTGCAGCTGTCACTTAACAGTAATTTGACACAATACTTGAGTAAATAAAAGTATTCCCCATAGTAAAAGCTATGTCCTGATGCTGACAAACAATTCTGTACGTGCTTGGTTTTGTTCCCCCTTTAATACCCAAATACAACCTCATACATCAAAGAAAAAGGGATGGATTCTCATAGGACACAGCCCTGAGATTGTATTTTGCAGGGCATTAACTCTGACAGGCTCAAGGGTTGTGGTGGATAATCAAAAGAGCATGAATTTGGAGTGTGAGATTGCATGGAAGGGAGCTTGTTCACTGAATGTGTGACCAGAATTACAAACTGTAGGAAGAGAGGATCAACAGACCTTGTCTGTGGCATTAGTCAGGGTATTTGGAAAGTGTTCTGTCCAGTATTTTTGAAAACTAAGTGGACAAATGAAGAGAAAACTTGATTTGGGTACTGTCATGCCAGACCATCTCCTGTGGTCTGTGAGCACAGCTCACTTGGTCCATGGACCATTGTCAGGCTCACTATCTTCCATCACCCAGATGCAGGCAGACAAGTTTAGCAGCCACAGCATCCTTGTGCTTCTAGCCCTTAGGTGGGGGCAGAAAGTGGCATCTCCAGCACAGGAGCAGACTCTGAGTGCTCAGAAAAACCAGTACACTCAGGGGTCCCTCTGCACTGCTGACCATATCTCCCCTGCACTCACCCAGACTGGGCAATACACCCAGCAGCTGCCTGTGCAACCTGCTGCTACAGTGATATCAGCCCACAAGATCTAAAAGCATGAAAGACAGGATTTGTAATTGCAGGGGACTTAAATTTGGCAATAAGAGGCTCAGGCTACATCAGACATAACTATGATTATCCAGTAAACAATGCACTTAGGGATGTTGTGAATTTGGTGATGTTTCATGTTTTCAAATCAAGGCTGGATATCTTTTGACAGAACAATATTCCAACCCAAGCAGGAGACACTTTATTTTTTAAAACCCAACCCATTAATGACATTCTACAGTCTGTTTTGTTGCACAAAGTGAGGCCAGATTCTTAGAGTAGTTCTTAAAATCTGATGACTCTTATGAGGTGCTCTGTCTTCTCAGCCAATTATTTTAGTTATTCAGGCACTGGAAGAAAATTAGATATCTTTGAGACTCTACAAAGGAAATTGCATCCTTTCATTGCTAATTTTGATATGCAGTGTGCCAAACTTCACCTGTGTCTTTTGATGTGTGTTGTGAGACCATGCCAACAGCAGGAGCCAAGAGTAACAGCTTTCCTTCTGTCAGGATTTACTCACTTGTGAATTGCTTATGGCCAGGCTTTGCTGCAGGTTGATTCACAGCAACAGCAGCACTTACTTCTTTATTCAAAGAAATACTTAATTTTTATACCTAATTGAGTTCCACTTTAACCAGAATTCATTCTGGGGAGCCCCTCTACTGCTTTCAGCAGCATTGGTCCAAAATGAGCATCCACATCCGCATATTGCACCTTGTATTTTAAATTATTTTTACACTCAGCTAATGATACTGCTTTTCTGTAATTCCAGAAGAAAGTTGACAGTAGGATAAAGTATTGTTCAAGGGCTACTGCTTTGATGGCATGATCTGTTTTGCAAAAGTACTTATCCTCACACTTATAATTTTGTAGAGAGAAATCTAAGCAGGTTTACTTACAGAAGAGCCATTTGGAGCCCAAAGTCTGAATCACCTGTACTTTGGTGCAAATGTTTTGGCACTGACATCTGCTTGGAATGATAAGTGATTCAGACTTATCTAGAGACAGAAGCCAAAGAAGTGCCTCAGAGGCACAGCAAATAGAAAGGATCTTTAGGCATTGTAATGGCTCCTCTTTAATAATTTCCTGCCTGAACAGAAAATGGAAACTCCTTATCCTTTCATGCACTATTCTCCTGTTTTGTCCCTGCCCCCATTTTTGGTCTCAGCTATCCTCATGTTCCAGATCATTATCCCTAAATGTCTGAAGACTGATCCTTCTTTTTGCAACTTTTAAACCCAGCACTAATTCCTTTCCTTCTCTCTTATCTTGATCTTGACATTACTGGTGTCTTGTTGACATCATAGTCAATGTGTGTGGAAAAGAACTGAACACTGCTCTGCAGAATGAGAAACTGTGGGAGCAATTCATGCTCCATCAGGACTGACATATGTAAGCACATGGTATTTGACCAAGACTTTGCATTCTTTATGTTCATCCAAGGGGTAAAGAACAGGAAATAATTCTATAAGGAACAAGAAATAGGATTTAAGATCAGAGACTTAAGTTTTAATTTCTCCAGAAAAGCTTCTGACTACGCCAATTCAAGTTAACCAGAAACCTCACAGGAACGACTTTCAAACTTTTAGAATACATGAGTATGTGTACTCTGATCTACAGAGAACCCAATCTGTAGAGATCTTTTTGAAATTTTCTGATACATTTGAAATTCACCATGTTTCAAACTACTTTTGATTCTACTAATTTTTTTAAAAAGTATTTTTAAAAAGTATTTTTTTAAGTATTTTTAAAAAGCAATTTATTTGGGATTTTTTTGTGGTTGGTTGGTTCTTGTGGACACAATTCACAGACTCACAAGATATTTTGGGTAGGAAGGGGCCCACAAAGATCATCGAGTCCTGCTGTTAAGTGAATGGCCTGTACAGGGATTAAACCCATAACCTTGGTGTTATTAGCAACGTGGTCTAACCAACTAAGCTAATCTGAGGGTCATTAACTGAGAATAATTATCTTTTAAACATAATTTAAAACATTTTAATTTTTTTCATATATAACATTTTTTACCATTGATATCAATTGCCACAGTTTTGCTGAAATACTATTTAAGAGTTCTAAAGTGTTCCAAAAAAACCAAAATAATAATTGTAGCATGTTTTGTGATATGATCCAGACATTTTATTTGATTCTTTTTTTGAACCTCTTCTTGAACATCCTGCTACATGGATGATCACACCAGGTTATTGTGTAGACTTGTGTGAAAAGTCTTTCATGGACTAGTGAAAACAGCACACAGATGCCCTTCCTGTTCTCATCATTACAATTTCAGGCTGCTTCTGTCCTTAACTAGATCTGGACAGTGAGATCATACTTTGAAAACAGAGAAGAGAATTACAGCCCTCTCCTTTTACAAGAAAATTTCCGTGGGAGTATAACACAAGCCATTGTTTAACAAATTTGACATGGAAAATTTAGTGTTTGTAACACTTGTTTTGTAGAAGCTTCTACAAAGCATCTCTAACTTAAGTGGTGAGTTTTTTTCACCTCTCCTCGACCTGACAAATCCCTCTATTGGGAAAATTTTGCAACAGCTGTATTGCTCATTAATCAATGGTAAATTAAGAAAATGACCTAGGACTGGTTATCAGCTGGATTCTCAGTATGTTGTAAAAGTTACATCAGCCTCCAGACACTGTAACATAAGGTAGTATAACACAGACATCCCCAATTAGAGATCTCCTGGGGCAAAGAATGAATGGAGAAGAGAGATTGATGACACCATGTTTTGCTGAATGTCATCTGTGAGGAGTCTTCATGGCAGAGGTTCTATTTATGGCTTTATAGCCGTGAAGTTAATTCCCATGCTAGCACCTGAGTTCCTGTACCACACTTACTTTGTAATCTTGTGCTGGTGGGAAGAATCTCACATTGTTTGCTAGAGTAATAAGAGCCCAGCCCCACAAAACACACTGTGAGATGATGTGTCTCTTATCAGTTTCCACAAAATGTAAGTGCACAGTTCTCTCCATTAAACCCACAATGAAGTGTTTCCTGCTGATTCAAAGTACCTGAAAGAGGCAGTCCAGGAAACCTTTCCAAGGAATACCTACAGTGGTGCCTATATCAGAATTGCATTAAATAAAGTAAAACACCTTTGGTTTATCATTTTTTCTTTTAAGCTTCAGCTGTGGATTGCATATCTTACAAGACTTGTGCTTTTTCTCAGTAACTGCAATGCTTGTATATCAATTTTTAGCTGGTTTCCTAAGGAACTGAGTTTTCTGTGATAGCGTATTTGGTTTCTCCAGTTGTGTATCAGTTCCCTCTGCCCTGGTAACTTTGTTACCTACTAGCCAATTTGAACTAGTTTGAAGAAGTTTGAAGAAGACAATAGAAATCTTAATGTGAAATATGTCCCAATGTTTGAGGTTTTTTGAAATATCAGTAACTGGAGAGAAGAAAGAGATCTGAATTAGTGCCACTGAGAAAAAGGCAGTTGTGTGACAGTATGTTCAGTAGCAGTCAGCCAGTCTTCATGCATGAAGACAACAGGCCATACCATATTGATGACATGAGGGAACAGAATAACTGAGGTTACTACACTGGCAAGGCAGAAGAGGATATAAATCTGTAAGAAACCCAAACTGCTTTTCTGTTCACTAAAGTATGTGCTAGTTTTACTTGCCGTTATGCACTTCTACCTGCCATACTGTAAATGCCTGTGGAACTTAATTTGGCCCCACATAGGAAATTTTTGCAATTTTCAATTTAGAACTAATTGATAATGGTTATCAGCACTAGATTTCATGGTTGGATTTTTTTTTCCTTCTGTCATCCTAAGACTTGCTTTTCTTAAAAAAAAAGGCAAAGAAAAAAGTAAAATTACTTATTGGTGTGGTTCGTTAATGGATTGAGGAGTTCTTGATCACTTCATGTCTTGGACTGGAGATCTGAGTGACTTTTTAAGGGATATAGACTTTGGGTTTCTGACTTTCAGTCTGTTTTTGATCCAAAAATCTGTGAATTTTTGACAGATGTAGTGAAGAATTTATGCTGACTGATAATGGGTTTGTTTTTATGACTTGACTTAAAACCAGCCCGTTGATGTCCAGAAGCCTGTGCACAAAATTCTACAAACGTGTGCTTATGTCAGCAGCTGGTGTTAGGGCACCACAGATTTCCTTACGGGGCAAGGTGGCACGGGCAGTGTTACCTGGGGGCTTTGAGCAGGACTGCTGTAATCTTTAATATTGTTTGCCTTTATTTTTGTTCTTTATCTCTAAATTCCTAGCTGTATTCCTTGAACAGCTCATTCCTTCTTGTTTATTTATTGGTATCCCAAAAGTGAAGAAATGCCAGAAATTTCATCAACAGACAAGGGTCTGGTGCAGGAGAAAGTGCTGGAGCAAGACAGAAGAGGAATTGGGTCTCAAAGGAAAATAAAGCAGCACAGTCAGTCTCCTTGCTGTAGTTAACAATCCTTATCTCCTTGGCTGATGAGCATTTGCTCCTCACTGAAGGTGGAGTTTTTGGGAGAAGTTTGATCCAGTGGGGCTCTGGCAGCTGTAGCTGGGAGAAATGCGTGGAGGTACCTGGCAGGGCAGCAGAGCCCAGGGTGGACAGAACACTGGGCAGTGTGGCTGCAGGGCAGTGCAGGCAGGGGAAGCTTTGTCATGGGCAGACAGCAGCTGAAATTGTCTGCACAAAACCTGCCAGCAGCAGTGCTGTTTTTTGGCTGTCTGGTGTTAGGACGGCCAAGGGCTGGTGCTGCAGTTGGCAGGTGAGCATACCTGGAGAGAAATTGCAAAGGACACAAATATTCCTCCTGTTTGTCCTTGGGGAAACTGGAGTGCAACCTGCAAGCCAGCATCCTCCAATTTGGCCTCAATGGAGTGCACAAGTTTGAACAAATAAATCCTGTTCCCCGAGGAAATGCTCAAGTCTTTGTGTGAAGCTTTGTAACAGCAGAGAAAGCTGTTGCAAGGAAAAGTAATGCTGCATAATTTGCTTGTTCATCCAAGTTCAATAAACTCCTTTGTGTACAGTTATTGCCTTTATGCAAAATAAATATCTCTGACAATGAAACAGGTTACTGGAGACTAATCTACTTTCTTCAGTGGTTCCTTAGCAACCACAGTTGTGAATTAGTTGCCAAGCAGCCCGGTTCAATGCTTTGCAATGAAGCAAGCAGAGAAAAAACTTAATAAAAAGGTGCAAGACTGAATTGTGAAGTTAAGTGAAGACTAACAAGCAAACATTTGTGCCTTGTTTTCAAGGTCATCAGCCATTAGTTTTTCCTCTGTTTTTTTCTGAAAAATACACATATTTGTGATTGAAAGCTTCACTGTGGTCTCCTGGCAATGAGGTGCAGGGCTGTGCTGGCTAGCACACTTGCCCTGTACAGGCAGGGTTGGCAACCTGAACAGGGAGATGGGACACAGAGCACCCCTGAGATGTTCACCCAGGCTGGAGGTGCCACTGGTGGTTATGGAGGTTTTCACTGTACTGGTGAAGGGCAACATCTGTATGATGGTCAACAAATACAGGTTGGAAACAAAAATCCAAACTTTATCTACAGTGAAAACTTTTATTCTATATCCACACCCTCCTCCTGTCTGGAACAGACGTTGTTTTTCACGCAGGTAAAAGAAAGAGGTCCCTGGAGGCAGATGGGGATCAAAATTTGGGGAGGAGTAGGCAGTAAAACAAGCAGGGCTGAGAAACTATGGGGTTAAATTGGGAGAGTTCACAAGAAGAAAGAAGATGTAAAAGGGTTGCTGGCCACAGATCTGATTGTGATACCTCCACTGAGGCCACTCTTGCTGAGCAGAGGCAGTGCCATGAGAACGCACTGTGTGACTTCAGGATGGGCAGCCAGGGCTTTTCCTGCTGGGGAGGGGCCTTGGCAGGAACCTGGTGGCAGGGTGGGCAGTATCTCCAGCCACACTGGGTCCCAGGGGATCACACAGACATTACTGGCACAGCTGAGAGCCAGGACCACCAAAGAAAGAAGGAACTGGGGAAGCTTTTGGGAAGCTGACAATCCATCCTCATCTGTGGGGGCCAGCCGTATGGCACACTGATATCGTATGTCTGAGGTCTGGGTCTTAACATAAATTGGTTTATGTCAGTGTCTTCCTCAGGGCATTAGGCTCCACAGCCCAGATGGCAGAGTGCCCTTGGTAAAGAAACCATATGGTAGTACATAGGAGAGGTTCAGGAGGAGAGAAGAAATACATTGTGCTGTACATTTCTCATAACAATAGGCTCAATGACATTTATGTCATCATTAATTGATGGCACAAATGACACCAAAGTCACGTGTGGGCATAATTAATGATGACAAAACTTATGTACAGCACACATAGACTGCAAAAATTAGGCTGCATCACAAGATTTAAATTGGATATGAAGTTTAATCGTATAAAATCCAAAGGCTTTAACAAGTCAAAGATTTTTAAAGTTTTCAGGGTAGGGCACAGTACCCAGAAGCTGTGAAGTGAGCAGTATTATTGCAATGTGCAGCACTTTGAGAATTGTCAAGTCTTGGAGACCTGAAGTATTAGACCTAAGCAGCACTGGGAACAGCAAAATCTCCGTGATTGCATGGAGACAGAGGGAGTGTGGGTCTGTCTGCTGGGAATGAGGGGCCACAGGAAGCAGGGTAGGAATGGCCTCAGAAACTGTCAGATCAGTACTGTATTTTTCTTTTCCTGTCCTAAACTCCCAGACATTGAATACAGTGTTTAAAACTCAGTCTGCAAAATGTGTTTTTATTTTGCACTGCCCCCCCATTCCCCAGCCCCCCGCAAAAAGAGGCATTTCTGTTATCTGACCTCACCAGAGCTGCATCCTTTCACTGCTGCTGCTTTTTAATGATCATTTTAAAATGATTAACAATGCCTGGAGCCATGAGAGCCTGACTTCCTGTGCTGAGCTGCATGTCTGGATTTGCAGGAGGGAGTTCCTGACAAGAGAGTTTCCTATAAAACAAGGACACTTGGGTCATTGTTTAGGAAAAAATGCCTGCATGCAGGAGGTATAAGTCACAGGCTTGTGCAGATGCTCTGGCAGAGATATTTTTTTGCTTGTTTAGGGTTTCATTTTTTAGCACCAGAAACACATTTGTTTGCAATTCCTAAAGGCATTGGAGCAACAGAATGAGTAGCTGTTAGTGGCTGAATGAATCTAATCTTCAGTTCTATCTTGTTTTGAAAAAAGCTAAGTGATGGGAAAGTCTTCTTTAGAATCAGGTGGGATTACTGAAAAATTTCAGGCAGGGAGAAGCACTGAGGCAGAAGTTCACTTACACCATGGGGAAGTGGAGACTTTGTAGGGTTTAGCTTCTGAAATGGTGTCCTCTGTATGTGGTTATCTACTGTCTCAGAGACAAAAACTCCAGTGTTTGCCCTCCGATTCTACAAGTAGAGACCCAGTTTCGACTGATTGCAGGACTTCTGCACTGGCTGATTCCCAGTTTATGTATATAAAATTTATGTGAGGGTTCCTTAAAGCTTGTTTCAAGGACTATGTTAAGGTTTGGTCGTCTAGGCTTCTTTCTAAATGAATTTGCTCATCTTAGAAGGAATTTTATTTTGTTAGAAAAAAATATTTGTATGTATAGAAGGGAAAGATGAGGAAATGGAGTTGCTGCACATTTTTGGACACTTTCAACTCTCCTCTCTAGCTGACATTTTCTTTCCTCTGCTGGAATACCAGATAATGAAAAGCTTTATACTCACCTGCCTGTAGGAGCATATGTGCAATTGTATCAGGCACTATCTATTGTGTGTACCAGGATGATACAGGAAGTTATTTCTGAACAAGAAAGTTATTTCTGTAAAATCCTATTTTTTTTTTCTGCATGGCAGAGCAGATAGAAGGAAGAAGACCTCCCTTCTCAGTTCCAAGGAAACAAACTCATGAAAACAGCTCATCTCCAATAGCAGAAGTGGTACTGGCATGCTGGGGTTCAGTCATCCACATGGTGTGTGGCTGGAGCCTCTGGAGACACAAGAGGATTAGCACATCTGGACAGCTTGTACCACTTGGAAAGTCCATGAGTCCCCTTTAAGTTTCTTGTTCATCCCCAGCAAGATAATAGAATCTGAATAATTTAGAAAAGACCCATTGAGTCAAACCATTAATCTAACAATGCCAAGTTTACCACTAAATGATGTATCTATATGCCATGTCTACAGATCTTTTAAATTCCTCCAGGTATTTAATTACAGATTCACAACATCTTAGAATGGTTAAAGTTGTAAGGGCGTGTCTGTCTTATCACTGGAGGTGATCTAGTCCAACCTCCCTGTTAAAGCAGGATCCCCTGGTGCTCAGGATCGCATCCAAATGGTTCTTGAGGGAAGGAGACTCCACACCCTCTCTGGGCAATCTGTTCCAGCATTTGGTGACTCAAACACTAGAGTTCTTCCACATATCCAGGGGGAACTTCTTGTGCATCAGTTTCTGCCCGTTGCCTCTTGCCTATTCCTTGGCAGCATTGAGAAGAGCCTGGATCCATCCTCTTGATACCCTCCATTGAGGTACTTACATAGATTGATACAGTCCCCTCTGAGTCTTCTCTTCTTGAGGTTAAACAGATCCTGCTCTCTCATCTTTTCCTGGTAAGAGTGACATTTCTGTCCCTTAATCCTTTTGGTTGCATTCTGCTGAACTCCCTCCACGAGCTACACATCTCTCTTGTCCTGAGAAGCCCAGAACTTGACACAGCACTCCAGGTGAAGCCTCACCAGGGCTAATAAAAGGGGCAGGGTCCTTTCTCCCAAGCCATTTCCCAGGGCAGTATGGTGGGTTGAGCCTGGCTGGACGCCAGGTACCCACAAAAGGAAGTCACTCTTCTCCTCAGCTGGACAAGGGAGAGAGATTATAGTGAAAGACTCCTGAATTGAAATAAGGATAGATAGAAGTACTAACAGATTACTGTCATGGGCAAAACTTGGGAAAATTAATAGAATTTATTACCAGTCAAAATCAGAAGAAGATAATGAGAAACAAAACAAATCTAAAAAACATCTTCCCCCCCATTTCTCCTTCCTTTCCAGGCTTAGCTTTGTTCACTATATTCCACCTCCTCCCACAAAGTGATCTGGAGAGACAGGACCATCTTTTTCCATGGCTTGCTGTCCTTCAGGAACAGGCTCCTCCAGCTTGGGTTGCCCACAGGGTCACAAGTCCAGCCAGCAAATCTGCTCCAGTGTGGGTTCCTTTCTCCACAGGGCCATGGGAGAGGACCCTGCCACGACCCTGCTCCAGTGTGGGCTTCCCACAGGGTCACAGCCTCCTTTGAGCATCCACCTGCTCTGGTGTGGGGTTCTGCCTGGGCTGCAGGTGGATCTCTGCTCCACCAAGGATCTCTGTGGGCTGCAGGGGCACAGCTGCCTCACCATGGGCTGCACCAGGGGCTGCAGGGGAATCTCTGCTCTGGTACCTCCTCCTGTCTCCTCCATTGACTTCAGTGTCTGCAGAACTGCATCACTCATATGTTCTCACTCCTTTCTTCTCTGGCTGCAGTTGCTTCTGCCCAATAATTTTTTTCCAACCTTCTTGATCATGTGTGTCCTAGAGGTGTTACTGCCATCCCTGATGGGCTCAACCCTGGCCAGCGGAACATCCATCCTGAAACAGGCTGGAATTGGCTCTGTCAGACACGGGAAAGACTTCTGCCAGCTTCTCACAAAAGCCACCCCTACAGCCATCACCCTGTCATGCAAACTCAACACATTCCACCCCTCACCTCTGTGAATCACGTGCTTAAGAAATAGCATTAAAATCCTCATGCATTGCACAAACTTCGATCACATCAACACAGAAAAGTAATTTCCACACATAAAAATCAAAATAGCATCATCACTGCACCATGGGAGGACATCTTCAATCCGAATTGAAACAGAAGAGAAATGGTGTGGAGGACTTGTTGGGGCAACATGTATAGAAACAAGAATGAAATGCTTCAGTAAGACAGTACAAAAATCAGGCTTGCCAAAGCTTTCATTGACTGAAATTCTTATTGAATTCACCTAAATCCAAAGCAACAAAACAGGCAAAGAGATTATGGAATAAATAAATAGAAAAAATATATGCATTAGCATCCAAAAAGAGTTTTTCTCACCAAACAAAGAAGTGTCACCATGATAAATATAATAGCTCCTGCAAAACTACCCTTCCACAGGGATTACTGTGGATAAACAAAATTTATGAATTTAAGAGTCTTGAAAACATCATTACATTTTCCCTGCTGATACAAACAGCTGAAACTTCTGACTTTGGCTCATTGATGGTGCAGATGTCATTCTATATCTTTCTCTCTTTTTCTGAAGTATTTCATAACTTACATAACAGCAGCTGAGGCTCACCTGTGTGGCCTGCAGCCAGCACAAGTAAGGGGAGCTGGCCAAAAAGGAAATGTTCCCAGTTCTTTTATGCACCTGGTAAATTAATTCCCAGGAGACAAATATTACAAATTGAGCTGTTTTGGAATTTCCACATATATATATATATTTGGGGTTTTTTAACATCAAAAAACCTTGTTTTGAGACCAGAACATAGTGTGAAGTTACATCCTTCTGTTGATGGGCAAGTTATCTGTAAGTGAAATATATTTTTTTCACATCCATGTGGCACATGAACCTCCTTCTCCCACAGCCTATTTGTGGCTTGATTATGGATCTATAATGTAATTGGTATTGGCATTCTTGCTGTAGTGCCTGCTAGAGGTGTTCCATTTTGTAAAAATAAAATTCTTCTGGGTGGAGGACTTGATCTGTCTCAATCCATATGACTGTTGTTGAATAATTTTCCCCATTCCAGTGAATACCATCCCTTTTTTTTTTTGTTGTTGTTAAATTTACATCACAACCTGTTTCCAATGGTCTTGGCTTCTTTCCAAAAGCAGCAGAAAAATTGGACTTGCTCACAGGGTTCATTCACTGATTTTCAGCCACAGGACATGGGAACCATTTCACAAGCATTCAAAATTTAACTGCACGGCATTAAGCTGATGGCTGAGATATCCTGATGACAATGCCTTTCAGCAGTTTGTAGTAGCAACCCACAGCATGCACACAGGGTTTCTTTGAAAAGCTAATGAGGTACCATCTATTCTTTCTTTTAAGAGTCACCTGTGCCCTCTTTGTGGTGTGTCTTATCCTACCAGCTGTGCAGAGTAAGTGCTAGGCCATATGGTAAGGACAAAGAGACACAAAGTTAGTCCTGATGGGATACAAAGGCTGTCTGAGTTCAGAGAGAGAGGTCCAAGGAGAAGAGGATTGGAATGAAGGCCCATTACTTCCAGGCAGATGGCCTGGGACTACCACCCCCCAGGATATGGGGGGGGGGGGTGAGAGGAGAAAGTGTACAGCAGGGAGCAGATCATGGATTTTGTGTGGAACTGATCCTCACCTGCTTTTAAGTGAAATTCCATTCCTCCAGCAAAGGTACCATGCTCCAGTGGGCGCTGGTAATCCTCTGGCCCCGCAGCCAGGACACTGACAAACTTGGCTACCTGCATCCTGTTCTGGGTCATCTTTATTCTGAATGCATGTCTGAGACCAAAAAATTTTACTGCCTTTGTCAATGAATTTTGCCTCAGCAGATTCTTCCTTGCATTTTTTCAACTTTTCTCTGATCGATCCATATTGGAGATGTTTCTTCTGACAGAATCACAAAATGCAGAAAGATGTGAAATCTGAAGAGTTAGCAGAAAATGACAAACCCTTTCCCCTTTGCAGACTGACAGTTTCTGTAGGTTTGTATTGTATATTAACAGTTGCTTTTAATGTTTTACCGAAGTCAGTTAAGAGAGGAAATCAATAATTCTTTTGATATAAAATGTCGTTTTGCTTCTGGGCAGAACAGCTGTCACACATACTTTCAGAGCAGGGCAAATGGATTACATTTATAGAAGGATATGTGTGCAGTACAGCATATTGTCCTTATTCAACAAATGAAGGTTTTCCCATGAGATATGTAACTGATTCTCAGTGACACCATCACTTCTGCTTATACATCTGTTCTGCTTTCAACTGCAGTATAACTCAATCATTCTGGACAGATCCTCCTTTCAGATATATATTTCCTCTAAACCGATCAAGTCACAGGCATGACAACATCTGAACCTGTGCCAAGGCTTATAATTAATTGGAGACCCACCTCCTCCCTCCCTAAACAGAGCCTTGGCCACTGAAGGTCCGTCACCACCTTCCCATGGCAGGGCTGAGCTTCACTGTCTGCTCCACCCTGCTGTCACTGGCAGCAACCTGTCAGGCAGGGAAGGGCTTGCTTTGTTCTGTCCTCTTAATCAGGAATTTTCACTGGAGGTCTTCAGACTTGCACCAGAAAGGGCACTGTTTTCAAAGCTGATTTTTAAAGAACAACTAAATCTTATGCTTGTTGAGTTAGCATTTAGCACTCTGGAAAGATGTGCACTGCAAAAGGATGATCTACCCAATTGTTCACTGTGAAATTTTCTTAACTACGAAACTCACACCTGTCAGTTAAAACCAGTCTTAGCTTTCCCACTTTTGGATGGCTACAGCATGGATGTCTTCATCTCAATCTACCCTGGGTGCCCTTTACAGTCAGCAGAATGCAATTAATGTCCTGGAACAGCGAGAAGTCTTCTTGCCTCTCACCATCAAAGGATGTCCCATCAAAACCTGAACTGTCTGAAAACTGGCATGATCCTCCAAGTGTTGGCTGTATCACAAGATAAAAGACATGTCTGCATGCAGGCAGGCAGGCAGGCAAACACATGTTCTCATTCCAGTTGCAGGCAGGGTTGGATGGACTGCAGCCTGTCTGACGTGGATGGCAGAGAGCACTCACACAGCTGCTCACCTGGCTGCAGAAATCCCTCATGGTCTGCCTCAGTAACAGCAGCTGCCTCAGCACTGGTTGCACAGTGCTGCCCCTGTGACTGTGTGTCCTGGGTTGCAATATGTAACCAAAACTGTGTATTCTGTTTGCCACCTTTTGAAACCCTTGGGGGAGGTGTTTTCTTTATCTCTTCTCTGACCCATTCCTCATAACTCCAGGGGAGAGGGGGTGGGTGTCTTCTGTTAATGGGCAGCTGTTAAAACCAGATGGGGCAGTGTTCTTTATCTCTTCCAAGGCCCATCCTCCCTGCTGTTAATGGGCCGTCAAGGCTCACTGCATGACTGATAAAATTTCATTATCCTATTGGGAAACGTTCCACCCAGGGGGAGGAGCCCAGCATTCCTACCTGGATAAAAGCTGGGATTGAGAACAGCAGGACAGCCTGTTTGCCACTGGATTCCCAGAAGAAGACTGGACCCATCTCACCACCACTGGACCCTTCTACAGGATCATCTCTGCTCCAACAGAACCACATTTTTGTCACTCCAGGAGGACTTAATTGGACTGCTCCCAACAACCTGACCAAAAGGGTGTCAGGTTGTGTTCTGACTCTGTTGGTGTTTATAGGATTTTTTTGTTGTTGTTTGCTTGGTTTTGTTTTGTTTTCTTTTTTTTTTTTTTTGGGCCACTATATTTGTATTTTTAATATTCCTAATAAAGAACTGTTATTCCTATTTCCATACCTCTGCCTGAAAGCCCCTAATTGCAAAATTATAAAAATTCAGAGGGAGGGGGTTTACATTCTCCATTCCAAAGGAAGCTCCAGCTTTCCCTGGCAGACATCTGTCTTTCCAAACTAACACAATACAAGTACAGCTCTAAGCGGGGGGACACACCAGATGTCAGGGATGTTTTCAGAGAAATAAAATGTACAGGTTTATTTAAAATTATTGAAGTCGCAGTATTATAATTATCATCAGAAATCTAGGCAGTTCTGTTCAGAAGGACAATCTCCCTTCACTTTGTGTGACGAACAATCTCAAGGTACAGGGTGCTCCATAAAAACAATGTGGAGCAATCTGATCACTAAGATGAAGCAAAGAACTATCAAATTCTATGAAATAAATGCATATCCTTCTTGTATTACAATTAAGAATTGCAAGAGAGAACAATTCTCCGTTTTTAATTAATCTTTAGATCACAGCCTCAACATACATTTTGTTTAGAAGTCTCTTTTATAATGGGCAGTAATAACATTTTAGAAAGCACCAGTTATTTTACATACTGGTAATGTATATATTTTTAAAAGTGAAGAATTTTGAGCAATAAATAATAACTCTTCCCAGCATGAATGAGTAACAAAGCCCAGCAATTTATGTACAGCTCTACATAAACTCACTGATATAAATTCTCCTAACCTTTCAATCATGCTCTTTGCATGCAGTATTGCACAGTCTTATTTCAAATATCTCTTTCTGGCTTAATATTTTGGCAAATGAATATTCATATACTGCAAGTCTGAAGGAGCAGTATCGTGACTTACTGAGGTCTGTGGACATTTTGTCATCAGTTTCTGTAGATGCAGAATTTCGTGTTAGCAGAAGCCTCATTGTCCTGGTTTAATGGGCTTAGGCTAGAAGTTAAGAGGGTTTTAGCTAGGAAAAATGTGACAAGCTTTAGATGCATTTCAAGTGACCTGTCAAAGGTTTAAAAAGAACCCTAGATATTTTTAAGGTAGAAATTAAGTTTAAAAATAAAATTTGAAATGGTTTTGTATGTTACCAATTCCAAGCCTGAACAATTTGTCTGAGTCACCAGTACCAATAGGAATAGCAAGCTGAGGTAAAATCAAGGAAAAACACTAAGCATTTCAAATTTCTGTGATTTGTGTTATAGGAGCTGCTTCTGAGACAGTCTCCTTGGTGAAGTTAAATTTCCTCTTTCAGTCAGTTCATCCTTTTCAAAAGCACTATTTTTTCTCTCATTTAGATTACCCAGACTGCTTATGCTCAGGGCTTATCCGTAATGAGCTAATACATTTTGTCAAAAACTGCTAAGAGACATGTTAACAAGATGTTGCCTTCAGCACAGACCAGAATGCTTGTACTTAAACATGTTATCTGGACAGCCTTGATCCCACAGTCTTTTGGAATTTTGCCTCTGTAATGTACTGATGGTTATGTATGTGTTCAAGGAGAAGATGTTTTCAGGTCCACAGAGGGAAACTAGTCTATTAATAATAGACACATTCTGTGTTTGCTGCTTTCTTTGCGTCTGCTTGATAATCTGAGGCTGAAAATTGCACATACCAGTGTACAAATGGCCACTGTGTACCTCTTTCTTATCTCAACATTCCTAAAGATATTTTTAATTGAAAGAAGCATTTATTCTGCCAGGTGTGTGAACATGGGAGTTGCATTGCCACGTGCTGAGACAGCCTTCTGAGGGATGTTGGAGGCTTAGTATGACACACTGGAACGTGCCTTTAAACTGAATTACTGAGTTGGTGCTTTTATGACTACAGCTAGCTGAAACATGACATTTTCAAAACTCAGGCCCTGCCAAAGCTTGGAGTTGCTAGGAATATGTTGTTCAGACTCATTTCTTGAAGGTTCTGAGTGCTAAACTGAGCCCAACCTGCACTGCACTAATCTGAGGACACAACTGTCAGTCTCAGGCCTTGAGATTTCTGCATGCCATGCTCTGGCAAAGGGTGCATGTCTAAGAATGGCCCTAAGGTTTACAGCTCCTACAGCATGGTTGTGGGATTCTGAGGTGCCAGCTGCAGGAGAAATGGTTTATTGAAAAGGTTTGTGGGTCTCCCTTTGTCCTTACCTGCACACCTCGATGAGAGTAGCCCAAGAGTGACTGGTCTGTGTGTGTGTACATCACAGAAACCTTCCTGTTCTGCAGCAGTCGTGCAGAGCAGTGCTAGCAGAGACTCAAACAAGATTGCCAGTAATGGTGCCTGCTTGTTGCTGCATGGAGATGGATCCTCAGGCCCTGCAGTGGATCATTCTGTACAGAGAATCCCTGCTCCTGGCAGCACACACTGCAAACCCCTTTCTGTATGAGGCAAATGAGATGAGCAGGTGGTCATGGTTATGAGTCTGATACTGCAGGTGTGCCATGCAGCCACTGCTTTCTACTGATGGTGATGCACCACCCACCAGGCCAGGGTTTTGTGTCTTTTGATGCAGCTGAATAGTGCAGGTAACACAATCTGGAAAGATACAGCCCTTGTGAAAGTGCTGGCTGAGCACATGCTCACATGAGCAGGTTCTCAAAGAAATATTTATGAAGTTGCTTTGAGTATCTAAAGGATGTAAGGGGGGTAAGGCAGAAAAGTGTCTCTTTTATTAGACCAGGGTGTAGCTTGAAAAAATAAAGGGATATGGTCTCAGCCCAGTGAGACCGAGTCCTTAAAAACTTTCAGACATCAGAGTAGAGGAAGGCATATTTAATAAGACAAAAAAAACCCCTTATATACAGGGTTTTTTAGTCTTTGCTTAGAAACTAATTTAATTAATAAAATTCAAAACTTCTTGTCCTAGTTCCTTGTACACAAGCATTAATTGTTTACAAATTTGTCCAACAACCAGCTCACAAGCTTCAAAGGCAACTCATTACTAGGATAAAAATTCTTCAAACTGCTTTCCCATCCATCTGCATTATATCCATAAGCAGTTTGTAATGAAGTTCAAATCCCACCCTTTAGATCACTAGAGAAGCCTAAAGTGGAAGAGCTGTGATAAAATTATTCAAATCTGGCATGATTATCTTCTGATTATTCTTCCTCAGAACAGCTCACCCACTGACTTAATGAGTTTTTGATTAAAAAAAAATGCCATGAATTATAGAACTATAATTAATTTGTCAATAAGGACTCGCTTATTGGATATTCTAATTTGCAGCTTAGTATTCTGCTAACATTCTTCAAAGTGAACAAAACCCTTCTGTTTTTATTGAACATCTATATGAATCAATAATGAAACATTCTATTTTTAAAAGCAACATAACCTGTGTAATGGCTTGATGCTATCTGCACAGCTGGAATGATTTAGTGAGAAAACAATTGCGCACTGTTTTGTTTTGGAGTTTTTGAGTTTTGGGTTTTTGTTTAATATCTTTGAAGATGCCAGACCTCCATTATCATGTCAGTGAGTTGGACTTCCCTGCAGGCTTCTTCTCAGTCATGCTGGAAATCACCAATTCATGTGCAGGTCTATATGACAAATAATGGGAATTACATCATTAATTAACAATGAATTTGGTAATTTTTTAAATGTGACACAAACTCACGTAGTATTTCTGTAACAGTACTTCCAGAAATAATTTACTCCTTCCTATTTTCATCCTTCTACAGAATTTAAGAGGCGAATTTAACACTGGGGTTCAGAACCTGAAACAAAAGGAATTCTGCTTCTACATCATCAGAACTGGCTAATCTCACATTTGCTTTCAATGCGTGGTCTCAGACAGAAATAAGTGATTGTCAGGGATTGTTTCCATTAAATGGGGGCAGACAATCCCCGAGAAAGTTAGTGTAGCTCTATCTAAAGACATGAATGAGTGCCAAAAGTAAAGCAGAAATCTTTTTTTTTCCTCCTGCTAGCTTGAATACTCAAAAAAGAGCTACCAGTTTCAACAGGAAATAAATTAACCAATCACCTTGACCTCTAACTAGAGAGATGGTGGTGAAAGAGGTAGTGGAGGTCAAACATTCACCTGAAATAACTTTTGCAAAATATGGTAATATAAATTGCTTTGCCATCTTTATAGTAAAAAATGACATGTCAACAAGATGTACAAGTCTCACCAGAAAATACTGCTGTGTATTGTCATGCCTGTTAGGAATAAAATAGGTTTTGCTTCTTAAGCAAGAAATGCAGGTGGGGGAGAAACATCTCTCTCATCCCCATCCATTTCCTGTAAAATGCTAGGGTAGAAGACAGCATCAACCAGAAAAGATCAGCATTCTGTTTCAGAACAAAGCAATGTCTTATTGCAGGTTACACATAAAATATTTCACTTTGAGTTCAAAGTGAAAGACTTCCCAGTAATTCCCAACACCCCAACAACATTCTAGATGTGGGTAATTTTCAGTTGTATTCTCCATGTAAGACCCAAAATATTTAAAGTTTTTTAGGGACAAAAAGAGTCATCAAGTTCTTTATGCCCTTGAAAGTAAGTGAGAATTAAATACTGGCGGTTCTACCTTTGAAATCTCCAGTTCATTACTTTCAGCTGTAGAATGGAGATTTGGAGTATAAAGAGTTGGCTTTGGTTTTGTTTTGAAGTAAGGCAGTCATTAAAACAATCTTTATAAAATCGTTGGAATAAATCAATTCAAAAGCTTTTAGCCAGGCCAGATGGCCAAGGCTGTTGTAAGATAGATTTCTTTATCACTATTTTGCAAGCAATAAAAAGTAGGCATTTTCACACAACAACCCGACTGAATCTTTAAACTGTGAGCCTGGGCCTACAAAAAGCATGGTTTGGTTTCTAGAAATGTATTCTTCCTGGTCTCAAACTTTTTGTGCTGAGGGGATTGGGTGCAGTGGGAGTCAGAGATTTCTGACTTTTTATGCTGGAAATCAAAACTGGATCAACACAATTCTGGAAACTCAGGATAAGTGAGCTCTTCCAAAGCACAGAACTATATCTGAGTCATACAAATAGACTCAAGTCTGGGCTCTAGCACAGAGCCCTTATACGACCTTGGCAAGTGACCTAATCACTGTGCTGTGCTGACTTAGTCTCGGTGTCTAGGTTCAGTGTTTGCAAAATGAGAATAACAGTACTGTCTTTGTCTTGTCTGTTCATATTGAAAATTCTTTGGTGCAGGAATCATCTCTGTGTGTTTAGTGAGGCTTCTGGCATTCTAGCTGTAGGTGCTATTTTAATAACAGTACATAATTGCTGCTAGTTTTATCCCTAACCTTTTTGGAGCAGAGTTGGATTTAGAAAATCCTTTCTTTTAACCCCATCCTCACCTTGGGAAATTCAAGAACTAAAGGAGGCCTCAGTCTAAGTTATGTTAGCTTTGCAATACAAAACAAACAACTTGCCTTTGGTAACCCTGCCTGAACTGGCATTCAGCTCCCTCATAGGCAGAAATCCACCAAATGATCTTGCTTACTTGGATCCTGCCAGCTTTGAAGCCAGCATATTGCATTGGCTTATCTTCCAGAGACTGGATTTATAGAGTTTGTAGCTAACAATAAATTTTATTAACTGTCTCCATGGAGAAAGCCAAAAAACCTCTGCAGTAATAAAGACGGAACAGAGTTACAGAGAATGGGAGACACTGAAGACACTTCTGCACCCTGAAAGACAGCATTAGAAAGAAGATGGAGGACTTCCCAGTGATAGCCTGTTTTACATATTACTGGGGTTCACTGCAAATGGTCATGGTCATTAAACATATGTGAGTAGATGTTGTACTTTTAGAGTCAGGGGAAGAATGAGAACTACTAGTCCCTAGTGAGGCCACATCTGGAGTGCTGTGTCCAGATCTGGACTCCTCAGAACAAGAAAGACAAGGAGCTACTGGAGGAGATCCAGCAGAGGTCTCCAAGATGATGAGTCTGGAGCATATTTTTTTAGGAGAAGAAACAGAAAGAGCTGGGTCTGTTTAGTCCAGAGAAAAGAAGACTGAGAGGGACTCTCATTAATGCTTATAAATATATCAAAGGCAGGTGTCAAGAGAATGGTGCCAGACTTTTCAGTGGTGTCCAGTGACAGGACAAGGAAAAATGGCATAAACAGAAACATAAGTTCTACCTCAGCATGAGGAAGACCTTTATGTTGCAGGGTAGCAGAGCACTGGAACAGGCTGCCCAGAGAGGCTGTGGAGTGTCTCTCTCTGGAGCCATTCAAAATCTATTTGGACATGTTCCCGTGTCACCTGCTCTGGGTGACCCTCCCTTGGCAGGGGGTTTGGATGATCTCCAGAGGTCCCTTCCAACCCCCATGGTTCTGTGATTCTGTGAGAACAAGTGCCAAACTGACCATAGAATTTTTAGATACATGGGTTTTGTTAAAAATGTGACACTTGAAAGATATTTTGCTGTTAGGAGGTATAAAATATTTTCAGTTTTCAAATGAGAAGACAAAATGCTTACCATCCTGCAGCATCTCTTTTTGCAGCTGACCTGAGACATTGGCTCTGTTGAAGGCCATGTCAAAATTCCCACTTACTGCACCAAGCAGCTGAGCTAGCTTTCCTGGCTAGCACTAGGTAGCCTCTAAGATGACTGACACCCACCAAGGAAAGCAGTGTAATTCTACAACATGTCCCAATGAATGCCACCCCTCTGCACTTTCTGCAAGGCAAATGTGCACCTGCATTTTGCAGTGTCTGTGAAAATAGTTTGCTGATAGCTGATTATTACATGGTTGCAATAACAAGACTCTGTATTAATAAGAAGGAAGGAAAGAAATGTTGCCAGAGGAAAGGTACATGTCTTGCACATTTTATCAATGGAAACCAAAAAGGTATCAGGACTGTGGTTCATTTTGCTTACTGTGTCATGTGTGTTAAAGTTTGATCCTGGAGACCCTGTAAATTGTTGCACTTATTTGGGCAAGCCTAAATATTTCCTCCAATTATTTTGTCCAAGTAGGAAACCCAGAATCACCCCTGTAATGGTTTGAAAGCAAAACAAATGAGAGGCTCCAAGTCAGAAATACAATTTAATGAGAAAAAGAAATAA
>JBBMKD010000115.1:49903345-49921126 GCA_037834095.1 Argya squamiceps | reverse complement strand
ACAATTGGTTTCAACAGATGATGAAGAGGGTGATAGAATACTTTGTGCATATCTTATTCTACAACCCAGGACAACCCCTTTTTCACATAACACTCTCTTTGTGGCTCTGATCCCCAAAGTGCACAGGGAAAACAAAGTATTTAAAAAGGGGGTTTTTGAATTAGCTGCTGTTCATTTTTCTTAACAACTGTTCCTTCACAGAATAACAGAATGATAAGGTTGGAAGAGACCTCCAAGGTCATCGATTCCAACCCATGCCCTAACACCTCAACTAAACCATGGCACTGAGTGCCACATCCAGTCTTTTTTAAAGCACATCCAGGGATGTCCTTCTTTAATTGTCTTCAGTGAAAAAAGCTGATGGTAGAATGAGCAAAAAGGGGGTGGAAATCAGCCATTTTAACAAGGAATTTGCTGTTTGACACTAACTAGATGGAGGCTCAATAAATATGCACTAGTGCACTCTAAAGAAGACTATTTCTGAACCTAATCCAATTTGCATGGTGCTTATACATGCCATGACATTAAATATCAAAAGCACTTAATAGCACATGATGCTTATTGTAACCATCTTCCTGGTTAAAACCTCTTTTTCTAAGATTGAAGTGACCTAGTGAAATTAAACACTGTGAAATTACAATGGAAAAAATGTCCATGCATGCAGGGATGTGGTGGGTTGGATGGGACTGGATAAGCATGATGCTTCCTGGGGCTAAATGCCAATACCCTGCTTAGCCCTTCCTGAAATAAAACCCTGGGAGGTTACAGAGAAAGAAATGTCCATTCATTCTTGGCAGCTTCTCAGATTTCTCTTTTAAATAAACTTTAATTTTGACACTGGAGCTGTCTGGAGGTTTACCCAATAAACCCCCTGGCTCAGCAGACGTTGTTAGTGAGTCAGGCATTCCACATGTGGGCCTGGTGCTCTTGTTCTCAGCTTCCACCTGTGAAAGGTCTCTGACAAATTAGGGGGCCCATATAATTCTCCCCATGAAGGAAAAAAAACTGGTGATAGGCACCATGTTAGAACTCTGCCTGATTTCAACACACCCATAAAAATAAGCCCAACAAAACCCATGATTCACCTGTCCTTTTCTTGTCTTCTATATTCACTCTTTCCTCCTTTCTTCCTAGTTATCTCTGAGCCTGGGAGCATCTAGAGGTGAAATGAGCAAAAAAGAGGGCGGAAGTAAGCATTTTGAAGGAATTTTCTCTTTTAAACTGACTAGATGGAGGCCCAGTTAAGCATGCATTAATCCACACTAAGGGAAACTGGTAATGATCCTCCTCTTGGTTCACTTGTATGGGAAATACATCAAGTTGCAACCTAGTCTACAAAGCAGCCTGTGAGCTAACTCATCTTTCTGAAGTAAAGCTGTTTGGGAATAGAGTATTTAGTCTAAGTTAACCACTGTCTTTAGAGACCAGTTTAAACACTCATCAAATGCCTGGATCAAAGCAACACCAGAGAGTTCCCAAGTGCCATTTCCTAAACGTAGCTGCCCTCCTGCAACTGCATTCTTCACCTTGTTTTACTAGTTCTTGGTTTCAAAAACTATGCCAAGGGCTTGGCAAATATTTTAAATTCCTCTTGTAATGAGGAGGAAAGCCAGGAGATTATATGCGAACTTGGGAATCTCCTGTGCTAGGACAAAAGTGCACTGCAACAGATCAGCCCCTACTCAGTGTTGTACAGTGAGGCTGGGTGATGTGCAGCAGAGAGCAAAGGATTAGTTGAGGTAGTCTCCCCTTCCACACTGAGATCACACGTGTGTTCATCTAATAGGTGGTGCATGCCTATCAGTGCATTTGCTGTGCCAGTGCAGCTCCCTGCACCTTGTTTTCTGAGAGCTGCTGCTCCCCAGCCTGCCCATGAGGCTGCACATGAGGTGTGGTGAGGCTTCACTGATGGCAGACATGAGGGCTGATGTTTTGCATTATCAGAACAAAGTGTTCCCTGGGAAAACCACTGCAAATTGAGCCTGCTTTTGTTTCACATAGACAATACAGACAGGTGAAAGAGGTTGTCTTTCATTGTGAACTCCTCAGAACTGGCAGTACCTCAGGACTGGCTGTTGCAGCAGCCTTCTCTTGCTTCCCTCCCTCTTTTTTGTGAATCACAGAATCATTAAGTTGGAAGAGACCTTCAAGATCATCAACCCAACCCTAACCTCAACTAAACCATGGCACCGAGTGCCACATCTAGTCTTCTCTTAAACACATCCAGAGATGGTGAACCCACCACCTCCCCAGGTAGACCATCCAATACTTTATTACCCTTTCTGTAAAAAACTTCTTCCTAATACCCAACCTATATTTCCCTTGGTGTATCTTATGACCCTGTCCTCTCATTCTGTTAGTTGCTGCTTGAAGAAAGAGCTTTCTTATAGCTGTAACCATAACACTTGCAAGAAAAAAAAAATTCCCAGTCATGTTCTTCCCTAAGCAAGGTCATTTGATTTGTTTCCTCTGGGTTCTTTTATCTCCAGCCATCTGAACACGTTCTTTCAGACACAGGTAGGAGGGCAGAGCTAGCTTTAGTCTTTCCTTCCACTTGGGCTGTCCATGGTACCTTGTCCTTTTGTAAGGCTGGGCTCCAGAAGATGGTCATCTACAACTGGAGAGCTGTATCTGTTAATCTCAGTGTCTGCCTGTAATGGGGTGCAATTAGGCTGGCCACCCTCCCTGGCTGGATGGAGGTTTGTACTGGCCTGTGCTTAAGGCAGGGCATGTCCAGGGAGGTTTGTTTTACTGGTTAAATATTCTGTATGGCCGGGACCACACCACATCTTCCACTCACTAATGTCTGCAGCTTGTTTCATGGTTGAGAATGCCCTCTCCTCACCTGATACTCCTAAACCTGTCTTTTTAGACCTCCCATTCCCCATATCTTGTTTCCACCTCATCTTCAAGATCCACCACAAAATTAGTAAGTCCAGCCAATGTATGTCACTTTGACCACTCCAATGCTGGTATCTAATTGTGTAGTACACTAAAGAAATTATTTTAGCTTAATGCCCTTGCTCTCTGTCTTGATGCAGTCAGGGTTTTATGCTTGTGTCTGTTCAAAGGAGACTGTATTTTGTAGCTTTCTATGGCTTTGGTAGCCACTGTGGTATCTCAGGAGAGATAACAAAGCTAGGTGGCAGACATATTGCAGCCACTGTGTTCAAGAAAAACTCTGTGTTTCTCTCTCTTCTTGGGCCTACCCTGGCATTCATCCCTTGCCTTCTCTCAAGAGATGGTGTTAAGAGTGGTCACTTTTCACGGAGATCAGTTCTTACGAATTATTCTTTTCAGGATGCATTCACTTTTTCCCAAATAAGTTGGTACCTGCTAGGAAAAAGTGGGTTTTAATTAATTTCCCAAATTACATTAATCCAAATTCCTATCTGGATAATAAAATGTTAATAGTACACAGAAAATAATTCAAACGGCTCAGAAACCTAGACATAATTGCTTATGAACATGGAGTGTTTATTGCTGTCAAAATTAATCACTTTCAACTTCCAGCTGTTAAAATCCTTCTGGCAGATCTCCAAGCAATTCTCCTTCAGTTACTTTTCCGTCAATTAAATATTAGTGCTGTTCTCAGGCTCTTGTTACATAAGCGGTGATTTCAAATTGCACTGCTCTGTTCTTTTAACCATAAACTGTCAGAAATTATTCTGCTGCAAGGTTGTTTCTCATCTCAGATTTTACTTGATGTTCATACCAATGAAGGAGGAGCATTAACTTCATGTGAGCCTAGGCCTTAGAGGCAAAGTTTAGATGCAGACTGGCCAGAAATTTTCTTTGAGGCTTGTCTGATTATGCTGTTTTCTGACCCAGAGTTGGGGCAACGGAGAAGTGTTTTAAAAGCTTTTATTCTATTTTCAGTCTCATGTGAAGGGTGAGACAGTACAGATGTTACAATTCATGCCATCACAATCAGAAGCCAAACTATTTCCTAATTACAATACATTATAAGCATTTCTTGGCCTATTAGGTTTTGCCACACAATGCTGTTAATGCCTAAAGCCAATCCTCTAAAATTATCCCTCGTGGGTCCTACTACAATGCATCTTTCATAGTTCTATTTCTCCAAAGTATCTAGTCTATTTGCAAGGCCATTATCTGAAACTTGTTTCTAGTTCCATTTATCTCTCAGCAATGTCTGTCCTACCCCATGGCATTTCTAAGTCAGCATTTTTTATCTCAGAGTTTGCATACAGATGCGTACTATGTGAGCCTTCTGTCAGGCTTTGAGAATTCTCTACAAATCCATTTCTCACAGGGGCTGGATGCTGTTAGTTGCTTATCAGGTAGTTGAGGGTAAATGGAAACTGAGTGCATTTGGCATTTGTCAAAACATTTAGTGCTTCAGCTGAAGGAGGATGCCCAGAGAGCTGCAATGGACATAGGGGATTTCCCTGGATTCATCTCAGTCTCACAGAAAATACCAAAGACAAAATTTCTATAACAAAGGCACTGTCAGTTGCACCAAAGGTGGATTGTTTGGAATCTCCATACAAAAGCTGCAGCATAGAAATTATGGGTTTCTATTTTCTATGGATTGATATGTGAGCTGTAGTTTGGTTTTATGTACTGGCATTTATCTGTAGGCACAGTAGGGATGCAGACAACTTCTTTGAGAATTTAGGGCAGGAGAAAAGCCATGTTAGAACCCTGGTGGTGTGTATTCAGACACAGTACAAGTAGTCAAGATTTTACCCGTGTGAAGACAGAGTAAAATGTCTGTGCCTCTGTAGCCTAGAGTCAGGAATCTGTGGCAGAGGGATTTTTCATGTCTGAGCCTTGAGTGCGTATGTAAGGCCAGTCAGTAGTCTACCAGACTTGAAAACATGATTGAAATACAGTGAAAAAGAACAATGCAAGTATGGACAGTTTATTTTGCTTACCACCTAGCAGCACCTTTTTTCACTCCTGCAGTTTTGGAGTGTGTATTTAAAGGGGAATATATTTTATGATGCAAATATATTTTATGATGCAAACAAAGAAAAGTGACTTTTGTAAAATCTACTTCTGGTTCTGCAAACACGTGTCCATGCCCCAATAAGCAGCCATAGTTTTGCCTGAAACAAGTGTTCTCATTTTTAAAAATTTATGTATTAATTTAATCTCTTTCTGAGAAGCAGCAAAGCCAGATATTATTTTAACAAATAAAAGCATCTATGTTTGCATAGTATGTATTTGTGTGGCATCCCAATTCAGGGAAGCCAAATGATTACACAGGATAGTAAAACATGTCTTCACTGCACAGCTGGAAGGTTTCATTAAATGTCTGGTTCTGACTGGAGTGGCATGAACTTAGAGTGTCAGAATCCAGATCCAGCTGAACTGTTACAATGACCTGCATATGTCCAGCCAAGTTTATGCTATATACAGCTTCTAAATTCCCTGGGAGCAATAGTTTTTAATGCCAACAAGTAGGAGGGTTTTTTTCTCTTTTTTTCATCTGTTGTTCCTTCATCAGTCCTTTTGTCAACACATTACTACATCTGGGGTGTACCTCAGTAATTGCATTTGTGTGTGATGTCAGGTCTGTCAGGAGAAATTATGGATGTAAAGTGGATAGAAGTCGTGGGCCGAGCAGTCCATGTCCATATTTTTGATTGCTAGCTGCACCTTTTCCTTTCTAAACCATTGCCTTCAATTTGTGTTTCCCTCTTACCTTTTCCTGACTGCCTCTTTCCCAAGGGAGCAGTAGCAGGGAAGTGAAAAAAATGAGAGTGGAAGCAAAGACAGTGGAAGTAAACTGCAACCCTGGGCCAGCCATATTGTGTGATAAGTACACCATTTATTTTCTTGAAACACTCAACACTTGTGAGAGTTCTGCTGTTGTGTTAAAATTGCTTCACAGGGCTTGTTAGCTATTCTTCTAGGAGAGCACATATAGGCAATGTAACAGCACAAAGCTTTCATCCTTAGAAAAACAAACTATTGCTTCATCTCAAATTCAGCAATACAAAGCTTTCTTGAAGATGGTGGCAGGAAGCAGCCTGAATATAATCAGAAGTTTCAAAACACTACCTTGACAATAGTATTCGATTTGAATGTCATCTCAGAATCTCAGAAACGCCCTCTTTTCCTGCAGAAATAACCTTTGTAGAGAAATTAATCTTACCCTTCCAGGGTAAGAAATGTCTTTGTGGGCAGTGCAGGAATTTAAGTGCCTATTTACAGGGCTAAGCAACTGTATAGGCACATGCAATTGTGGACAAATATAATCCCATCAGGTACTTGGGTGCATGTATTTGTATTTAAAAATTTTTCAATAACTGGATGCATCAATTTTAATTAAAAAAAGAAAAAGGAGAGAGGTTGAAACAATTTACTTTGAACTGATATAATTTCTGACATCATCATTTCTTTTTAAATTTGCTTTATTGATTTAATGGGAGGTAATAAGGAATGGATTTAAACTTAGCAAAAAATAATAGGAACATGCTTATTTGTCTGAATGTGATAGCTTTGTGGTCACATTTCATTGTAGAAAGTAGTAAAAAAAATTAAACTTATTTGTGTTGATTTGATTTGATTTGATTTGATTTGGTTTGATTTGCAGCTATAGTGTAGACAGTTCCTGTAAGAGCTGAGGTTTCAAAAAGAAAATCCTCTTGTTGCAGAAGGGAAAAATACCTTTCCTGAGGCATTGAAGTGGAGCATTATTTGCTATATGGAACAAGAGAAGATTTTGAAAAGCAAAATTTTGCTGTTATGGCATGCAAAATTGCAGTTTGTTGTCAGGTGTAACATAGGCAGCCATATGACTGTAAAGAGGACCAGAAAGACACTGATGACATGCAAGAACTTGACAGTGTGTAACTAAATGCTGCAACAAAGAGGGCTCTAAAATGTGCCACACAGTGAGAGGTGGGAGTTGTTACTTCCTTGTCTTCTGTTATTCTTGATTTCCAATGGGGAAAGATGAGAAGTGTGCTCAAAATACTTTTCTTCCTCCTTCCTCTTTGCCATGGAGTTTGCCTAGTGTGAAATGAACTTGCTGTCAGCTAGGATAAAAAAAAAAGAGCAGGTCTGTACCCACTGCAAAATATTTTTGTCTGTAGACCAAGGGGTTTTGGGAGGTGAGAAATTGCTGCAATGTTGCCAGCTGCCTCCTCAGGCATTCTAGCTCAGCGCTGTAACTTCAGAGTGCTGGAAACAATGGGGTGACACTAAACACAGGAGATTAAATCCCATGAGATTGACAGTGAACACAATTGCTGTGTGGGCAAGCTGCAGGAAGAGGAGATCCCAAGGAGGTTTCTGGTAAATGCCAGATATTTCATAAAAGCGTGAAGAAATCCCTGAACCTTGTGATCATATATTGCTCTCCCTCCCCACTCCCTCTGGGAAAGAAGAGGATGTTTTCTGAGGAGATTGCTCCTGCTGCTGCACTGTGTTTATTTTCAGCTGGACTCCTGTAGGACCAAAGGACCTGCCTGCATGGCATGAAGGTGCCACTGAGGTGCTTTCCACAAGCAGCCAGGGCACCCCACAAGAATCAAGGGGTAGCCCTAGACCTGTTCCACAAGGCTGTGGCAGCAAAATGCTCCTCAGGACTATTCCACCATGGAAAATGTCTCTCCAGGTGTGCCAGGGCAAGGGTCTCTCCCTCTGTTCTGCATGATGACAGCCCACCTGGAGGATGTGCACAGCTCTTATAGAATACCTTAGAGTTATGCTAGGAAAAGAAAGTAAAATGACAGGATATAAAGAGGGTACAGAGAGCCAGGAGTGCACAAGGAGAGGCTGGATTAGGAAATAAACTATCATGCAGCATATTTTGGAAATGGGAAAGTACATAAAGAAAGAGAAGTATCAGTAAAAAGAGGCGTCTAATCCCTCCTAGGCATTAAAGAGCTTAAAAAATGGCATGTTTCAGCTCTCAAGACTGTTAATAAATAGCCATCATTAGACCACTATACATGTGCCTCTGATTTAGCAACTTGCACTTCTGTCTGGCCATAAAAATTCAGTGTTGCTTGGCAGAAAATTGTCCCCATGAATGTTAGATCAGCACGCAGGCAGAGCTGATGTTTTTTAGAAAGACATGGATAGCTGTAGTGCTATTACTGTCTCAAAAATTAATCTCAAATGTAATAAGGTAAATATAGTTGCACTTTATTCTTGATTTGTATTGAGGGAAGAATTTGGTGGTATTTGTGCTTTAGGCCATGGAGAAAAAGATGTTGATTCCCATTGCAGCCTGTGTCACTGGAGTTGGATTTTGTCATGCTTATTTATGTTACTTGAAATTCCTTAAATTGCTTTCTTACCATCTCTAGTAGACAGTGGTCTCAGCACAGGGCTAATCACACGGGTATTCCCAGCCTCTGGATTTCCTTAACAAACAAAACAGTTACTCTTTTTGCTGCATTCCTCCTAGCAGCAAATGGACCAGTGTTCTGGGGGGAAAACCTATTGACCTACTGGATACAAGAAAGGCCCATGGTTAAGGCTGGCATGCATTTGATTATTTTCTCTGATTTAACTTCTCTATGGATTTTCTTCTCTTACTTTACTCCCCTTCAGGTTAATGCAGGTAAACCTGAAGTCTGTGGAGGTGTATCTGAGAAATTTGGACATTGCCAGAACATGACAGGTTAAAACATGTGTTTGGCCAGGATCTCATTCTCAGTGACCTGCTCTTGTGTATCCCAGACAGGTTTCAGCATCTTATTGTCTACACTTCTCTGCCCCAGCTATTGCAATAAGTGTGAATGCTGCTGGTGGTGTTGCAATGACAGCAAGGATTGCATTGTACTGTGGCTGCTCCACTCAACCTTTCAGTGTCCCTGCAGCCACATCACCTGTGACAACACTGCAAACTCCCTTCAGGCTCCACTGATGTATGTGTTGAAGCAGCAGACAGGATTCTCTCCAACTTAATGACATTCTTTTTTGGTGTTGCTGAAGCATCTGTGTTTTTATGGAAGTGGGCATGTCATTAAGTGGAAGCCTGCTCAGGCCACAGATGCATGTACAAGTTTGGCAAGTCAGCCTGCAAACACATGACACTATTTTTGAAAGTCATTTAGTCCCAACACTGCTCCTAACACCCCAGTCAGAAGGAACAACATTCCCCACACTTTCAGGTATCTCCCTTTTGATGCTTCACTTGCTGATGCTTTGCACGTTCATCTGTACTCTCTGCCCATTTGTAAACACAAGCTGAAATGTATTTTTCTCCTGTTTTATCTCTTGGGAGATGTGTGCTGGCAACTCTGGAGCCCAGCCTTGTTACCTCCCATGAGGAGTATCACAGTCTAAGAAGACCTGCTCATTCTAATTGAAACCAAAAAGTCTTTAAAGCAGTCTTGATTCTGAAAACTATGCATATCCTTCAATTGCTTTTAAGAGCAATTTTACCTCAATATGATCCAGCTTCACCAAATGCAGGCTGTTTTATGAACAAATAACAGGCAATGGGTATTGTTCCCACTTGGAGTCAATGTACTTATGCACTACCCATATCACCAGCACTGCTGTCATGGGCATCTTAGGCAGCAAGCTCTGGGTGGATATTCCCATTGCACAGGAAATAATTTGCGCTCTTTATATTCACCAACATTGTGTGAAGAGAAAACTGAGAGATATTGTTGTGTGGAGTGTAGTGAATATATGTGTCCCATGAGAGACCTTCTGTCTTAGTCAGAGGCTCTTTCCTGAGCCAAAGGTGGCAGGTCCTTAAAGTCCACAGTAAAGCCAAACTTTCCCAGGAGACACAAGCTTTTTGTTAGCTGCAGACTGGGCTGTAAACAGGATGAAATTATTTCAGTGTAACTGGAAAGGCCTGCTGCAGGCCTTTGTCCAGAGCCTGGCTTGGGAATGAGATAGGAAAAAATCTCATCAAGCAAAAATCCAGAAAAAAATAGCATCCAAAAGATGCTTTTGACAGGAGACCAAGACACTCTCAGTAGTCCTGACCCCTTACAGCCAAAAAAAGGATGCTGGGTCACCTTCAGTTGATGTAACACTGTTGCATTGTTACTTTACTGAGATTATTTTTGTCTGGGGTTATGAATGACTAGCATACCCTCATCCAGGCTAGAATCTCGTTGTGTGCAAAGCTTTTTTGCAGGAAGGATCTGAAGTATCTATGTGACCAAACACTAAAGTGATAGATGAAGTCCCATTCTGCACGCATGAAGTGTTGCCAGAGGGAAAATTAACATTTAAACAAATGGTTTAGAGCAAGCAGAATAAGTACTTTTTCACACTGTGCATAATTACAGTATGGAATTTGTTATTACAAATTTGTTATTTGTTATTACAAATCTCTCTCTCTGTGGAGACCAACAGTGTAAATAGGCTCAAGTAGTGTGTGTGGAAGTTAAAAGTAGAAAGGAGTAAAAGGAAGTGACTTCTGACTTTGGAGAGCCAAGCACATACTGAGGTTATCCTGGTTTACATGGAACATAATGTGAATACTCACTGAGTCTCATTCCTGCTTGTGTTCCAGGAAATGGTGCCTACTGCCAGAGACAGCATGCAAAGTATTAGGAAGATGTCCCAGAACCAGACTTGTGATTTAACAAGGTCACAAATCAGTAAGTGAATTGACTGTAGCTTGGAGGTGAGGTAGAGCTCTCTCTTGTAAGGTCGTGCCTCAAATGCAAGCTGGAACATTCCTTCTACTTCACCATACTCAGGGAGATTTTATTCTAAATCTTGTTATGTTACACCAATGTCTGAACCTCCTCGAGTTTGAACATAATCCTAAAAGGTAAACAAAATCATAAGGACTCAATTTTTCAAGAAATTCAGTTGACACCTAGCTATCAAGTACTGTCCACATTGTAAAAACAGAATTAGTAGGTATTAATCCTTTGATTAATCAAGATATGTACTGTGGAAAGGATTCTTGCATACCTCCTAACGTTTTTTTTGGGGTTTTTTTTTGTCAAGTGAGGAAAAATTGTGTTTAATAAGATTATTTGTTAGCCTTTTATGTGCCACTCCTGACAAACACCATCATGTCACCATTTTTTATTGGCTTTTACATTGAAGATTGTCCCAAGATGAGATTCACTAGACTACATGCTGTAGTTATATTCTCAACAAAGAAGTAAGAGAATTTGTATACTGTACAATTCTAGTCTGATAGTCCACTCCTCAGAGGTGATCAAGTATTTACCATTGAACTGGAGAGTTAGTGAATGTTAGAAGAGCAGAAGGGTAAATCTTCTAACTGTAGAATCAAGGAGATTTGACCAGGAGAGAATGGAGGAACAGCACGGCTCCAAGAGCATGTCAATCTCAGTGGTAAAATCTCTTTAGTAGATGGAAAGCCTCATTTTCCAGTGTGACTAATCAGTTTTGTGCCAGTGCAAATCCCTTGTCTTCATGGGAAACTCTATTTATGGATTCAAGTTAAATTTTTCAGGCTGAACCATTCTTGTTGGGTTTTTTTTTTGCTCCCTACTCTCTGCACTCAGGAAGTAGAGGAGGCCTTGATCACCCTTTCTTTTCAACTGATAGCAGTCACCATGCCTGTCTATGATACAGGAACCCGGGATTCAAATCTCTATGTTGCCTCACATTTAAGAGGGTGCCCTCAATCCTGAAGCTGTAGAATCTTTCTTCAGGCTTCTTCTGTTTCACTCCCAGTCTATTCTGTGCATGCTTTTTCACTCTGCAGAACAAGTTTCTTGAAGTCAAGATAGAATTCCATATACTAATTCTCCAAGGAGCATTCAGTTTATCATGAAATTATTGTAAATTTATTTCCATTTGTTTTCTGAGTATTTAAGTATTTTGTAGCAAAATGGAACACCAGTAGGACAAATTCAGAGCAAATCTGTGGATGCATCATGTCACCTTCTCTTCTGAGTATCATATAAAACAATATTCAGGGAATATACAGAAGTTAACTCCCTGCCCTCTGGGTTAGTGATTAATTAGAGAAACTTGTTCTACCTCATTGGTTTAGTAGATGGAGCCTAAGACTAGCACTTCATTTTCATTGTTATTGCTTTTTGCTAAATGTGTGGAATAGGATCTGTTTTGTTGTTACAGTTCTTATTCATCAAATTAAACCTTAAATATTTAAATTCCACTTGGACTGATCTGGAACTTCTTCTGGATTTAACTACCACCCTAAATCTTATTGATTTATTTAAATCTGTAAGAAATTGAGACATGTGCTATTCACCCACTCACTAGTTAGTTTTTGATAATATAAAATGATAACCCATATCACCAGCAAGGCTCTTTATTAATATAATTTGCCATACTTTTTGACAAAGCTTAACATTTATTTTTCTTGCTGTATATATTTTCATTCTATTTCAGGTAATAGGCAGAACTTCTAATGAGTCCTTTTAGTTCAGTAAAGTAAATGAGAGCTCTGCATAACACTACTCAGTTCAGCATTATGTCATATTTTTCAGTAGATGTCTTTGCTGCATCAAAATCTACTTGCATGTTCATGATTTTGCCTGCTACATGTTGGCTGCATTCCTTTTTTTTCCCCCAGAGGGGTGAAGTTAATGTGTTTGCTTCAATCCAAGCAGCCATAAATGCATATTCTCACAGGTCTTTATATGATACAGATCCAACTCCATTGCATGTTGCCAGAACAGGATCTTGCTGCACCCACAGCTGCTACCAGACATTCATTCAATGCATGCACCCAGCCCAAAGGCTGCAAACATTACTCTCAAGAGCAACACTGCTGTGTTTTTTCATGGTCTCATTGCTGCTTCCCCCCAGGGAGGTTCACTGAGCAGCTGTAGCTCTGGCACAAGTCTCTGCCAGGCTCCTGAGTGGCATAGGCTGCTGTTGTGCATGTCATTCCTTAATCCAGATTCCTGCTGCTCTGGAAAGCAACAGGGAAGCCAATTCTGTATTGGCTTCCCTGTTGCTTTCCAGAGCATCTTGCTGTATTGCAGGGGAACTTGTTAATCAGACTGACTTAGCTGAGTGCTGAAGAATTAGTGGTTCTGCTGTCCTTGTGGCCATTGCTGTTGCAAGTGGTTTTTTTTATTCCACATGTTCTAGAAATGCTAGTTTAACCCATTTTTTAAAAGATTAATTTTCAGGTAAAATCACCAAAATCTCTATCTGTGAAGAAAATGTGCCTGCAATAGCAACCACCATTTAAACTTTGGTTAAACTATAGGGTGATAAGCTGCTCAAATCAGTGAGGTACTATTGTTAGAGACAGAGATCTTTTTCTCATATTTTCTCATATTCATTTCACCCTGTTTATCTCCAAATCTAAATTCTTGTGAATTGATGGCAGGATGTTCTTAGAGAAAAGTCCCATTTTTTGCCATTTGTTTCACTGGGCCCTAGAGCTCAGAATTTTATCAAATTCATTCCCATTTTAAGACCATGACAAACTGTTGGAACGATGGGGACTATTGAAAAAAGGGACAGAAATTAAACACTTGCAGAAGAATGGCTTCAAGACACAGTCACTAAGAGCAATGTCTGTCATTGTAGGGTGCTGCTGTTGTTAAGTGTGACCCTGAAATAATAAGGGAAGTTCAGATTCACAGCAGAAAATCACAACAAAATGGAGGTGACACTGGAGTCACAAGCACAAAGGGATGCTGTTCCCAAGAGTGGTGAGGACCTTGTCACATGAAGATGAGCCTGGCACCCATCACTGTCGCTAAGCCAAGCAGAACAAAGGCTAGCTTTGACAAATCAACATTTAATGCATACAAGCCAACTTTGACATCTACTTTAGCAGGAAAAATAGGCATTAATTCTACTAGTAATTGCAAATCACTCTGTTCACACATTTCAGAAACTGTATTAGGTCAAGCACTGAGTTAGGCACCCTGGTTTTGTTTTCCCCCTCTTCATATTTCTGACCCCAGCTGAAGAACAACAGCCTCACTGATCCACCAGATTCCCTGGCAGTAATGTCATATGCCAGCTGTTAAATGGGCTGACACCTACATAAAAGCATCTTGTGTTAATATGGGGAAAAGCATTACTGCTGGAAATCAGTCTTAATGTGCCATTGAAGAAGCAGGTTGGTTTTTAACCTCTGTATGTTGTCTGCACAGCTCCATCACTCCTGCTCCGGTCTGCTTTCATCTCACTGGTGGCTTTCCCTCCATTGATATTAGGAATATCAAACTCAAGAGAAATAGACTCCTTGAGCTTTTCATGCTAGCTTCTAGCAGAGGCATGTGCTGGCAATGACTCAAACATCTGAGCCAGCCTCAGTGAATACTGGTATTGTTATTTTTGACAAAATTTTCCTAGCTGTCTGAAAGAAAAGAAAAAATGAAGTTGAAATGATGATTTGTCGACTTTATCAAGTTAAGTTAATTTCAACTTTAATTGTTTCCAACAAAAGCTGCTAAAGAGACTTTTCTTTGCTTGGCACCTGGGGACATGTACAAGGCTTTGACAAGCAGTGTGTGTTATTTTGAAATCTCTTGGTCTTTTTGTTGTTTTTCTTTTCTCCCTCAGATATTGCTTGACAAAAAACAGACCTCACACAATAAAGAGGTGCAGTCAGAGGACATAGTGAGAGCCAGGAACTTTCTGCCCATACTCTGGCACTAATCCCCTCTCTGGTGGGGATCCATCTGGTTCAACATAAGAAAGTTCTATAATGGGGCTGCACAATGGGAATAAATAGGCTTGGATAGTGGAGGTGATGTTCCTGCTTGCAGAGCCATGGTGCAGCCACCAGACTGAGTGTGGCCATGAGGAGGGCTGCACCTGCAAACCCCTAGGGCAGGGCAGGTATCACCTTCTCAACATGTGGGGAATGATCCCTGATCCTCACTTTTGGTTTGAGTTGATTTCTGGGGCTTTGCAGAAAAGGTATAGATAAGTTTTTGTGTACAATGTGCCATACAGGAGCTACCAGTTCTTGTTATCCCCACTGACTTACTCCATCTGCCATCCACGAACAACTTCCTCCTCTGCAGGGGCTGGGTGGCTCAGTTTGAATGGGTGACATACAGGTCCTCAACTCTAAAAATGCTGTGGCATCCTCATGGCAACCTTCAACTACTGAATTGAAGCTTGAACGGCCAAAGATCAGGACTCTGGACTTCTCAAAATGGATTAGAGAAGACATTCAGAGCAAAACAAGTGAGGCAAGGTAGGTTGGCAAAGTGCTGTGGGAAATGAGAATTGCTATTACAGTTGCCCTTCAAGGCAATGACTATTTTATGCCATCCCCCCGCCTCCCTTGTGATCTTCTGCTAAGCTTTAGCACAAAATTTATGTTTTGATGCATTTAAAATTTGAACAAATCTTCATTAGGAGATGCTTTATGTTGTTTCTCTCATAGGATTTTGTTTTCCCATAAGTATCACATGAATTTTGCGTGAAATCTGAAAACAAAGCAAATGGTTTGCTTTCATTTGAAACTGGAGGAATAGAGGCCAAACCCTTTTATTCCCCTTGGCAAGTTAAAATATAAAACCTATGGCAGGAAGCTCACTTGGCCTAGTTTTCAATCTTCTGATGAAACACACACTACAATTACATAATTCATCTAACTCCCCTCACCTGATTTGGGTCCTCAATGCCTCTTCTCAAAGAAAAGAAAACACTGAAGAAGTAAAGATTAATAACAATAAAAACATGGCTCAGGACAGAGAACATGCTTGATAGATTACATCAGTTTTGCTGGAGAAGCAATATTTGATGGCCTGACACACAACATCCATAAAACCCCCTTGTAGCTACCTCCATAGTAATGACCATTTTTATTAGCATGCAGGGATGTTTCTTCTTATATCCTCTGTGTCATCCCCTTCTCAGCCAGCCATGGAAGCAAGGGCTTCTATCAAAAAAATAGTAGTGAGGACTGCTCATGGCCTTTAAATTAAACACAGACTTAAGCTGTTGCACAGCTTTTCAGTGCATACTACCTTGTATGATCCATCCTCTAGCAGCTCTGTTTTTCCTCACATTATTGGTCTTGTGTGGGCTGCTGGAAAACTAAACAGCTCTGCGTGTGATTCACTGACAGTGTGATTTGCCTGAGTGTCTGATTAAAAATAATAAACCTTTTCCTTTCAAACATCACCCTTGTCCTTTCAATGCAACAAGAAACTAAGCTGACATCCTTGACTTTACCTCATACTGAGGTTTTAATAAGGCTGGAGATGTGTGAGTGTCAGATTACTTCCCGGTGAGAACCAAATAGCTATTTCCTGAGGGCACTTGACCTACTTCCAACCAGAGAAAGTAATGTGGTTTTCAGATGACAAAACTAAGTCTTATCCTTTATGTGTTAACAGTTTTGTTACAGACAGGTCTCATCCTCTTTTACCTGGTTACACTAATTATTTCTTATTCAAAGAACTTCTTGGAATGGCTGTGATAATTAATGACAAAGATGTTTTTGTTTAGAAACCAGTTTTCTTTGAAGCCACAAAGTCTTTTTTTTTTTTTCCTTTGGAATGGAAATACTTGCAACATGGAACAAACAGCTGAAGTTGGAACTTACTTGTTTTTTAAGATCAGTGCTTCATCCTAACTGCCCTGTTGGAAAGTGTGTATATCTCAAGGCCTGTGCTGAAACTATTTTACACCTAGGAGCCAATTTTCCTTAGGCTATTGACAAGTTCAGTATGAACACCACATGGATCCATGTGACTCAGTGTGAGGAAGGCAGAAGTTTTCTCCAGAGAGAGATAGTGCTGTCTCCCAGCTTGCACCCCAGCTCTGCCTCATACCACATCTGATGCCTGGAAATTACAAGAAACTAAAAGTATCTGATATCAGCAGTGCTCCCAGTGATCTTGCTGCACTAGTTTGTCTTGCTTTGTGGCATGCATGTCTCAAATGGTATTCAGCAGATGGAGTAACAGAGTCCGTGAATAAACAAAAGTTCTTACTGATGGTGCATCCCTGGGGTAAGCCCTCAAAAAGTGTCTCAGGTTATCTGGGATTCTGTTATTTTTCTGTTATTTTTCTGTTATTTCTGTTATTTTGGGATTCTGTTATTTTTCAATCAGCAACCACATTTGTGCTTGACTCTGCAGAATTGGTGTAGGTGTTTCACTGCACAGCCTTGGCATGTCTAGAGAGTCTTTCCCATGCAGGGAATGAAGAGAATAACAGTGTGCTTGCTGCAATACTTGGTGTCCCTCTTTTCACAGCACCTGCTTGGGTGGAAGTGGTAGATTATCTCCTTCCTTCATCTCAGAGACAGGATTCACTTCACTCCACACTGGCTGTTGAGAGACTCATTCACTGAAGGGCTGAAGCTCTGAATGCCTTGTGTGGACTGCATATCAGGTTCCACATTATTGATTTTTCTTGATGTATTATGGGGGGGAATAGTAGGCTGCAATTTTTTGATGGTTGGTACAAGTTCCTCCAGTCAGTAAATTTCACTTGGCTGTGGAAGGCATTTTAAGAGAGCCTTTTTTTATGCAATCAGCTCAGGGGAACTGTGTGGGTTTTGCACTGCCTGGTTCTTGGTAGCAGGGGTGGCTTCTGTGAGAAGCTGCCAGAAGCTCCCATCATGTCCAGCAGAAATACACCTGATGGCTCTGACGATGGACATGCTGCTGGACAAGGCTGGACCAGTTAGAGATGTTGGTAACACCTCTGTGATAACAGATTTAAGAAGAAAATCAAAACTAAGTCCACACAGTTTTAATTCCAGCCAGAGAAGAGAAGGAGGTGAGAACGTGAGAGAAACAACATGGAGACCCCGAGGTCAGTGGAGAAGGAGGGGCAGGAGCTGCTCCAGGCCCCAGAGCCAAGATTCCTCTGCAGGCCGTGGTGAGACCAGGGTGGAGCAGCTGTGCCCCTGCAGCCCCTGGGGATCCACGG
>JBBMKD010000115.1:49842789-49903095 GCA_037834095.1 Argya squamiceps | reverse complement strand
CAGAGAACTGTCTCCCGTGGGAGGGACCCCATGGTCTCACAGGGGAAGGACTCCTCTCCCTGAGCAGGGGAGGAAAAACTCGGGTGAGGAACTCACCAAAACCCCCAGGCCCTGTCTGCCTGTGCTGTTGGTGGGAAGGAGGATGGTACTGGGGGAACAAAAGGTGTATTAAAGGCTTGTTTTACATCTCATTATCCTCCTCTGATTTTGTTAGTAAGAAATTGTCTTTGTACCTTTAAGTTTTGTTAACCTGTTTTGCCCTTGGAGAGTTTTCTCCTGGTCATTATCTCAACTCATGAACCCTTTGTTTTTTTCTCTCTCCTCTGCCCAGCTGTGTCAGGGGAGGGTGAGCAAGCAGCTTTCATGGGTACCTGGTGTTAAGCCAGTGTCAAAACATGACTGGAACAAAGTTTTGGGTTCTGTGTCTATGAAATTTCTTACTAAAAATATTAGTTCACGCAGTTTCCTCCACGTTTCTCTTTTCATGATATAGCCTGAGATTTTTTGGTAGTTCCCTTTTCCAGACAAAAATTTCTCAAGGCATTACCTCTTCGATTTGTTGTTTGGTCCAGCATCCTTTTAAGGAATGCACTGCTTGTTCCTGGTTAGTGGTTAGACATGTGTTTGAAAATGGAGAAGTACACCCTAGGAAGTATGAAGATTCACCATCTGCAGGGACAGTCAGCACTAGACCATTTGTCTTGGCATGACACTGGTTACTGAAGACAAAGTTTAGCCTGCGCTGATTTTCCTACATGACTTAAGCAGTGGAAGTGATATAACTGACCATGTTGTGTGGATAGATGCTTGCAAACAGCAGTTTACATTCTTTCATAGCACTTCACAAGGTGTACATTCCAAACTTAGGGATTTGCTTGGCTTTGGCCAGCTTTGACATCAGTGATTTCTATGAAAACCATTTTTATGCTGGGAAAAATGCAAGGAAATATATTTGTGATGCAAAATCTACTACTCCCACTCCAGCTTACCTTCCAGCTCCGTCCTCCCTGCCAGAGGTCAGGATTCTCCATCTGGGAAGTTCCCCAGCACAGGCAGTAGTTCTGGTGCCACAGGCCCGGTCTTACACCTTGTGTTAACTCTTCTCACTTGCTCAGGGTAATGGGGAGACTCAGTAGGCAGCAACTGTCCATCAGCAGATTTGTGATGTCTGTATGTCCTGCTTTCTGCTGAGGAATGAATTAACACTTGTATGTGCTTCTTTTTCTCTGTGGACTGATCTAACACTTGCTTGTAAGTGCTTTGAGAAAGACACGGGCAAAGGAAGGTCCCAAAGGGCCCATGGATGTGCTGGCTGTGCTAGTTGAAGCAAGGTAGGGAATATTTTCCTTCCTCTCTGAGGACCATAGCTCTTTTGACTGCCTTTAGTTTCCAGCTAAGATTAATATTTGGTTGCAGAGGCTTTTGTTCCTGCCCCCAGCAAAGTTTTACCTTGTCATTGAAATCAGTTTTCCCCACTGTAAGATCCTCTTGGGAGTGGAGCAAGACAGCAGTTTGCTGTCTTTTTAGGCTTGGAGGGCTTTGGGATATTCAACACTGCAGAAGCAATTTAGCACCCCAGAATATCAAATTTCACTGTAGAAAAATTCAAAAGTAAATGAAGCTCTGGCTTGAATTTCTGCAGACTGAATGGATAGATAATGAAGGCAGTATTTCCAGCAAACAGTCTGGGCATGGGCACATAATAGGATGTAACTGAGATCTGTCATACCAACCTCTGCCTCTGTACCTGGCCACCCACATGCTTTGGTCTACCCATGGTGGCCTAAAAAAGTCCTTTCTCCCTTTCATTTGAATTTTGCCCGTTTTTCTGCTTGCATAACAACTATCTAGAAGTCTAAAAACATTTAATACTGCAGAACACACAGTGAATGTTTATTACAGGTTCATTTTTGTTCTCCATAGGCAATTGGCCAAGACTCTTTGGTGCATTACTAGTTGTTCACTCTCAGTGTGGGATGATGGAAACATGGTACCACTTTTGACAATGAATTTGGTTTTTTGTCTGCCTCTGAAACCAGTGTTATGCAGCAGAATGACTGCAAACATTTATAACCAGAGCTAATTCAGAAACCCTTCTGGAAATATTCTTGTGAACTAAATCTTGGTTGTCCAAACTGCAGAAAGCGAGCAGAGATTATAAAAACCATTAAAGAAAGCTTGTGGTAACACAGTCAGTTTGGATGCATGCTAATGAAAATGACTGTTTTAATTACGATTTAAACTCTAATTCACATTTTAGCCACATTCAACAGAAGAGTAGTTATACAGGTCTGTCAAACAAACATCTTTAAAACTTCCTTTATTTAGTTAAATAGACACTTTTGAGACTTAGCCATATGGTTTGTTGCTGTTGGCTAAATTCTTTGTGTACCCAAATTAATTTATTCTGTAAGTTTGTGGAAACCTACTGGCACATGCTGTGTATTTCACTGGAAAGCAACAGTTTTCCTGCAGCTGTTGTAAGAAAATGAAGACAGGTTTCTGATGGACAAGTATGTTTGGAGTTTTGAGACTATTTTTTTTAGTGACCTGTGGCTTTTGTTACTGATCTGTGGCTCACAAAAAAAATCATGTGAGACTGAAACCATATTTTTTGCAGTGAAATTTGTAATAAGAATTTTGCAGGGAAGTCAAAGTAGTAGCTGGAATTGGTTTGGGGTTTTAATTGTGGGGGTTTTTGTAAGCTTCTGAAACAGTCATTGTACAAAGATTTGAGAATGGATGCTGATCTTTCAGTTTTTACATATTTGTCATTGGATGAATGAATCTGAATAATGATGGAAGTGTTGAAATAACACTTGAAAAAAACATTAGGTTGTCTACAGTGAAGTGATTATGAATGCCTTATCTACATCCTAGAAGTTAAAATCCATCACAATCATGTATCAAGAGCTCTGAAGTTGGTGGGGGTTTTTTAGTAGGTAAAAGTTGTAGCAGGATTAGTGCTTTCTTTGGGTCTGATTCCAAGTTTATTGCTCAAGATGATGGAAAATAGTTACTTCATTCTTAAAGCAGTTCAGATGACTTTTCATTGTTTCTCAGAGGGGCTGGCTGATGAACTCTGATTAACTGCAGCTGAAAAGGTGTGGGCTTGCTCTGCTGCAGTCCTAGAGTAAAGCTTGGTTTAATCAGACAGTAGACAGATCAGGAGGGAGCTATCCTGAACTGGTGTCATTGGTGAGATAGGAGTTATTTCAATTCTCTTCTCTGGAATTATGTGGGATGCCAAACTTTCTTGGGTGAGACCTACACTACGGCATCCACTATATTTTGTGAGGGATGGGCAGGAAAATGTTGTAATTTGGACATCTCATGTGGAAGTTTGATTTGGCATCTAAACCAACTGTAGTAGCATGCCTGTTGCATGGAGGGTACATGTGATCTGGCAGAGGGAAGCAGAATGCCTACTAAAGTTCAGTGCTGACCAGGTACCCTCAATTGTGACCAATTGCTATGCTGAAATCTGTGAAGCAAGTGTGAAGGGAAAGACCTTCTAGTGAAGGTGGGGTGCAAGTGTAAATAGCTGAAAATCCAACCAAAGTAGATAGCTGCAGGCATCCTGCAATCTATGGTCTGCTGATCTATGGTCTGTGAATTTCAGCTCAGAAAAATCCTTTTACATGGAGGCAAGATTTCCCTTTTTTTAATCACTTTCCACTGAGCCTGGCAAAGTACTTGGACACTGTAAAGACAAGACACTTTAGGAAACCTTTCTGTTTCAAGAAGATTACAGAGTATTTTTAAAACTAAATGGCAAGCTACTATTTCTGCACTCTGCACACACACGTGTTTTGCAGGATGAGCCAAACTTATTGCTTTGCCAGCAAAACAAGCAGTGAGATTATAGTTTATTTGATTTCAAGGCCACCTTCTGCATAAATGGAAAGTGGAGTGTTGGCTACTCACCCCTGTGTGAGCTAATCCATGAAGTTGCTCCATGCAGATGATATCTAGGCCCACCATGGGGATCAAGCCAATGCCAGGTGTTGGGGTGAGTATGTGTGCTTACCTGTTTTACATAGGTTTATCTTTCTGTTGATATTCTGTTTGTTCTGAAGATCAATGAAAATATTTTTTAGCTTCCAAGCACTGTGATAATAAGAATACTATACATGTATGGTGCACCCAGGCATGCTGTTGGGAAAATATCAGGTAGTAGAACAGTGTCCAAAGTATCTGCAGCTGATGCAACTTGGGATGAGAGCTGAGGGGTGGCTGATGTGGAATGGCAGAGGAAGAGCAAAGGTGGCTTCACTAGAATGGTAATGTCACCCAATGGAGACCAATGTGCAGATATATTTGTTGAGTTTCCACTGTTCTCAGTGCAGTGTTTCCACAGGGAGAGAGCTCCTCTTTTCTAGGGAAAGCCTGGGGTTCGGGCAATCTGCATGCAGTTGACAGTGGGCAGTACTTTCACAGTATCTGGTGTTCTTGGCCCCACCTGCTGCTCATGACTTGCACTGATTTAGGTTGCTAGTTGTTACTCAGGAAAGTTTCTGCATGGAAAATTCTAATTCTCTTTCCATATAGAAACTGGATTTCTGATAGTAGCTATTTATGGGTGTAGCAGGGAGGATAAAATGCCCAGCACCACCAGAAGAATGCACTGAGCTAAGATGTCTTGAAATACTTAAGTCCACTGTGTATGGAAATGTGTGTTTCACCTGTCTGCTAGATACCTGCATTAAACCAGGTTAAAAAGTTCTGCAACAGTTCTTTGGACTTTAAAAAACAGCAACTATGGCCACAAGCACAGAAAAACCTCTACATTGCCCTCTTCAGTGGAAATGGAAATTCCTTTATGGTGAGAGAGGTAGTGACAAATCTATGGGGTGATATCCACCTCTCCCATTCCCAACACTGAGAGTAAGTGTTGAGCTGTCTTGTATCTTCACCTTTTCCTTCTCCACCTCCTGTGCTGCAGGTGGGGGTGTGACCTTTTCCTTTATATGGTTCACTGATTTCTATGCGTGATAATGCAGGTCTTTCCTCTCCATTTAGACACCAAATTAAACTGTAATTCCAATGAAGGTAGAAGGACTGCTAAGTAGGGGTTCTGCTGAAGTTCAGTGAGATCTTTTGGGACTTAATAATTATACCTAAGGTCTCTTGTCCTTTCATCTCATTAAATCCCATCCCCCTCCCTGCCCTGACATTTCCTTCAAAAGGCACCTCCCTTTTCCCATGAAGCTTCTATCTTTTCTAGGTAATAACTGCAGCTTGCCTGCTTCTTTTGCTTTTTTGCTGATAGCAGCTTGATTAGCATGCTGTCAGAAACCTTTATCAGTATTGCCATGGATGACAGTAAAACAAAGTGGTCAATTAGTCATGTACAGCTCATTTTGATTCCTTTGATTAGTTATTAACACAGGTAAACAGAAATTCACTTCAAACCTGGTACTTTGAGAAGGCAAAATGAACATCCTGTAAGTACTTTGGGGCAGATAAGGAGATCAATGGCAGGCATGTAATTCATCACAGTAATTAAATGAGTTTAAATATTGTACTAATCCCAAGGCTGCTCAGGAAGTTCTTCTGTGTTTTTTTAATATCACAGGGTAAAAAAGCAGCCAGTGAGAGATAGTTTCACTTCCATCTCCAGAAAGTGAAACTGAAAGTGTTCCATCAACTAATTTTCTCCACAGTGTTTTTTATTACATGCTCTCATCTCACCCTGCTCACCTACCTGCTGAAGCACTGTGTGCTAGGAACAAAATTACCCTAGGTCAGCATCTTCTGACTGCACTGCTCAAGTGAGCACTGCCTGATGGGCCCTTGCTCTTACAAGCAGAGGACAATGATTCTTGCTCTATTTCCAACCTCATTAAATCTCAAGTGACATTTCTGAGTCACATCAGCAACTTTGATGCAAACACAGGGCTCCTAAATATTGGAGGTGAGCCTGCAGTTATTGATTCCCTTCTGGACCTTGCATTAGACTTCCATGCTCACAGCTTGGGGAATTTGTTTCATCGTGCTTTTGAGATGGAAGAACTCTAGCAACACATTTCCAAAATAAATTTTGTTCAACTGTATTGTCTGTACAGTATTGCTGATCATAGATATCAAACAACCACAAGTCAGGCTTTGAGAAATCATGAGACTCACATGAAAATCTTGACATTCCTTCTGGTTTTAAAATATTCTAGGTCTTTACTTGTCTTCTAGAAAATCAGTTTTCTTTCATGGTAACATTTACCAGAGTGTTTTTCCGCAATATTTTGTGGTAAACGAAACCTGAAATCCTCCCCCAAATCACTTCTGAAACTTTTAAAAAAAAGGTCTTACCCATGAGGAAAGGCTTGGTGAGGAGGAAGCTATAAAATGCAGTGCTTTATGAGTAATCCTCTTACGAAGTCATTGAAAACCTGCATTTATAAAAATGATACATCAGCCATTTTAAAGAAGATCCTAAAGAGGACAGTTGATGCAATGGATACTGTGTTGCGAGTTTAGCCCTTTTTACCAAACTAACAGCATCCATCTTCTTTCAGCTTTCAATAGTCCCTAGCAGCCCCATACCCTAAACCTGCTCGGCAGTATCTCTGCAGATGCTGCCATTTATACACGTCATTGAATACACTGGGTAGGAAATGATGTCTCCCTGCTGCAGTCACAGCAGACTGCAATAGCATATGAAGTTGCTCAGGGTGTCTTCCTGTCAGATTTTGAAAATGTCCAGGGATGGAGAATGGGGATCCCATGATGTCTCTGGACAGCCTGTCACAACTCTTAATCACTGTCATAGAGAAGAATTTCCCTTATGATCAGTTTGAACCTTGCTTCCTGCAAACTGTGGTTAGATTTTCAGCTATTTACACTTGTACCCCACCTTCGCTAGAAGGTCTTTCCCTTCATACTTGCTTCACAGATTTCAGCATGGCAATTGGTCATAATTGAGGTTGCCTGGTCAACACTGAACTCTAGTAGGCATTGTCCTTTGACTGTGCATCTCTCAGATGAGGCAAGATTTGTGTTGTCTACAACTATCTTCTCTATAGCCCTGACTGAAGAGAGTTATTAGAATTTTTCTATTTTCTCCCCACTTCCCTTATCCTCTCAAAGGTCATATGCTGCAGCTCCTCACCATCTCCCTCTGGACTCACTCCCAGAACTGGAGACTACTCCAGATGCAGCCTCACAACTGCCAAGTAGAAGTGAATCATCATTTCCTTTGACCTACTTTTGATATTTTTGTATCACTACAGGAGCTTACTGCTGGTTCAAATTGACTTCTTTCCTACTAGGACCCCAAGATTCTTTTCTGCAGAGTCTCCAGGCTGTACCAACACATGGAGTTCACTTCCATGTGCAGCATTTTGCATTGCTTGGATCTAAGTCCACAGTAACCCTTTTGGCCCATTCATACATTTTGAAAGGTAGACCTGCCCTGCCTGCAGTTTTGTCAGATCTGCTGAGAATGGAGAATGCTGGCAGCAATCCTGTTATTTCTTGCAAAGATACCAAATAGTTTGTGCCTTATTGGTACCTTCTTGCAATATACGGATCCCTAGATCCACTACCACTGTCCTCCTCTGCGGAGCACAACAGCTGAGGAAAGAGTTGATACCCACAGCACTGCGTTGCACAAAAAAGCAACATCTTTCTCTTGATCTCTCAACATGTTTTGTGATACCATCCTTCCCTCCCCAAATGTATCTTGCCATAGCTCCTCCCTTCAAGTGGCAAAGATTGAGCTTTAATGCCTGTCTTTGTGCACATGCTGAAGGCACACATTGTAGACTCAGAAAGGAGTCAAACAGCAGGCAGTGATTTCATGTTAAAGGATCAGCAGGGGAAGGCCACCTGCACACCTCTTTAGCAGCTTTTACAAAATCATTGTGTTTAATTAAGTATCTCTTCTCATGAAAAGGTTAGTGCAGAATCAAATGTCCTTTGCTATGATTTTCTGTCACTGAAAAATGTTCAAAACTGCCAGAATGGCAAAACCAAAAAACTCTTATATACTTTTAATTAAGAGTCTACTGCTGACTCACATACTGTCTGCTTTCTTCTGTAGGTGGTAATAAGATGTTGAAGAGCAGGTTCCTGGGAGGAGTGGACAAAAGAACTGATGTTTCTAGCAGATATAGTTCCCTTCTTGCCCTAATTTTATCTCTGGAGCTGAATCTGTGCAGCTGTGCCTTAGGCTGAAATTCTGTAGGCCCCTCTGCTCAGGGGAGGTTTAGCATCATTCCAGCTCCACGTTCATATGGGTGGCTCCTTACCTCAGGGGTGCAGTCCAAATCAAAATTGAGCCTCAGAAAGGAGCAGCTTCAAGTTATGGAGATGTTACAGTTTGGATCATGATAATTATACAGTACTCCTGGATAAGGAGACAGGTATCAGCCAATCAGTGTCTCCTTTTCCTTTCTCCTTGGCTGGCAAAGTCAGCTGGTGAGGGGGAATTCAGAATCAGATACCTTTCTACACTGAAATTTTTTAACTAAATTTTCAGCTTTTAGCTTTAAAGCCCAGGGGAAGGCTACCATGCGTGGGAAGCATCACAGTCAGAAGAGGAGTCATTCATCCTACAAAAAACAAATGATTGTTTTTAATCCCTTGGTTTTTTCCTCATTGACACTTGACTATTTCTTGCCCTTTACCCTATATCTAGGAAGAAGGACAAGAAGTTGCTTTTTTAACTGTTAGAATATTGCTCCTTGGCTAGCCAGGAAGAGTTGATCATGCAAGGGAATCGCTCTCACCCTCCAGGGTGTGATCAAAGGCAAACTGATTTAGGCCCCTGCATCCACAGACCATCATCTTCCACAAACACCATCACACAGCAGCAGCTGCAAGAAAATAATTAAGAGAGCTTAACTGAAAAGAATTATATAAAACGCATGCTAGAGACTCCTCTTTTCAATAAAGATTAGGTTCCTTTTGGCTTCACTAATAATTACGAAGGACCATCTGTGACCGTGGCTATATAAATGATTATGCTCTGCATTCTGACTCCATGGTCCCATAAAAGAAGAAGTGGAGACAGGCTTAAAGACCATCTGTTTTGAACTTTAGTTACCCTAGTAGCAGCAAAGCTTCAGCTGAGGTAGTAGCTACAAGAGATGTAGGAGGATAAGAAAGAACCTCTTGTTTCACATCAGTACAGTTGAGCAGTGAGAATAGTAGGATGGTAGAGGGAAAGTCTGCTGTGCTGTGAAATATTCATCATGCAGTTCAGGAGCAGTGTTAGGACAGTGGACTCTGGGTCTCCTGTGGGCTGGCACTGGGCAGAATTTGACCTTCCTGTACCCTCCAAGCCTTTCAGAGCTGAGATGTGGGAAGAAAGCCTGTTTCTCCACAGTATGATCAGGCCTGTCTCCAACTAACAGAGAGACAAACACTCCAGAAAGGAGTGAAAGCACTACAAGTAGGGATGTAGTAAGGCAGAGGGCTTATCTGCACAGTACAGTGCTCATAAAGCAGGATTACTGTGAAATAGGAGCATCCAGGTGAGTCATCAAGCAGCCTGATACAGCATCAAGGCTAGCCCTGGTTTGTAAAGTTCCTTGCAATGTTCTTTGGTTCTCTGTAAATCCTCGGTATCTGGTCAGGAAAAAAAAAAAAAAGAAACAGACCCCAAAAAAGAAGCTGAGTAAGCCATCTGGGCACATGGTCCCAGGAGCTACACAGATTATTCACATAAGCCACAGTCCAAAGTGTTGTGCACACTGCAGGAGCCTGGGGATCTGGGTCTCTCTGTGCTGTCTAAGGATGTGGAGGAGTTCTCAAGGCGCCTTCAACTAACTTTCTTGTTCAGCTGGTGAGTTTGGAGGTGAAGAGTTACTCTGGGCTCCTTACCATGGACTGACATGCTGCCTTTTTCCCTCTGTAGTCTGCCAGGGTGGCTGTAGAAGCATTACAATGCCAGTGCTGAAACAGAACCAGTAGAGGGTGAGGTGAGAGAGAGAGCAAAGAGGAGAGGAAAGGGATCTGGAAAGAAATAGAGAAGGTGGAGAAATGGAAGGAGGTACAGAAAGGATATTTGAAACTGAGAAGATTGTGAATCTTGGGAAATAGAGACCTGAAAGAAGCAGGAAAAGGATAGGAGAGGTTGTAATTATAGAGATGAGAGAAAGGAGAATCTGGGGTACCTATAGAAAGAAAAGAAGACAATAGGAGAAACAAGGTCAAAATAAGAGAAAAGATAATGGAAGCTGACTGAAAAACAGTGAGGGAAAATAGTTGGAGCAGAAATGTATGGGAAGATGATGAGAAAAGCACTGGTAGGAGAGAGAAAACTCTTTAGTTGGGTTGTGGCTGGAGATATTTGAGGGAAGGAGGAAATAGAAGAGGATGTTGCAGCAAAAATGCAAGGCTCTGGAGAGGACAAAAAATTATTCAGATGGCAAGAGAGCTGAAGAGAACATTGTGCTGGAAGGCATGAGGCAAGGGATGACAGGGGAAGACACAGTAAAAAAAGCATGAGAGATGGAATTAAAGAGTGACAAGAGAAATGTCACTTCCCAGAAACTGGGAAGAGAAAAGACACGAGTTATGAGGTAAATGCTTACCAGCTTACCAGTTTTTGTCTTGTTTCCACTGTTCTTGTAGTCTGTGCTTAGGCAGAGCTCTCAAGAATGGGATGAATATATTTTAAAATCTTTATTGATCCTTTTCAACTCTATTTTCTTTTTCTCTCTGGTTTATTATGATGAGAACATACCGTGCCTCTGGTTGCTTCTGGGCTTCTCTCTAAATTTTCTTTAGAAGAAGAAATCTGTATTTTTCAAGTCACAGGGGAATATGTTCAATTAAAAAACCCAAATATATTTTTCAAGAAGAATGCAGTCAGTAGGACTTATTATTTCATTACATTGCTTAGGGTGGAGGAAATGCTGAATGTATTATCTCCACTCATGGGTGGCAAGAAAATCTGCATGTGACTTAGGGAAACAATACAAACACTGGCTTTCTAATTTGTTCAGGGATTAAATGTGACACTTTAAACTGAAAGGGCTGAGGTTGGAATGTAATTTACTTGTATAAATACATCACTTGAAATGTATTTTTCCATTGTACTGACGAAAGTCTAGGTGGAAATGGAGCTACTTTTTGGTTTCTGACAAGTTTATACTGGAAAAGACTAATCTGATTGAATTTGACACTCTTACAAAAAAGGAATTAAATTTAAGACAAATAGTAAAATTGAAACTCAGCAGGGCTCCAGACAACAATTATCCAAGTGCTCAAGTTCAGGTTGTGACAATCAATCTTCCTGAGAAATGCCCAGTTCTAGGATGAAAGTTGCAAGTCCATGGTGAAATTCAAAGTGGAGCTATCAATTGTGCCACTGCACCTGGTACTAAATCCACACACACTTATGAAGACAGCCCAGCTGAAAAGCCTGTGGGGTAGAATCCAGTGTGATACACACCAAGGTGAATCTGCAGAGAAAAGGCCCCAAACAATCTGGTAATCTGTGATTTCAAGAGAGTGTTTAAAATGTTTTAGTTCCTAATATCTTCTGGAGTCCAACCTTGTGTTTTTTCTGGACGAAAACAGTGTGCAACATCCATAGACTTTATTCCATGTGCTTTCCAGGCAGAGACTGCTGCCAGTTCAAGAACCTGCTGTGTCCTCTGTTGCTTAGAGTAGATGCCCTAAAACTGCCTGTCTTAGGGAAATGCATTCCTGTGAATACCTCATGTCTCGTAAGGTCATGTTATGGCTATACCTAATCATCTTCAAGTCAGTGTTAAGAGGGCTTTTTAAATTGCATGATAAATGAGATAGCAGTTCTCCCAGTATGGGTGAAGCTTTGATAAATACTGTGGAGGAGAATTAGGGTACTAATTCTTTCTAAAAATACTTTCATAATTCTCTGATTCAGCTATGATTAGTTTTTATCTTCTTTGCATCCTAGGAAACTAGTGAGTCAGCTATTTAATATCAAATCAGACCAAATTCTGCTCAGAATTAATAGCTGGCTGCCTTTTGGCAGCTTGCCCTCTGCATCTGATTGACTCTTTCCTTTTGCAAATGCCTTTTCAGACCTGCTGTTGACAACAAGTGGATTGAATTATAAATCAAAGCAATGCTTCTAAATTGTCAGTAATCTAATCAAAGAGACAAAATGTGCAATAAAGATGAGTTTTGATGAGTGAAGATATTGATTTTGAAATTTGCTCTGGTGGTATTTGAGATTAGTTTTAACTGAAATATTTCCTGTCTTCTTAGTGGCATGTTATCCTTGCACTTCCTTGTGGTTCAATGTGCTTTTGGATTTCTACATCCAGACATTTCCCCGGCAGCATGGGGAAGAGACTTCCAGCTCTTCTCACTGTCTGAAGCTGTCTCATCTTGTGACAATTTCATCTTTGAACAGTGTGTGAGCTGCCACAGAATAGGAAGCCTCAGCAACAAAACAGACTGCTGGAAGCATTCAAACTCTCTTCTGTGAAAGTCAGTGGCAAATCCCCTGCTCATCAATGGCCCATCCAGCAAATGATGCTGGCTCATCAGTGGTGTGCAGACACATTTATCACCTAATCAGCTAGAGCTATAAAAACAACAGAGCTGATTGCAAGGGTTTAGTAAATACCATCTACAAATTCTTAATTCTTTTGTTAGTTAATTGCTATATAAAATCAGGAGTGGTTAATTTAGTGGTGATCGGTGGCTCAATGTCCAGACCAATGACAGTGGTGTCCCTCAGGGGTTTGTGCTGGTCTATAATGTCTTCACCAGTGAGGCAGGCATGGGGATTGAGTGCACTCTCAGGAGGTTTGCAGATAGACACCAAGCTATGATAGGGCTGGCATCCCTGAGGAGCAGGAGTCATCCAGAGGGCCCTGGATGAGCTCAAGGAGGGGACTTACAGGGATCTCATGGGATTCAGCAAGGCTGAGTGCCAACTCCACCTGGGTTGAAGTGACTCCAGTATCAACACAGGCTGGGGGATGAAGGCCACAGAAATAGCCCTGCAGAGAAATACTGGGAGGTACTGGTGAACGAAATGATAGGCATGACCCAGCAATGTGCCCTTGCAGCCTAGAAACCAACTGCACCCTGGGCTGCATCTGAAACCTGTCGCCAGCAGAGCAAGGGAGGTGGTTTTGCCCCTGTACTCTGCCCTGGTGTTACCACCTGGAGTGTGTTGGGGCTTTGGGTCTGAGCAGGACAGGAATACTGCCAGACTTTCCTCAAACCTTTATTGAGGCATCAGTCTCATAACAGGGTTTTATACAAGTGAGAGATGGCAGCAGGTCATGTCTTGCCAGCAGCAGCCAAAGATCTCTTTGTTACAGGGCATTTTAAATGTTTTACAGCTGACAGCATGTTGCTAAAGCTTTCAGACAATTGTTCTAGCCAATCACTGAAAGCACACATACACCTGATTCAAACAATGCTTGCTTGTATGCTTTCTATTAACAATAAACAATATTCCATTATTAAGCTTAAAACTTTTTACTATCTTGCTAAGCATATTTTTCTGCAGCTTTAAGGTCTATCATAGCCAAACCTAAGACTCAGACTATTGTTTTATGTCCTTGCTTGCTGTACTATTGTAACTTTTCCTATTTCAAAGCTTTGCAGTTACAGCTCACTCTAAATTCTTCTGCTCTTTCTGTTTCTGGAGCCTGCTTCCACAGCTTTCTAAAACCTTTATTTCTTTTAATATTTCCCACACTGGAGTGCTGCATTCAGCTCTGGAGTCCGCAGTACAGAAACACATGGACCTCTTTGAACAGGTCCAGAGGAGGGCTGCAAAAATGATAAAAGGGTTTGAACACCTCTTCTATGAGGAGAGACTGAGAGATCTGGACTTGTGTTTCCTGTAGTCATAGGATAAGGGTTTCAAACTAAAGGGGGTATATTCAGACTAGGTGCAAGAAAAGAAATTTTTTATGTTGATGGTGATAAAACACTGGGACATGTTGCCCAGAGAAGTGATATGTTCCCCATTCCTGGAAACATTCAAGGTCAGATTGGACAGGGTGAGAAACCTGATCCAGCTGAAGATGCTCCTGCTGATTGCAGGGGCTTGGGCTAGATGGCCTTTACTGATCTCTGCCACCCAAGCTATTCTATGATTTTGTGAACTTGCTGATCTGTGAATATCTTTGCAGTTGTACTCTTACTGGATCCTGCACAGAGATCCTTATGGATCCCAATAGATGCTTTGTGTGACAAAAGTGTGCAGTTTTGGTGATTGGAAAGTATTTCCTATATACGTGTGTACATCAAAGTTGCTCAGGTGTGAAACTTTAAAAAGACTATGTTGAGATGTTCCCATAGTCCCCAGTGTAATTACACTTGTAATAAAAGAGACACATTTTTTTTTACTTGCTCTTACAGTAGTGGAGCCTGGAGGAGTGTTGCGTTTTATCTTCTTTTTGCCACGGTTGGGATTAAATGCTCCAGACAGTATTTCTTGTTCAGACTCAGATGTTTATTAATTCTTATCTATAATACAGTCTCACAAACTGTGAGTTCTACAGCACTTATAGCTAACGAACTAAAAATGGAGCCTATTTCTCTCTCTACAAGGCCTTTTAAGGATAAACTGTCCAATTAAGAAACGACATCTAAATTCTTTTTAGCTTTTACCCAATAACCAACCATCTGTGGCCCACAATGCAGATTTTTCTGTCCAATTACAAAATACCACCCAGACCTATGAAGAAGAAGGTGAAAAAAGAAGGGCTTTACCTATGCCCTAAAACCTCCATCTTGTTTTATATATATATTACTATATTCTAAAACCTTTAAGTTTTCCACCCTGTGATATCACACACTTCTATTCAAACTACACACCCATAATCCCAGTGCTATCACTCAATTTTGGAACCCTCTTCCAAGGCCTCAGGTCAAATGCAGTGTTTTCTTGAGGGTCAGTGCCTGTCAGCACAGAAAGCCTAAAATTCTCAGTGCTCAGGGTTCCAACAGAGGAGAACACGTAAGTCCTTCAGTTGCTTCACTCCATTAGGTAGACATTCTTTTTTCAGCCATTTCTTCACCTGAGCTCATCCACTCACAGAGACAGTGCCCTGTTCTGGGTTTGCACTTGAATGTAAGTGAGAAGGTAATGTCACTTCCTTCATCCTTGGATGATCCAATGGCATTACCTGTGACGTTGTTTGGTTTTGTCCTTGAAGGGATTCCCAGTGGTTCAGCAAAGCAGCTGTGAAAGAATCATTTGGCTTTCAGTCCCTCTCTCCAAACAGAAGTGTTCTCTGCCTGCCCTCCAGGAAATCACACAGAAATAAACTTGCTTGTTCCTGAGTCCTTTAAATTCTGCAAAATGTCAAGTTGTCAACAATTTCAAAATGTGGCATTAAGATTTCCAGTGCATGCTGGGCTGTTCTCAAGCCTGGATTCCACACCTTGTCTGTGGGGCTGTAGATGTTACAATCTGAGGCCTGGCCACAACCAAATCCAAGTAGAGAAGTCTAGTGTTTAATTTACAGAGATCTCTGACAGTCAATTCAATGCTGACTTCTATGAATTTATGAATAGTGATTTAGGCAGACTTCTGTCCAACAGTGGCATTTCTCCCACGTAACAATATTGTGTGTACTCAGTAACACTTTCTAGGATACGCTGAGATGCATAAGCAGTGATAGTAAGGACAAAGCCCTTATGGAGATGTGGAGAACAGAAGACCAAACTGGCTGAGACAAGATCAGTTGTTGAATTTGGGTTACTAATTCTATAAAGGAAACAATCTGATTAAGGCTTCTCGGTGAAAAAAGCTTCTTGAGGAAACAAGTATTTGTCCCGAAGAGCTTTGAGTTGTATTCTTAGTAAAACAAGAATTAAAACTTCAAAGACACGTGAGTGACAATGATATTCTTTTCACTCCTGTGTAGAGAAGTAACACTAGATCCTCTTCTTTGCTCCTCTGTGAGTCCTGTCTTCTCCAACAGCAAGGACAACTGTGCTGTGTAGAATGGGCTATTCTGGCCTTCACCAGATTCAAGAAACCTTCTACAGACTCTGATAGCTGTTGTTTATGCTAGGACCACAGCTGAGACAAGCAACAGGCATTTTAAAGACTCAGAATTAGATAAAGAGATTAATTTACATCTATTTGGCCTGTGTTGTCCAAATACATTTTGGGCTAAAAAGACTACTGTCTTTATCCCTGAGTGCTATTTTCTCGATTGGTTCATTTGCAATTCTTTTTTTTTTTTTCCCTAAAACAGAGCCTTTTGATATCGTTCATTTGGACAAACAAATGAAGTTTAAAGTTTGGTCAGTTTCAAAACTGTAGCGATACGAAGGGATGTCAGCAGGATGGCTGGGTTTGCCTGAAATCAGAATCTGAGCTTCAGACAGTTAAAAGTCACCAAATAAGAGTGAATCCAAGTCAGATGGTGGTTATACACTGTTCCTGCCACCTTGGTGTAACTCTCTCTCACATAACAGCTGATTATTCAGTGAGTATTGGGGTTGAAACACTTTTCATCCCCTGGAGAGAGTAACCATATCAGGTCAGGAGGATGTGCAGGGTTTAGTATCTAGTTTGAGGACCAGGATGTTTTTACTATTTATCACAAGTTCTGGCTCACACTCCTCATATATGTTTCTCCTTTTTTTTTTTTTTTGTTTGGTTGGGGGAGGGGGTGAAGCCTGTGTCTACTTTACTGGTAAGGAAAGCACTATGTATTAGCAAAATCATAGCCAAAGGAGGATAAATGCAAAAGTGAAAAGGTTCTGGTTTTATCTTTCAAGGATAAAACAAATGCCTTCATCAAAGAGCAGGTGTTTGTGACATTTCAGATTCCCTGTTACATGTATAATTGATTTCCCAATGTGACCCTTATGGTAAGTCATCTTAGAAGTATGTTTATACCCTAATCTAATTATTTTTCGTTTTCAAATAGGCCCAATAAGACTCCAGTGTCAAAGAAAAAATTGTGTCTAAATTTAGCCCTGTAGGTGTGTTTTGACTTTTTTTCATCAGAACTTTTTATAAGTATTAATTAGGAGTGTCAAAAGAAATAGGCCACTCAAGAATCCCGTGGCCACCCTGTGTGCATAAACACAAAGCACTTGCATGTCTTCAAATTATGTGTAATAGCATCCTGCACTGGGACAACAGCCACCTTTCCTGTTTTCCTGGCAAACCTCCAGGCTGCACCTCGTCAGCCAGCCCTGAGCAAATGCTGTGTCTGAGTGCCAGGTTTAGCAGTTACTGACTGTGATGGTTTGGCACTACCCACTGTCAGGAGCGTTGCTACACAGTTCTCTCCATGGAGGAGATGCACTTGTGCCTGTTCCTTCTGAAGTTTGACTCTTGGTAGTGCCAGTCTTTGGCTGACCTTGTCCTTACTGGTGAGGCTGTCACTACTCCTTTCTGGCATGGACAGTTTCACAGGCATTCACTGGTTTTGAGTGCCTAATATAGTCTCTGATCAAAAGATTCCTAGAGTTCACAAGTCTGTGAAGACCTGACATGAAAGAAAACAATGTTCTCTTGGCTGGGAAAAATGTTAGGACACAATTGCAAACTGCTTTAGAGTAAGAGAGTGTTTCAAAAGCAGAATTTCTATTTATTTGACTTTCTCAATGTCACTGGATGTCTCTGCTGGCAAGCCAGGGGAGTGACTGAACGTCATGAGACCTCTTGAATGCCTCCTCTAAGCAGTGACCTTCAGCTTCATCCTCAGAGCTGTGTCCACCACCTGTGCTGAGAAGCCTTCTGGTAATACATCTTTATTTTCTCTTCTTTCCACTAGGACAGACAAAGGCCTTGCCTTTTTTTTTATTCCTGTTCTGATTCAAAATTCTCTCTGTTTACTCTGTTCAATGGAAACATAGATTTGAGCTTGCACAGGGGCTTTCTACAATGCAGTTTCAAGAATTAAACATTTGTCCTTTAAATAAATGTATTACCTTTGAGTTGAAAAAGCTGCCGGCTGGTCCAGCACTTTAAAAACTGTGATTGTGCATTTGGCAATACATATCTTAAGAAAATACCTGTATGACATAAGACAACGTGTATCATGAAAAATTCTACCTGGATGTGAATCATATCCAAGTGATGTGTCTAATTTACTTTGAACTTTCTGTAAAAGTCACAGAAAATAGTAACAACCACTTTGAAAACCAGAGTGGTATTTTCTTTGCACCAGCTTTTTGCAGTTCTAGGGGCTCGTGCTGTCACATGAGCTCATCTTGTGAACTCTCTCCCTTGTTCCTGCTAATGCAATAAACTTTCTCATTCACTTTATATCAGAAGCAGTTTTTCTTTAGAGAACCCAGCCAGTTAAAGAGTAAGCAATAAGGATGCTAGAGAAAAAGACTGTAAGTAGAACCACAAGACCTATCCTTTCTACAGAAGGTGACCAAGGATTAAACAGGGAATCATCTACTGCAGTGACTCCTCACTAGGTATCACCATATTTAGCATTTCCTTGAGGCTGCAGGGAACTGCATATTTGACGTGTGAATAAAAGCATGAGCCACCAATAACATGATTTCATTGCAAGGGTACCAGAAAATAATGGAAAACTTTCACAGAAGGTGAAAACAGATTGCTGTTTTCCCTGAGAATCCGTTTCTCCAGGGCATAGATCAATAATGTGGGTTTTCAAGCAGACCTTTGGTTTTGAGGAAAGAGGAAAGATGACAAAGTCCAGCTTTGCTTTAGTGATGCACACACACTGAAGCCAGTGCTACAATTCTTGAAAAGTTTTAGAATGGAGCTTGCAGGGACCATTTATGGTGACCATCTGAGCCGTGCACCAAGTGTCCCTGACGTTACACAATTAGGTAGGTAAAGGTGTAATTTGCAGAGAGCTACAAAGGATGGCTCCACCTAGAAAAGATCTTGAACCCACACCCATCTACGCCTCTTTATGGTGTTAATTTTCAACTGTTCGACCAAGCAACCAAACCACATGCCAAGTAAATTTCCATGGTGGCAGGATATAGAACTTTGTGAAGGAAGCACGCCAGAAATGTGGATGTACTGATTTTTGTTTGTACTGGCACAGCACGTTCACTTCAGGTTGCAGTCACTGCTCTGTAATTTCAAGCATGTACAAACGATGTCATCTTCTTGACTTGTTGGGACTTGGCAGGCTCAGCTTTTGTTTGTGTCATATTATCTGCTTATTTATAGCACTTAGGTATTTCTTAATCACATTCAGAATGAAAAAAATGTAATTTCATATGACAACAAAAGTTGTAGGCAGGAAGGAAAGAAGGGGTCTCATTCTCATAATGTTCATGGGAGTTATTCGGAATGAATGATTGACAAAGCTAATTAATCTGATGGTGGGTGCAGGCTCTCCAGTTGGTTTGTATAAGAATTAATACTTTTCAAAGTTGTCTTGGGCACTTTCAGAATACATATATTTGGAAATATGCTGCTCTGCTGAAACACTCTGTTTCTCAGAACTACTGCAATATTGATAAGAGGATTCTTTTAGAACTAGGATTTTCTCACTGCTCATTTGTAGAGGATGCAAAATTAAAAGGTAACCCCTTAGTCAAATGACAGTCATTACGCAATCCCATTGTTGGATCATGCTCAGAAAGACTTTCTTTCCACTTAGACTGAAACAAACCAAATCTCAAGGCTGAAGAGCCACTGCAAAACAAAACTGATGGCTTCTGATCATCCCTGCAGGAGCTCCTAGATCCTGACTGCTGAAGGAAGTATAAAGAACATTTCTCTAAAAAATAAATTTAGTTTTCCCAGTTGCTTTGACTTGCATTGTTCAAGGATTTTGAGGGCCTTGATTTAGTGATAAAATAAGCTTGCATCTTTTTCTATTTATTTTGTCTGAAATATCTGTTTGCAAATTATTGTCTTCAGTTAATGAATATTTCAACAGGAACACATTATTAGGCTCAGTACTGAGGCTGTAAAATGTCACAGTAACTTTTGGAACCTGTTACAATCAGTTTGTGGCTCTAGCTCAGTCACATCAGTGGTACTGCCCCTGATTTACCTGGGCCTGAGAGAGAGTATGAAAAAGTTGTCAAAATTTTTTTTTCTAAGTGAAATTAAAAAAACATTTGGGGGATGGAGCTCAGAAATTTTAGATATTGTTTCTCTTCAAGTATCTAGAAAACAGGTGAATAAAAGAAGGTAAAATAACAGTGAGAAAAGTGAATCCTGGTATTTCCTGAAGTGCCAACACTGATTACCTGTCATCTGCTCTGTCCTACATTTCTGTTGCTAGAAATCTAGGCTTGTATCTTTGATTTTACTGGTCCCCTTTGTGCCCTTGCTTACCTGCAAAATTGTACCAGCTAAAGCCAAAAAATATGTTTGGCAAACTGTCCCACTCCTCGAAGTAGGAAACATCCAATGCTTAGGAAAAAATAAGGCATGGAGCAGCACTGAGGAGTGCCGTTCTTTTTGCACTTGTCCAAATTTACTACAGTCTGTGGTTTAGGGTCTTCCTGAGCCAGAGGGTCACCAAATGGTAGGTGTATGCTAGCTTCTGACCAATTTTTTGCATAAAAAATATTTTTGAACTCATTTTTTGAACTGATTACTTTTTGAACTCATTTTTCATTTTGGTCTCTTGTGGCAATGAGACTCACAGCTCATAAATGACTGGAGTATTGCATCCTCAGTACAGGAGTATTTTTTTGATTGAGGGTCCTCAATACAGAAAAACCAGATCTGATAGACCAGGTCCAGAGGAGGAATGATGAAAAGGCTGGGCACCTGTCCCATAAAGAACGGCTGAGAGAGCTGAGGTTGTTCAGTCTGGAGAAGGCTCCAGAGAGATCCTGTCGAGGCCTTTCAGTGCTTAAAGGGGGTTCAAAAAAAGAGATGAGGACAGACTTTTTTAGAAGGACTTTTTGCAACAAGACAAGGGGTAGTGGTTTTAAACTAAAACATGGTAGATTCAGACTAAGTATAAGGAAGAAATATTTTATGATGAGACTGGTGAAACAATGGAACAGGTTGCTCAGAGAGGTGGTAGATGCTCCATTCCTGGAAACACTGGAGTTCAGTCTAGATGACCTTATAAGATCCTTTCCCAAATGTTCTATGGTTCAGCAGTTCCAAACCACTTGCAGCTGGTTGTAGACTGAGAGAATGGGACTTGGTGGACAAGATTACTAATTTGGAGTCACACTGTATATGAAACATTAGCATATTGACAGACTTCTGAATTACATCCATATGGTTATTGAAGTCAGTAATTGTGTGGGTGTGAGAACAGGTCCAGACTGGCTGCTTGTGGATGTGAGGTGAGGAGGGCAAGTTTCTGTTGTTTTTAAAATGGGCCAGGGCCCCAGCATAGTATATCTCAGGGAGTCTGAGGCTCTGTTTAAGGATTAGAGAAAGATATCAAATTACCTTTTTACTTCAAAGGTATAAGTTGAGACCACTGGGGACTAAATATTTTGACAAATGTTTTTTGGAATAAGTTTTGTTTGTGTAGATAAAGTATGATAATTTATAAGTATATTTTCAAATCAGTTCACTTTATTTTGTAATCCTGGTGACAAGCTTTCTTTTCTTTGTGTTAATTTCCAGTGTAAAACAACTTTGGTTCTCATTGCAAGATTGCTATTTGACCAACAATGGTAAGGTCAAGTATTTTTCAGGAAACGGCTTCTGAGTTAGTTTCCCTTCTGTTGTCTGTCAGTCATAGTTATTCTTTACTATGAATTAGTGCCTAATAATCTCTTTAAATTAAGAGCCTCTTCTTTAAATGAACAGTGACTGAATCTATTTCACATCCCCTACCCTCTGGGAAAAATAGGGAGAGAAGAAGCACTAGCAGAGTAGATAATAGAGCTCTGTATATTGTAAAGAAGTTATTGCTCTTCTTTATTTCCAGAGCATTATCCAATTGAAGTACCCTTTGCAAAACAGTTTATTCAACTGTACTCACATAAAACACTTGTTTAGCTAAAATGTCATATCTTCTCTATTGCCACTTTTGTACTAATGCAATAAGAAGGCTCATCCAATGACCTTGAGCCACTCTCTTCCTGTTCCTTCACATAAAATATTTATACTTTATAAATGTAGTGACTCTTAATTGATCTTTCAGCATATATTATTATAATATACTGTAACCATTATCCCTTATTTATTTATTCTAGATATCATAGTGCAGATATTTTTATCATAATTCAATAATAATGACAATTCAATAATAATTCAAAATTAAATCATTAAAAAGTAGAGTACACTTACAGTTGGGCTTTGTTTTTCATTTTGGTTTATTTGATGCACCTAAAGTTTACCCAAAAGCCTGTGATGAAAAATTACGGTGTTTGAAATTTGAGTAGTTGGCCACCTTGGGACTGAAAAGTGTCCTAATTTCATATTAACAGATAATGGATTTCAGCATCCTCTCCAAAAACATGTTCTAAGATTTATCTAAGTCTGTTCTCTTCCACGTGCCAGTGCCTTGGTGTGAACCTGGTTCTTAGCAGGTGGAAGAACATGAATGGAAAGTTTCTATTCAATATTTTTTTCCCCCAAAACAATTAATATCTTATTAATTTTTGTATAAATGTCTTCCTGGTACATTGGCTTCCTTACCTTTATAGACCATACAGCTGATCCTGATTAGAAAATATTTCTGTCTCTCAGTGGGTCTAAATTTCACACTGGAATGATTATATACTGTGTTTTATTTAGTCAGAAGTGACATGTGAAATCTGAAGTCAGACCTGGTTCTGAGTATGAGAGAGAGCCTGTAAAAGAGAGTTATTCAAGGAAATTCAGATTCAGATTTTTTTCAGATTTTTTTTTTTGTTTAACCCCAGCTGTTTCCTGATCCCCAAACAGCCATTTTCTCACTCCCCCCTGGTGGGATGGCGGGGAGATTTGGAAGGGTAAAAGTGAAAAAACTTGTGGGTTGAGATAAAGACAGGGGAATAGGGAAAGCAAAAGCCATACACATAAGCCAAGCAAAATAAGGAATTCATTCACCTCCCATGGGCAGGCAGGTGTTCAGCCCTCTCCAGGAGTGCAGGGTCCCATCACACACAGCAGTTACTGGGAAAGACAAAGGCCATCACTTCAGGCATCCCTTTTTTCCTTCTCCTTCTCCCAGCTTTAAATGCTGAGAAATGTGCCATACAGTATGAAATATTCCTGTGTCCCTTGGGGTCAGCTGTCCCAGCTATGTCCCCTCACAACTGCTGGTGCATCCTTATTGCTGGGTTGGGACAAGGAGCAGAAAAGGTCCAAGGGTTGTTCAGCAATAACCAGAGGATCCCTGTGCTACCATCATTGCTTTCAAGGCAAATCCAAACACAGCCACATGCTAGCTGTTGTGAAGAAAATAAACTCAGTGAAAACCAGCACACAGATCTATCTTGTAACCTGGGGACACTGTCTTTCTTTGGGATACAACAACATTCCTCTACTGCTATAACTCATTACATCCTTTTCTAAATTCACTTTTCTTATGACTCATTCCCTGTAGGCCTTTTTAATGTGTTTGTAGGATCAATTTTATCTTTAGTAGATCATGTTTTTCCAGTTGCTCTGGGAAGCAATCTATAGAAAATAGTTATACATTTCAAATGGTGGGGCTTTTATCAAAGCATAATCTTTCTGCACAGGCCTTGGCATTTTAAAAACAAATCAATTACTATGATGTCAGCATGTTTATCATTTCATTCTTGGGAACATTTTCTTGGCATCTGTGTTTGATCTGCTAGGTGTGACTAATTCTTATAAAGCCACAGCTGTGTGAATTGGATTGCCTAGGAAAATCTACTATATTTCAGGATTTTAATGTAATACAACTTCTGCCACGTTTCTCACCTTTGAATTGTTCTGAAGCCCAGAGCATTTTTATAACTGAATTATAAGTTTCACACAAGAACAGCCCGGATTAAAGCAACACTTCCTACCATCTCAAAGACCAGAATTTTTCCTTTTGGATTCTAGCAGAAGAACAAAGTCAGTTCAAAATTTGCCTCATTATTTAAGCCCTGAAACATGTTTATAGAGTACATTAAATTTTAAAAAAACCAAAACAAAACAACGAACCAAACAAACACACATAACAAACCAATCAAAACCAAACAAAAAAACCAAATCAGAAAAGAAACCCCAACAAAAATAAAAACCCCCAAACTCCATTCTTTTCCTGTTTTGCATATAAACTGCTAGTTTTACCTTTAGGTACTTAGATATGAGTGTTAAAATGAAAGACAGCACTACAAACTCACTTTTTTGTTGTCATTTGGGGTTTTACTTAGGTTTTACTTGGTGGTGGAGTAGCTGTCATAGAGCAATCTGTTTTTACTGGAAACTGCTTTTGCCAGCTGTATTTTTAATAATTCAAGCCTTGATCTCTTTTTGATAATGGTACCTCTCTTTGAGGTACCATTTTGAGATTACAACAATGTGCATACAGCCACTCCTGCTTTATATAAAAGCAATACCTGTTTGTATTGTATAAATATTGAGTATTTGAAGTGTCTTTATTTCAGTAAGGTTTCAATGTGTAACTTCCAATATTATTTTAATTTCCAGAACAAAATACCAGGTAGTTTCATTCAGACCAATAGGCCTTCCATCACGAGGGGCCGTGTGAAGACCCTTTGTGGAAATGACTTTAAGGCACTCTGAGGGATAACAGCCTACAGCAACAGGATCAGAAAGGCAGAGCTTTTTTCAATCCATTCTCGTGTATGATGGTGACAGAAGGAAGTTGACTTGAAATTCTTCCATGAAACTTTTCATCCCAGATTAAAGCATGAGATGGACTGAGGATCAGAGGCTGTGGGGGTGGATCTTTTTCTGGGATGCTTTTCTGCAGAATTAGATATGTTCCTCTCTACTGTAGCCAACCCTGGCTGTATGTTTTTGGCTCTCTCTGCTCAGAGATTCTCCCTGGAGTTGGGAGAGAAGTGGTCTCACTGAACTCCTGGACTTCTCCTGGTGTCTTGGTGTCCATGTGAGCCAGAGTCATCACCTACTTGGATAGTTTGGTCCAGCTAAGTAGCTCCTGCAATGAAAGTGTCTAGTCAGAGATGGTCAGTGACAGGTTGAAAGGTCCAGAACCTAAATCTAAGACCAGTGACCCCTCATGCAGACCTCATGAGATAGCTTTCCCTTCAGCCAGTCTGCAATTTGAGCTTTCCTACTTTCAAGGTGCAACAAGAACATTTTGATTGGCATTACTGTAGCTTTTCAGAGAGGCAAGACAGCAAAAATTAATCTCCTGTCAAGGAAACCAAGTTTAATGTAGCAGAATTTATTAATCTATCAAGTGGGAGGGTTAAGATCTCTGTAGGATGTGGAACAAAATAATCAGCTTCTGCTCTCTGATTTGGACCTCTGAGGAGTTGAAATTTCTCACTGCATCCCATAGGAACATTATAAATTTCCTTTCAGTTTTTCTTCTGCCCACATACACCCATAAACTGTGCTGGGGATCTTTCAGCAGGAGCTTATGCTATATGACAGCAGTGGGCTGTGTGAATCCTCTCATCTGGCAAGGTCCTCATCAAATGGAGCAGTGTCATCAACTTGGGAGAGTGGGGAAGTGGTGTTTAATCTGATGGAAGGAGCACTGTGCTGGGTGGCCATGGACTGCACGTGAGCTGTTGTGGTTCCCTTCCTTTGCCAGGCCAGTCTTGTCTGAGCCTAGAACTTGGGAAGTGAGCTTCAGGTCTTAGATGCTTGCCCTGCACTGCAACGGGAAATGTCATCTGTTTGTGATTCATCCCTGAAGGGCCCCAAATCCCCTTCCAGATCTCTCAGATACCATGTCCCTTGAGTTTCTGAGAAATTATGATTTTTATGACATACAGACTGCCACTGGCTTAGATCATTAGTAGGCACATCACTCACACCTAAGCTGAGAAGGATTCTATTACAGACTGCCCTGAGTGCTGCTCAGCCAACAACTTTCTTTCTGTATGGCTGAGGCGTCATTGTAAGGAGCAGCTTGTACCTCTTTTGTGACTTTGTGCCATGGCCCACAGTTATAAATGCACCTGAATATAATGAGGCTTCTGTGCAAGGCGTGTTCTGGCTGGAGCAGGCATTGCATTATCCTCCTGTTTTTGTGTGCCCTCCAATGGAGTGGAAGCCATCCATCCATCCAGCTGCACTGGCTTGTCACACGAGGCCTTTTCCAGTGAAGTGCATTCAAAGTACACAACAACATCTTACTCTTCAAAGACTGTGTTTCATTCTTATTAGAGGGACTGTAAAAACTGTGTAAGAAATCATCTGGTTATGTAGAGATGAAGCTCCTTCCACTCCAGTAAAAATGCATTGATTTTAGCAGAACTGTGAAGTTCGACATTGGGAAAAAGGGTGAAAAATCGTGTCAGCAGGGCTGCCATTGACACCCAACAGGAAGCTGACCTCGCCTTTGTGCTTGTGCTGCTGTTGGTCTGTGTTATTCAACAATCCATAGTTCCCAAGAAAAAAAAGCCCTCTGAGCATCAAACCAGTAGCATGGAAAATTCATGAGTTATTCTAAAGCTTGCCAAAAAGTTGAGGAAGTGACCAGCTGTGCCCAGGATATAATCCAGTTAAGATGACCTGTGCTTGAATCCCAGCTGGTTCTGTGGCTTCTCAGATCAGTGGACCTGCAGCAGAGATGAATCCACCCTGCCATTTGCTGTGAGTTATCACCACTACCATTTCCAAGCTCCAGAAAAAAAAAAACCAAAAAACAAACAAAAAACAACAAAACCCCACAAACAAACAAACCCAAAACCCAAAAAAATCACCAACAAAACAAAGACAAACTATGATTTACATGCTGACAACTCAATTGGAGACTGTTACTTAAACTGTGATGGGAAGAACACCTAATATAGGAAGTTTAATGAGGTTAGATGGAGGAGGGAAAAGAACATTAGAGATACTGTCTTTTAAGATACTTTTCAAGCTTTCTAGCCTCTTAGTTTCCTTTGATTATAGCAGGAGTCATGCAGCTAAATCTTTCCACAGTGCTTTACAAGTTACTGTACTGGATTTAGACTGAGCCTTCCATGGCTTTTCTGACATTAGCTGGCACTTGTCCTAAACTTTTTTTTCCTACAGTAAGCTTCCATCACTTTCTTCTGGCTGTTTCTTTCCTGAATGTGTGTGGTTTCTTTCATTTTTGGGTTGATACTGTAGTGATTAATATCTTGGTAAAAGCCTTCCTTGACGGACTTTTTATAACATTGTTGGCTATTGTTGACTCTTTAAGCTGTTCAGTTCATGTACTGCAAATCCAGAAGAGATTTCCAGCTTCACTTTGTCTTATTATAGAAGGCAGATTAGTATTAGATTATTGAGCTGTTGATAGAGCACGTCAGGGATCACTTCAGAACAACACAAAGGAGCAGGAAAGGAAAACAGGCTGTGTTACTTAGACACTAAAAACTTAAAATACACTGGATGATACTAGGAACAGAAGAAAATCAAGGCAGCATTTAACAGAAAATACATATTGTACATATTTCTGGAGCAGAGGATCCTGCAGTCCTGGTCAGAATAATCAGAAATTCTACAATCTCTTTAACTAGTGTATTGACAAGCTAAGAGATGGAGGGGAGGCAGGTATGAGGGGATTCTCAGCTGTTTCATGATTTTCTTTCTTATTTTCCTAATTACCATAGGAATTAGGATCTGTAGCTGTTGCTTGTATTTCATATTGATGTTAATATTCCATTTAAAAATTAAAAGTCTTCTGCTCTCTCTCTGAAAGGTAACTGCATTTAAGTCCCGTGAGTTTGTCAAAATAGCTCCCAGTATAACGTGGTTATCTAAATAGATAAAGCCATCCTTTATCTAGTAGGTATAAATGTCAGGGCTCACATGCCTGGATTAACACTTGCTAGTGACATGAACACCACAGTAATCATCCTAGAAATAACCTGACGTCTCTGGAATAATTAGTAAACTCTTAGCTGTTTATATTTTGCTGAAATAAGGTTTGGCAATAAGCAGACCAGGAAAGAGGACACAGCTGATAGCAGTCTGGTTTGGCAATAGATGTAGCCAGCTAATTAGAGAAACAAGTTAATGGTGTTGATTATAGCAAGCTGGGAGAAGACTGGACAACTAATAGTGACACTTAATATATTTTGACTTAGAGGTAACAGGTTGGAGACAGAGTTGAAAATGAATTGTTTGAAATTGCTTGATGGTAATCAGAGATTCTAAATGCCCCTCTGAAGCAAAATAAATTTTAGAAATCAGGGTAAAGAAGACATCCATTTCATTTTATATAAAATGAAGCGAATGTTACACTCAAAGCAAGAGTCAGAGAAGTCCAACCTCCAGCAGAGGGAGAGTTAATATGAGACCTTAAGTGATAGCTATTTCCTTGTCAAGTGTGATGAAATAAAGATATTTCAGTACATCCCAACAAAGACAAATACTTCTACACATGAGCTGAATGTCTTGTTTTCTGCATTACCATATCCAAACTTTCATTTTTGTATCTAAATCCCTAGTGACTCTTAGTTTAAGGTCCCAAAAAGAGGTAGACACATGCCAAGTTTCAGATCTGGGCTCACTGTGATCTGTCCACACTCAACATCAATATTTACCTGAAAGAGTGAATGGATGTGGAAAAGGGAAGGTGCACATATTGTACACACATATGTACATGCATGTACATACATGTGACCAGCCCACTTTAATTCGGCCTCAGTTGAGGCATCTTTCCATCTTTCTGTTTCAGCACCTAAGCTTTTATTCACAGGGCCAAATTTCACAGCATCAGTAAATAGTTTTAGTGAGGCAGGTAAAAGGGTGAGGGAAGACACAGGAAGCCATCAAAAAAGAGTAGAGGATCTGCCAGTTACTGTCTTTGTAATGGCAGGCTGAGGAAGACATGTCTAACCACAGAGCAAAGCTCAATCCAACTGTCTTGCTCTTTACAGGTTGTAACAGTGGACAAAGACCCGACAATAAATGATGCCATCACAAACCAGAATAGTTTCAGGTAGATTTGCAAGCAAATACTGAAAAAGTGAATGGCAGGTGTGTCTGTGGAAGTAAACAAATTATTTTTATTTTGCTAGATGGTGTTCCCTTACAGTAGCTCCATTTTTGCTGGCACAGGAGTGTAAATGTTGATACACTGGGCTTTAACAAAGCCTGTCTTATCCAGCATCCCATCTCTGCTGACAGTGGTCAGTACATTTGCATGCTCAATGCATGCAAAAGGCACATCCAGGGTAAACCTTCCCCTGATGCATTCTTACACCTTCCAGCAGCTAAGGGCTCAGATGCTTTCTCAACATTCTTGGCCTCCACAGGCATTTGATTGACTGTTTGCAGTGTTTTGGTCCAGTATTTGCTTCCTTTGAGGGAACGTTTGAGGCCCTTTTTGTTCCAAAGGGCATTTCTTTTGTTTCAGAATAAGAGAGGAAAAAATCTGGGGGTCTGAACTTCTGCCCAGGTGTCTTGCCAGTTGAAATCTCAGTTTGTTTGTCATTTTCAGGTGCAGGTGATTTGATGATGGATGTGTGAGGAAGTTCAAGCTTGGTTTTTCAGTGTGGTAAATAAAATGGAATATGGAGTAGGTCATTATCACTTATTATAGCTATTGATAAATTGAAAAAACAACTGATTGAAACTTACACTGTGCTAAGCCTTCTGATGTACTTTCGACAGGTCATTTTTCTAACATTTTGAAGCTGAATATCATGAGTGGACTTCTTGAATAAATTAAGATAAATTATATATGGATCTGAATATATTTGTGTACATACATGTATATGAGTATCTGTAAAGAGGCAGAGAATGTGCTCTTCTAGATTGGAATTTTTAGTCTTTTAATATTCAGGAGCAGTGTAAAGATGAACTAGTTTGGGGTTTGAGATTTTAAGCTAATTGAAGTACCATCCTTTTTGGTTTTAAAAATGGTGGATGTGTGACCTGCTGCATAGTAGCAGCTAAGTTTAGCTGGTTAGAAATCATTAGCTATGTTACTTCTGTAATTATTGACATGAAAAACATATTGTTTTCCTGGTTTCCTCAAGAAAAAATATTATTTTACTTAAAAGCAAGTACCAGTCTTTCCTTTTTTTGTTTGTGATCACTCTATAACAGCCCCTATCAGCTTTAGACAAGTGAGATGGTGTCTGTACAAACTGAGAGAGGAGTACATCCTTTGCCATCATTTGTCTCCCTAGAACTGGCCTTCATTCAGTAGGCTCAGTATTCCATGATTTAATGTGAAAGCTGTACAAGTTGGCCAGATCCTGAAGCCTTGTTGGTTTCTCAGGCATTATTAATAGCTTTCTTTGTAGGTTCTTATCCACATGACTTGCTTTTAATGAACTTCAGATACCCATTCTGCTCATGTCAGTCTCCCTGGCTAAAGAAATACTAGAGTTTCAGCTACACAGAGTCTTCCAGAAAAAAAAGGAATGAAACCAAGTGAGATTTTTTTAAACATTCTTAAGAAAGTAGATTGGTGAATTTGGCACTGGGGAACTAAAGGAGGGCCTTGAAATACTACTTTTACACTTTAGCCCTAGAGCTATGTTCTAGGGTCTGCAAAGCTTAAAGCTACAGACCTTCATTTTGGCACTCCTTACTATGGTAAGAGTCACTAAATGGTGAAAAATACTCAGAGGAAACACTGATCTTAAAAATAGATCCCTGTACATTTTTTTCTCTAGGCAGACAAGACATGACTGTGTCTGTCAGTTTTACAGATATGGCACTGACAGTGCCACCTTACTCACCATTATATTCAGGGTCACACATCTCCTTGACTAGAAAGATTGGTATTCACATATCTATAGATACAGAAATAGGCTTAAAATTGCATGGGTGAGGCTGAATTCCAGATGTTGTGTAATTTGCCAGGAATGGTACTCTTTGGTGTCTTAGATGTGAAGCTGTAATTCACAGTGCTTAATTTGACTTCAGATATTATCTGAGTTGAGCCAGAAGGATTGTCTAACAATAACCTTGTTGGCTATCTGGCAGTCTGTCACCACTGAAACTGGATAAATTTCCTTCGATGTACTGCTCAGAGATTGTCTGTATGTTATTATTAAGAAGGCCATCTTTGGTCATCATCTTTGGAAAGAAAAGTGAAAACAGTCTCTGAAGTTTTCTCTATGGTTTAAATAATGTCACTTGTCATGCTTAATGTCAGCACTGTCTAATTAGTTGCTTTATTAGACGATTTTGGAGATTCCTGAAAAGCTCTATCATCTCCATGCCATAGTTGAGGGGTATGAAGTTTAGGGGGTCATGGCATTTGGGCTAAAGAAGACCCTATATTCAGACAGACAGAGGGCAACAGATCCTGCGGGAGCAGGAAGAGTCTCTGTGCCGCATCTTTCTCACATTTTCACAGTCTTAATGTGATTGTTTCTCTGTCAAGCTCCTGTTAGTTCTGTCCTGGGACATATAAAGCTGAGAGCAGCCTTGCCTGGAGGAGCTGCCATGGCCTGTGCCAAGTGCTGGGCTGGCAAACTCCAGGCTAGTCAGCTCCACACCAGCACTGACCCTTCTGCTGAAATATCTGTCTCTCTCCCTCCCTCTCTCTGGCCTAGTGTTTATCCACAATTTCTGCCTCTTCTCCACTCTCACAATGCATTTGGCTCTTCTGCAGAGGATCTCAGTCTTGTTCTTTTTCACTCCATTAAAAATGCAACAGCTAAAATAATTTTACTTTGCCTATGACTTTCGCTTAGTCATTACTCTTTAAATTGGAATCTTCTAGATAAGATTTCAGGTTAGACTCCTCACTTCCAAGGTCTCTGCCCAGTTCCAGCTTTCATTACCCATCTCTTTTATACTCCACTGTTCTTCTGACTGTTTCAATCTAGCTTTTGGTCATGTCTTCCCCCACTATCACTAATTAAAGGTAATGAAGCCATGCATGCCCTGCCCTTCACTGAATCTCAAGGTCTGGCATTTGATCTGCCAAGGGTTTGCTGTAACCCAGATAGGTGAGAGAAAGAAATCTGCTTTTGCCCATCCTCACGGGCAGCGCAGAACTGACAGGCTATTACACTCAACTCCTTTCAGAAGTTAAAGTCTTTGATCCCTCCCTTGTACCTACCATCCAGAGTAAAACTGATAGGTTCTTTGGAAAACATAGACCAGAAAATCTGGTTGTGGTTTGCCCAATTTAATCCAAAGCCCTGGGGCTATGATGGGACCACAGCTGTACTAAAAAGAAAGGAAAATTATTATGACATGTGATAAGGTTTTCAGTGTGGGAGAAAATGTAGGAGGAAGCATGGAAAGAGGCCAGTAATTTACACATTCTTATTTCCCAGGAGAGATGAGACATAGAAAATTGTTTAAAATAATCTGTAATTTTTTACTTCTCTGGCTTCTTATACATCTTTCTTTCTTCTATTTTTAGTGGCTGGTTTCAAGGTTTAATCTCTGTTAGGGTGAAATCTAGGATCTCTCTATTTATTGCTCTGTTAACTCATGACTACAAGCAGTGAAGAAACACCTTGGGAAAGTCCATTACCACTAAGTATTCATTGTACAATAAGGGGTAAAACATAGGTTTATCTACTTTAAAAAATACACTTCTGCCATGAAAATATACATAAAATTAGTGATGGCCTCCTCTTGCTACTTCTGTTGTCCTGCAGGAAAAAAGCTTTGTTCAAAACTGGTCATAAATAGCCTGCAAAAGAAATACTTTTGCATGCATATGTGTGCATGTATGCATGTCTCTGTGTCCAAATATACATTTGTCATGAGCTGCTCATTGTGTTCACCATGAAAGGGCCTGAGCTCATTATTTAATTAAAATACCTTTTTCTTCCTCCATCAAAAGCACATGGATCTAATTTGCATGAGGCTTTAAACTCTCTGCCCTAGATGTTCCTGTAATAGTAGCTCTGGAGAAAAATTTCTGTCATTTAGTATTGATGACTAAAGGGTTAGCAGTAGGGGAAGAAAGACGGGGGGAATTATCTTGGTAGGCTTGCACTAGTCAATTGATGTAACAGCTACTTGGGTGGTATAAGGTTTCTAGGATGTATGTGACCCTTTAATGCTTTCTCTTGCCAAAACATCTGGAATCAAAAATGCAATTGTTGGACAGCCACACGTGTTAACAAAACAACCAGAGAGAGAAAACAGGCTGAAGGAAAAAAAAAAACCTAAAAGTATGATAAAGGCATCGTTGTTACTAGGAAATTAGACATTAAATGTTTTACTTCAAAGCAAGTAATTTTATTATGGCATACTTGAATGGTTTGATTTATTGTGCACCAGAGCAAGGCTGTGGCAGATCCCCCTCCCTGACAGGGGAAAATACATTCATTGTCCAAGAAAGCTGTGTGCTAAGTGATTTCAAAAGCAGCGTGCAGATAAGAAGAGAATCTTGTTCCTCCCTGCAGCACCTCTCATTACACACACAAAGCACTCTGAGAAGCTGCTTTTAGGACCACAAAGTATGATTTCTGCTGATACTGTAACATTTTTGGACTTGAAAGGAAGTAAAAGATACCATGGTTTTCACAGCAGGGCTATAAAAATTAGTTCAAAAGATAATGCCTCTGGCATTATCCAGGAGGTTGATTTTACCCAAGAGGTAAGCAGACAAGATGGCTTTCTCTCCCATTAGTACTGACTCACATTGTATGGAGATGGATAATCACAGAGCCAGCCTTCACCACAACATAACATCATGGCTCTGTGAGTACCCCAAGAAATGTTCTGCATCCAGTCAGCACTGGCACCCTTAAAATGACTGGCAGACTCAGCAACCATGCTTGACACAGAGCTTCCATCTCCAAACCTTTGCTGAAATGAGGGAAAACGTGGAGAGTGGGCTTTTAGGAGATGAATTAGCTCTAGATTCTGGCCTCAACTGCTTTCAAAATCTCATCACTTGGCAACTTTAATGCTCCAAGTATAATCTTAAAAAATGTTTAGAAAATGTTCTTAAACGTGTTTCTGAATCCCTTTGTATAGTGGAAACATCTTAATAAGATTAAATGTGGGGAAAGCTGGCACAAAAACTGTTTGAACAAGTGTGCTTGTGATTTCTTTTCCTAAGGTAAGTACATGTAAGATTAGGAGTCTTAACAACTGTGCTGGCGAGTTCTGGGTGTTGTTTATTTGAGAACATTAATGTGCTGCTTGCAAAGCCAGAAATTTTGGAAGACTGAAAAACTGGGATCTGAGATAAAATGAACTGAGAGAAATTAAAAAACCTGAGGCAGAACATGTTTTCTGAATGCCAGGACAGGAGAGCTGGGGTGCTCTGCTTCATTCTCTCCTGCTCTGACACCCTCTGACCTTTGGATGAATCAATTAGCTTCTCTCTACTTCACTTAACATTTTTTTAAAGGTGACTTCCTGCTTCACAGCAGGGACAGAGAGAAAAGGAGGTGGAAAATGAGCTTTAATTATTTTTGAAGGAAAAAAAAAATCAAATCCTTAGAGAAAAGTGTCCTTGTTCTAAAAGTACTATTATAATATCAGAGAAAATGAAAGATAGCTTAGAATGTTAATTTTTATCCCAAATCAGAGTAGAGAAAAAAGTGCCCCTTGCTCCAAATCCTGCCCAGAAAGGAAGTTCCTCTGCACATGCTTCTGTCTCTGCAGAGAGGGTGAGAGAGCAAACAGCACACGAGAGTTTAAGCCATCTGGTATTCGAGGTGCTCAGGGACTCTACTTCACCAGCCCTGGTGTGAGGGAGCCTGTCCAGGAAGAAAAAAAGGAACTCCACAGTTCAAAACAGAGCTGGCAGGACAAAGACAACTGCTTTTTTTCCTGAAAGCTAGAAGTTTCTTCAACTTCCACATTGTCAGAAGTATCAAAAGGTCACTAGCATATCTTATGTTGCTGGGGAGGGGTAGATGGGGACTGATCAGCTTTGGGGTGGTATGTTTATAAAACTGACCTTCAGTTTCAAAAATCAAAGGCATTCCTCTCAGTCCATGCATCAGCGAGAGACTTCCTTGGAGTCAAAAGTTTCATCCTGTGCCAAGAGGACCTGCGAGGGACTGTTTTATTGCCAGGAGGACAGGGAGGAAAAAGCAGGTGATTTATTTAAGTATCGGGCAGTCAGCCTCCCAGAAGAGAGAGAGCGTATCTTAGCCTTCACATTCTCAGCTAATGAATGAGCCTGGGAAAATGGAGCGAGATCAAAGTCTCTTTACGACAAAATTGCTGACATTCCTGAAATATCTGAGAGTTCCTCTATTCACACTGAGTATGAATCAAGTTCACTGACACACAGAGCTGCCGACAATGGGGCCGTCAGCTGCATTGTTACCTTGACTCTCAGCTTATTGCCCTGCCTGACCCCTGCCTAAAGCAGTTAAGAAATTACTGCTTCTTCACCCATTGTTCTCTTCCGCATGAAGATGTCGAAGTTCAAGATGTGTAGCCACGAAAAAAAGGGGAAACCTTCAAAATGCTGGCTTAAGAATATGGGGTACAGTGTTTGGGTTGCTGTAGCATGACAGGGTAAATGATCTTAAAAGAAAAAAATAAACATGAAAGACTTCCGAATCTAACATGTTCTCCAACACGGGTATGTCAGCAAAGTGAGGGTAATTTCTAAAAGGGATTGATAATATTCTTAAGTCCATTTCATGTTAGAAGCTGCAAGGTGATACATGACCCCCTTTGAAAGAGGAATCTGCCCCAGGTCCCAGTCAGTGGTTCCATAGCCTGACATGCTAATGGAGTTCAACCTAAGATCTAGGTGAATGGATCCAAGATCAGACTAAGGCTTTAAAACATGTCACACCTGTAAAAGAGGTACTGCCAACTATAGGATATTTGCATAATTCCTTCTATTGCTTTTTGAAAATAATTCTGAAAAGCATATTCTATTTAAAAGTAATTAAAGTATAACTCTGACTGTTGATAATAAACATTTGAATTCCTTCACATTTAGGGATTATAAAAGTTTTGCAAAACAGAAATAGAGAAAAAGTGCACCTAGATGAAAGGCTTTCCGGTGTGCTAATAGTCAGGGAACATGATTCTGAGCTGGTCTGTCACAGGCCAGCAAAGCTTGCTGGATAGCAGCACACTTGGTTGATACTGGGACTTTATCCAACAATGACACGTCTTAATGACTCCGAAAATTAACAATTAATTTTAATAGGTCTCTTGAGAGTGGTAGCAGCAATGCAACTGGCCCAATTCTCTTCTGGATCTCAGAGGCAGTATGTGTCAGTAGGACACACTTTTCTAGCTGCTGAAGGGCTTCCTTCCCAGCACATCTGATTCTTCCTCGACAAGGGGAACAAAACTTTGCAAATTCAGTCTGAGCAAATTTACCTCCAGCTTGCAGCTGACTTATTATCTACATCTAAAAAGTACTATTTTAATTAAACAGGTGCTAAAGTGCTTAGTATTTTCAAGGGATAGGTTCTCATTAGAAAAAATTCTACACTACAAATCTGCTTCCTTCAGGAACAAACTTCTGAATTTGGACCTCAGAAGTTGTGATTAGTTTCACAAGTGCTCCCCCAGTCCTCCTTTCATTTACCTTTCTCTTTAACCTTGCCACACAAGGAAAGTTAAACTGTATTGAAAGCATCTTGCCATGTCACTTTGTGTGTCCAAATCCAACTGAACAAAGAGGTGACTTTCCTTTTATTCCCAGGCATTGCTCACAGGCAGCTTCTTCCAAGACCTTTGCCAAGCATTGTGGACAGGAGAGCTGTCCTACACTTCAGTCATGCTCCATGCAGTATGCAGCTATTTCAAAAGTTTCTGTTGAGTTTGTAACTCATTAAACCTCCAGAGGTTAATGGAGTGGCTTTCAGTGTGTGGTGCTCTGGGTTTGTACAGGCATAAATAACAGTCTTATCACTAACACCCTGTACCTGGCCTCAGCCTTCATTGTGAGGAAGTATTACTTATCTGCTACACTCCCAGGCCTGGTAAATGTAACCCACATTGTTTGTTCCACATTGTGGCAGGTTTCTTAATGTTGAGACAGAGTGGTTAGGAAAATCTGCTGTGTTACAGTTTTTACCTGTGTTCTTATAATAGCATTTTGTGGCACAAGTTATGTAGATAATGATGGTGCTAGCTTTTATCCTTTTGTGATTGTCCTGTGATGACTTTATCCTATAAATAGGATATATTTACATATATCCTATTGCCTTGGGCAGCAAAGCATATCCCAGGACAGCTGAAAAAATACTTATTAGTGCCTTGAGGGACTTGAAGATGTGAGGTATATCTTTGAGAGGCTGAAATCACACTTAGCAAAAGACCCACATTCTGATCTTGCCTTGAAAGAAATTTATCTGCTCTGTGCTGTGCAGCATCTGCAGGACCCAAGAGTGAGATCCTGAGCCCTGCCTGGCCAGGGAACAGATGCTGGCAGGGCAGATCTTGCACTAGCTGAATTACTCACTTCTGCACAGTGTATTCATGAGCAATGGTGCAGAGGCACTGGCCTCCTTGTTGGCTGTGAACCTGCAGTATCAGCCTCCTGACATTCATCATTTCAGGGGAAATGCCTGAGTCTTGGCGCTGATAGAGGTGGCCTCAGGGGGAGTGAAATGACAGGCAGTTACTGCTCACTGATCTGTTGTCATAGCAGTGAAACTAATATACTGCTCATTTTTTTCTCTTCTCCTTGCACTTTTGATCAGTAACCTGTGCAGCCTAGGAGATTTTAGGGGTGATAAATCCCTTCCTGCCCTTGTCTTGCCACAATAACACATGGAAACAGGGATGCCTCAGAGCAAGTAGTCAGTGGTGGCAGCATTTGCTGTGTCACATTAAATTTCTCACTTTGGAAAGGGTTTTGGTCCTGACCTGTGTTTAACAGGTCTGAGACGATGAGGAAGCTGGGGGTTGTTGATGGCAGGGTCCTGTAGAAGGCATCAGAAATACAAACTCTGAAAATATTTCTTGTTTGCTGTGTCTTTTCTGTGAGTACCCTCTTAAGGAATAGGGTCCTTATACATTTCTCTCTACAGTAGTCAGTATAAAGACATCCTAAACAGGTCTGAGACTTGTGTGCCTGTCCTACAAACATAGGAGCAAAATCATAGGAGTTTGGGAAGTAGGAGGAAGGCAACATTTGTAAATCACACATGCTGCTTTCTAGGTAGGCGCCAACATTTTTACATGCTCTGGGTGTTGCAATAATGATTTCATGAGTCATTATCTTGAAGGCATGATGCATGAATAGTAAGAAGAAATTTGTTATCAGAGCAGCAAGAACTTCAAAATCTTCGGTACTAGAAGGAAATTCCCAGCCTGTGAAATCTGAGCAGGATAGGGAGCAATTTCCATTTTAGAGAGCTAGATGACACTAATTGATTCAGCAAAGAATAATTTTCTTTCCAGCTATTGATACAAGCTAGAAGGATACATTCTGTGGCAGTTATGGTATGTTACCCCATTATCACAGGAATTTCCTGCAATGAAATATGTAATGGTAGGATGCAGGCAGATCTATTTGGGAATAGTCTTTGTGAGAGGACTTGTGTTCAGATCTCAATACAAAAAACCCCAAAACTTGGAAGAGCTTCTCAGTGCACTGCTGAATGGCATCTTGCAGTACACAGGGTAAAAGCAGACCAAAGGCTTTGTGTACTTCAGCTAGGCACACTTGTTGGAGAAGAGTAATCTGGGATTCATAAGATGCTGTGCATGGGGTGTCGTGCTGATCCTACATATAATGCCCTTCATGGCTTCTGTGAGAGACTCCTTACAAGTGTCTTTTCTTATAATGGAAGCATATGCTTTTGAAATGACAGCTATTTCCACAGAGTAACCCTCCAGTGGCTGTAACCCTTCCCAAAGCCTCCCCAGCTGTGCAGTGCAAACATTGACATTCAGCTGCACTGATGGCCTCTGATGCCCCCCTAGGCCTCCAAGTGAAGCATATTGTGATCACTCTCCCATGGCAAGGTACAGCATGGGACTTCAAGGGCTCCTCTACGGAAGAGAAAATATTTTAAGTGTTGAAAGACACTTGAGAGGATATGCAAAACAATCCCAGCACTGTCTTGAAATTCATATCCCACTGCACTGCATCAGTCTTTCGAAGAATGGTATCATTTTTACTTTTTTCATGTTGAAATAAATCAATGGTGTAATTCAGAGTCTGAGCTAAAGCTCCTTGAAGTGGAGGCTGTGTTACTTTTTTATAAATTCAGCAGGCTTTTCACTCCTGTTCAGATGCCATTTTCTCAATGGTAGTGGTTCTCTCTGTGTCTTAGTGCCAATTCACCATCACAGCCCTTTACATCAATCCTTCTTCTGTCACAACATGGCCCTGCACTGGGAAGGAGGATTACCTCTATATTCTGATTCCATTTTAAAATTCTGTTTCAATCCCATGATTAGCTTTATGTAGGCAGACTTTTGCACCATTAATTCTACTGATGAAAAAAAGGGATTTGCATGCTAGGGAAACTATCAAGATTTTTCCTACACTTTCTATACTTAGCTAGGGCAAGCAGTGTGGACTTTGACACTGCAATTTTGCATGTGAATGATTCCAACTATGTCAAAAGTTTAACTGATTTTAATGGTGCAGCTGCTAGGTAAAGCCATTCTACAAATATTCTTCATGGATGGAAGAACATGGGTCTTAATGTGTGCTGTGGAAAATGAGGAGAGTCTTCCATTAGGCACAATTATGCAGGACTGCAGCTTTTTTGTGCTCTTTTGTTCACAGAGACTAGGACCTCACTGTAATATAATTTTGGTGTTTTTTAATGAGCATTAGCATGCTGGTGTCCAGGGCAGAAATTTAGTAAATGTAATTTAGATGTAAATGTGAACATTTTACGCATAAACATCAGGCATAAACTGATGAAACATCAGGGATAAACATTCAGAGGTGCAAGGAGATGGAGCAGCCAAGGCTGGAGCCCAGCCTGCCAAGAAGAGGGCAGTACTCCCTACCTTGTAATGGAATCATAGCAGTGTCTCCCTGGTGCTCTGCTTCAAGAACAGTGCACATCCAAGCACAGGATTATTGAGCAGGACTGTGGAGATGATATTACTTTCCAGGGGAACAGAAGGCCGTGACAAATCCGGTGGCTTCATTTGAGGACAGCACTGGAAATTTAGGAATGGACGACAAAAGAACAAGAAGCTTTAAGGTCTGGCAGGCATGCCTTGTGGAGAAAAACATAGGAAAGTCTATTTCGTATATCAAGCAGAGGGAGAAGATTAAGAGATGACTTATTGCAATTGATACAAACCTACACAAAAAAAACAATTTTCAGATAGGAGAGAGAGAACAACATAAATCTAGTAGACGACTAATGCCTTAAGTTTTAGCTTTCATGTTTTTCAGATTCTGTGCTGCCTAGAGGTGCAGTTCTGAGCCTCTTATTAAGTGTCCGTTAAGCTCTCTTCACAGAGTAGAGAGACAAAACAAAATCCTTTTCCTGATGAAGACGAAGGATGACTTTCAGGCCCAAAAGCACAAAAAACAATGAGCTGAAGGGAGGAACAAGAAGGATGGGACCTCACAACCTGGAGCTGTATTCGGACAATTAAACCCCAATATACAAATGGACCAAAACATATAAAAGTGTAAGACCTCATGACCAGTCAGCAATTTTGTGACTATTCTTTGTCTACCTTGGGTGTAGCCCTGGCCAGTCCCTGTCCTGTCCTAAAGGCCTTTCAATAAATATCTGCTTTATTCTCTAATTCTGTCCAGTCTCTGTTTCAGGTCAGCCTTCCTAAGGCATCACAACAACAAAAAAATTTGATGGCAGGTGGCTGCTGCTGGACAAATTCACAGATATCCATGAGAACACTTGGCTACTGGTCCTGTTTATCTGGGAACATGAGCTACTTCATGAGCTGTTAATTGCAGAACGTGTTGCATTGCAGAAATTATGTTGTATTTCAGCCAAAGATACATACTTGACAGAGGAATTATTCTGGAGAAGAAAGGATCCTTGGACTACACTACACAGACCGAGCAGGATAATCTTGTCTTTTCCTGGCCTGAAACCCTCTAAAATTATGAAAATGGATAGGGAGTATAATAAAGGCATTTTTTTCCCTTTCCATTGGACAGATCCTCCAACGTGATACCGAACACCAGATTCCATTGTGCAGGATGGCAAATATTTTCTATTCTACCAGCTTCAGTAAAGACTTATTGAAACAAAACACCGCCCCTTGAACATGAAAACTGCTGACATTTTCTATTAGCTCACCTTATGGAACTAGCATGACATTTTGCCTGCAGCTTTTTCCCACTTTGCCCACCTTTTAAAAAGAGACACTGACACTTCTTACAGCCTTTCTCTCAATTATCATTTTGCTTGAGGCAAAGCTTGTAGCCCAGGCTCTGTTCTCCTGTAGGACAGATGCAAATTTGGGGACTATGGCGCAAGTTATTTTTAGATACTGTATCTGCATAAAGAGGGCAGAAAATCCACAAATTAAAAATGCCTTTAGATTAGTTCTGAAGCAGCCAACTGAGAGGTGATCTAAGTATTGAGGCAAGAATTTTCATGGTAGGTATATTGTTTTTGTTACTTCAGTGTTGATGATGTCTGAGTCTGCCAAAATGCTTCAGACATCTGCTGCTGCCTGTTATGGTTGCTTGGGTCTTATCAGTTAACTTGCTCTGTAGGTAATGGGTGTGCCTGTGATCTAGCTCAATGACATTTTTCTATTTTATAGAGGAAAAAAAATAAATTTCCATGCTGCTTTTTAGCAGGTATAGATATAGGAAATCAGTTGTGAGGAAAGAACTGTGTGATATGTGATTTTTGAAGGCCTACCCACTGATCCATCTTTCCTTCTGCACTTTGTTGTTATCCTGAAATGACAGGAAAATATATGTTGCTTACAAGACCCAGTTATGGAAGGAGAAAGGGAAAAGAAATTTGTTCAGCTCTGTCCTGGCAGAATGCAAAACTGGTAAAGGAGAGTGAGGGTGAGCAGGGACTTAAACTGATGTGTCTAAAAGAGTACTTCACAGCATGTGTATTCAGCTGTGAGACACCTGCCTCTCTAGGACTGTCTGTAGAATGGGGCATTTTTGTCTGGCTCAGGATAAGGTAAGACCTTTAATTTGCAGGAAAACTGCATGTTGTTCTCTTGTCACCTTTACTCTAGGATGATTTACTGAGATAGTTATAACAGTGTTTTAAGTTTGTAATTAATGGGGAAAATGGTATTGTTACTGAAACAAGAAATAAGCATTTGCAAACGCATAGCAGGCTTTCCCACAAGTACAGAAATATGCCATATATTGGGTGTGAGGTCACAATGTGCTTGTAGCATGCAGATTGCTCACTACAGTACAGTGAAGGAAAAACATTGCCCTCTAAAATTAGTTTTCTTCCTGATACACCTCCAAGGTTAAACATTTTCATGTTGAGTGGCCAAGTGTTGTGGTGGGACAGCTTCTCTGGAGTGCTGAGCATGTGCAACGCCTCCTTCCTGTGGAGTTCAAATAACCATTTTGGAAATGAGACACTGAGTGGGGAGGGACAGAGATGTCTCAGGAGAAGCTGCCACTGTCTGATTCCAGTTTGTCTTGGGTCGCAATGCAAGATGTATTCTATTCCCATCTGCTGAAACCCATAATTCCAGGGGGAGGGGGTGGGTGTCTTCTGTTAATGGGAAGCTGTTAAAACCAAGTGGGGCAGTGTTTCTTTATCTCTTACACCACCCATCCTCCCTGCAGGGGATATCTGCTGTTAATGAGCCATCAAGGCTTCACTGCATGGCTGATACAATTCCATCATCCCATTGGGAGATGCTCCACCCAGGGGGAGGAGCCCAGCATTCCTACCTGGATAAAACATGAGATTCAGAACATCAGGACAGCCTGTTTGCACTGGATTATCAGAGGAAGACCAGATCCATCTCATCACCCCTGGACGCTTCTACAGGATCATCTCTCCTCCAACAGAACCACATCTGTCACTCCAGGAGGACTTGATTAGACTGCTGCCAACACCCTGACCAGCAAGGTGTCAGGTCATGTTCTGACTCTGGCAGTGTTTTTCTTTTTGTTTGTTTTTTGGGCTTTTTTTGCACTACTACATTTTTATTTTTTAATATTCCTAGTAAAGGACTGTTATTCCTATTCCCATACCTTTGCCTGAAAACCCCTTAATTTCCAAATTATAATAATTTGGAGGGAGGGGGTTTACATTCTCCATTCCAAGGGAAGCTCTGGCTTTCCCTGGCAGACACCTGTCTTTCCAAACTAAGACACAGTTAAAGAGCATGATTAAAGTAAGTGTGGGAGACCTGGGTCTCCTTGGCTATGGGGAAAATGTGAACAAACCATGTTGCCAGAAGTAAAATAAACCCATGCAATCCACTGAATACAGAACAATGCTCTTTTAACAAATGGAGCAAACTTGCTGGAAAATTTGAGGCAAGCTGGCTAGGGCTGCTTTACTCTATGTTTGTAATGAAGACAATAGAAAGAAAAATCCAGTAGGGCACAAGGAAGAACCAAGCCTTGGTGTCATAAAGAAAATATACTTGCTGAATAGGCATCAAAACACCAGAGGAAGAGTATGAGGGTATTTTCAGAGAAATATTCTATGATTCATGCACTAGCAACTCTCATTCTCAAGCGGAGCTGGAAATTCTCATTGTTCTTTTAACTTTTATTGTATTTTCAGTATTATACTCCGTAACTGGGAGTTATGTGATTAATAACTTGAATGAAGAATGTGATGCCTTTTTCGCAAGTGTTTTGCTAAGTGACAACCTCAGTAGATTTACAGAAAATAAAGTTTGGAAATAATTGTGCTAATTATTGCCATTTTTATAAGCTCTGAAATGCAACAACTAACAAGAAATTTTAAGACAGGATCAAACTGTTTTGTATGTCTGAACAGGCCTGTTTTTTGCAAGCCTACTTTTCCTTACATTTCCCTGAAACAATAATGTGAAAACACACTGGGAAGATTTTCTGAGAGGAATTCTTCACGTTCTTCGAGTTGCTCAAATGTCCTTATATCTCTTTTGCTTCCATTTGCAATGCCCCTTGTAGCCAATAAAATTAGTTTCAAAACTACTTGCCAGTAGAGCAAAATTTAAGCAAGCATTGTACACTTAAAGTATGAAGTAGAACTCCAATTCCAGATTATGAGTATCTGCAGAAGAAAGCCCATTGGAAAAGTTCTGTTTATCTGTTCAGAGCACAGAAACAAACAATGTGGCTTGGGAAACTGAATCCTTAATATATTCAGTGTTCATGTCAAACAGTTTGCTTACCCTATAGGGTGAGATTTGTCTTACAGAATTGTTCTGAAAATATTTTCAAGTAGTGTCTAAATTCTAGAACTTCATGATTGAAAGAGACTTTTAAATTATTATTATTATTATTATTATTATTATTATTATTATTATTATTATTATTATTATCTTGTCCAGCTCTTGAAATAGCAAGATCCCTGATCATGAATAATGCAAAAGTGACTATCCAAGATTCCTTGTTGTTTCAGTTAGCTCTATAACACTCAGGTTTAGAGACACAGTATCTGTGATCTTCCACTACATCTGTCCTGGGATCATGAATTTCTAATCTTAGCTGGCATCACTGAGATGAGCCCCTTTTCCAGGTCTCTGGGAATATGTCCTTAGTATTCACATTATAGGATCTACAAACTTTGTTGGAACTATAAATTGAAAGCAAAGGTAACCACCTATTAGGGTTTTGGAAGGAAAGCCATCTTAACATAATTGTCTGCTTGGAAGTGGCAGAAAAAAAGTTTCTCTAGGCTATTCAAAAGGAAGAAATCTGTGCAAATGCAGAAGAGGAACAGATTTGTTATTGATAGAGGTAGCATTAGGCACTGGCTATGTGTGTGGTCATCTGGAATATCACACAACAGAAGTATATCAGTGTTAGGAGGCATGTGTTTACTCAGTAAGGGCCCTGACAAGTCACTGTTCTTTGCTCTTAGAGCTACTCACTGTTATTTCACTATGCAGTCTAATAGAAATTTGAAAAATCTATCTAGAAGTGGAAATGGAACCGAGAGGGAACTGGATAGATGGCTGAGCAAAGTCTCAGGCAAAGCATTATTAATTAGGATTTTAAATAACCCCTTCAATTCATTCCACACATGGACGACTTCTAAATCAAAAGAACAAAGCCCTCGTATGTCTTGAATTAATTTAATTTCTCTAGGATAGAGGTCTTTTTGTGGGCAACCCAGCTACATCTTGCTCTACCAATTGCCAGCTTCTTTTCCCATGGATTTCTCTGCCAAAATGAAACCCCTCTATTGTGAAGTCCTGCTGCTCCCAGGGACTGCTTCTTCAAGCTGTCTATCCCTTAAACACTTACAGGTCTGGTCTCTCAGGACAAGAAGAGCCAGCGCCCCAGGCATTGCTGAAAACTGATTACAATTTGCTCTAAACAAACTCTTTCAGGGCTGGATCAAAATAATAAAACGCTTATAAACAAGGCACTTAGCTATGAGAGGTAGTGCTTTAGGGTCACAGAAAACAGATAAGCTTGGAGGCACATTAACCTTTCCGCATACTTATCTTCTTCTGGCACCACCTATTTTCCACGTGGAGACCTAGGTAGGTGAGGGATACCCGAGGTCAGCCCACAAAGCCTATTTTGTTTCTCACAGTCTCATGCTTCCCAGCTGTTGACAGCTCTTCTTTCTTTCTCTTTCCATAAACACATGCACACAAGACCCATGTCTCATTAAACCTTTTGAACGAGGCAAAACCAGACTCTGTGAGCCTTGCCAGAGGGTGAAACTTCAAAAAGGTTGTTTTTGCTTCATTTCATTATGAGAGACTGAAATTAAGTACCCACCGGTGCCTTCAGTTCCTAGGGGAAGCTTTATTATTTATCAGGAATAAAAGCAAGAACAAACTCATATTGATAAATAAAACAATACTGTTGTCTTGTATTATTCCCATGATTATTTAGTGCATTGGCGCAACTTCATCGTAGAATGTGTGAATAACTTAAACAAAATAATAAACACCCAGAGGAGAATGCAAAATAACCCAGGGATGACACAATGTGGTTTCAATAGGAGGCAAGGGGTGGGTTTTAACTACAGAGTGGCAGACTTGGAGATGAAAGCTGGAGCTGTGAGAAACTGCATCAGCATGGTCTTGGCTGCCTCACACTCTTAAGAGCCCCTTCTAGGAATCACAATGCTGTTTTGTCAGGGCATGTCCTAAGCCAGCATCACACCCACCAAAGCAAGGGAGTCATCAGACAGACCTGATAAAAACCTACTCTTTGCATTTTGATAGTCCTAAGCATTTTCAGTGAGTTATCCTACTCTCCTATTTTGTTCTGGTTGGTTGCTAACCAGTAGGGCAGAGAAAGATGTATTTTCATGGCACTTGCCATCTGTACTTTATGCCCAGCTTTGAGCAGCATGTCGAGGTGGCTACAAAATGGAAACAGCTACTGCTAATAGCAGCAGCAGCAGCAAAGCGTTACATGCCCAGATGTGTTACTGTTGGTTAAATTTCTGCATTATTCCCTTGCAGTGACTTCATAACTCCTGTTTTAGTTGTTACTGTTACACATTAACATCAGCACAGCCGACATAGGCTATAGCCAGCACAGTGCAAAGCCTGAATTTCCCTCACTGTGTCAGAGAGATTATATTGTATATTGTGTATTATAGGCAACGGGAGAAAAACAAACTGTAGGTAATTATGAAGTGCTATGAAGCAAATCCAAAAATTATGGCATTGCACAGATTGATTAGCATTCTCAAACCAGACCTGGAGCCAACCAAAAACAAGTATGTCTTGTTATTGTGCAGGTGTGTGCAGGTTCATGAGCAAAATTTTGCTGTTGAAATGGATCTTATTTTTCATCTAGACCATGGTCCTGTAACTGAATATCTGTTAATAACTTTGAATAACAATTTCATTTGTCTCAGCTTCTAAGTAGGAATGGTAGCCAACGATTCTGGTTTCTGATACTTCAGCTGGTCCTCTGGGACACCTGCACGAAAAAGAGCTTTTGCAGCAAACCCCAAGATAATAAAGACATCCTGGGTCCACTTAACATCTGCAAGGTCAAGAAATTAAGTGACTGGAAAGTGAACCCAGTGTTTTTATAAAAGACTGGGCAGTTTCAAAGATGAGCTGTAAAGGAGCTGAAAAGCCTTTCAGAAAGGTTTTTTTTTTTCTTTGAAGTTTCTATGAGAACCAAGCTGGAATTTGAGAAATTATGTTTGTGTGAGAAGAGGAGCACAACCAGTCACATTTAGCCTTCTTGCCATTTTGCCCTGCAGTGCTAATGGGAGAACATCTGGATGCATTAACAGGCACTGGGAGCCCAGCATTTGTTTTCTTTCTTAGTAAATAAGAGATTATGTTTGGGTTTGCAAGACAAGATGGAAAATTATTATGTGGGATGTGTGAGGAAAGAAACATGTACTGAGGCTGAGTGTATTGTGGTGGACTGTTGGATGATTTAAGAACAACATTTACACAAACCCTCCCCTGTGGTGTAAAGCAGAACCTAAAAGAGTTTTTTATTTGACAGCATTTCTCACAGCATTCTCCTGGAGAAAACTGGCTGCTCGCAGCTTGGATGGGTGTGCTCTTCTCTGGACAAAAAATGGATGGCTGGGTCCAGAGAGTGGTGGTGAATGGAATTACCTCCAGGCAGCCATCAGGCAAAAGTGCTGCTCCCCAGGACTCAGTGCCAAGGCCCGTCCTGTTTATTGACTTTGTCAGTAATATGAATGAGGAGATGGAGAGCCCCCTCAGTCACTTTGCAGGTGACACCAAGCTGGGTGGGAGTGTTGATCTGCTGGACGGCAGGAAGGCTCCATGGAGGGATCTGCACAGGCTGGATCATGGGCTGAGGCCGATGGTGGGAGGTTCAACAAGGCCCAGGGCTGGGCCCTGCCCTTGGCTCACAACAAGCCCAGGCAGGGCCACAGGCTGGGGCAGAGGGGCTGGAAAGCTGCCCACAGGAAAAGGAGCTGGGGGTGCTGGTGACAGTGACTGAAGAGGAGGCAGCAGTGCCCAGGTGGCCAAGAAGGCCAATGGCATCCTGGTCTGGAGCAGCAATGGTGTGGCCAGCAGGAGCAGGGCAGGGATTGTCCCCCTGTGCTGGCACTGGTGAGGCCACACCTCAAATCCTGTGTCCAGTTTTGGGCTTTTCACTACACGAAAAACACTGCAGTGCTGGAGCATGTCCAGAGAAGGGCAACAGAGCTGGTGAAGGGTCTGGATCACAAGTCCTATGAGCAGAAGCTGAAGGACATTGTGGTGTTTAACCTGCAGAAAAAGAGGCTCAGAGGGGACCTTACCACCGTACAACTGCCTGAAAGGAGGTTGTACCCAGGTGGGGCCACTCTCCTCTCCTGAGTTACAGGACAAGAGGAAATAGCCTCAAGTTGCTCCAGGGGAGGGTTATTTTTGAAATCAGAAGAAAGTTGTCCACTAAAAAGGTTGTTAAGCATTGGAACAGACCACACAGGGTAGAGGTTGTCATCATCCTTGAATGGATTTGGAGAACCAGTAGATGTGCCTCTTATGGACGTGGTTTAGTGGCGAGCTTGCCAGTGCTGGGTTTTGATGATCCCAAGAATGTTTTCCACCTAACCTATTCTATGTTTCTGTAAAACTGCTGTCTCGTGAGAGGAAGGGCTAGAGTTTTATCTTTAATGAGTGTTTTTAAATCACTGAAAGATGCACTGGCAAAGGTATCAGTAAAACCAGATTTCATATAAAAGCAACAGCACAACAAAGTTCTTTGGCAAGATTCACTCTACTATTACTGGATGGTTAAGGCCCACTGAGGAAAAGCAAAAAAAAAACCCAAAAGAGTGTCAATCAATCCAAACCAAAATAAACCTTAAATTAAATGCAAAATTATCGATGTGAAGGTAGAGGTGAGGGGGGAGAGGGTGGGATTGTGCTGTTCATCAGGCCCCATAAGACAGCAGAATTCTGTCATAACAGTGTTTCATCCTGGTGGCATTGTGGGTCAGAAACTTCTCTGAAAGTTTGAGAACAAAAATATTGTCCCACTTGGCTTGTTATTCACACAAAAAAGTGTCCAAGGGTGTTTGTTAAAAAGAAAAAAGCATGAGCTTGTTAGATATCACATGTCCCTGGGATCAGGCAGTGCTTCCCATAAAGTCAAGAGGAGCTCAGCCCAAGGCTGAGTCCTGACCAGCGTTGTTCAGGTCACAGACTGGAGAATGGGGAGTGCACCACCACAAGTTTGCTTTGGGCAACTGTTGTGGTGTGTCCCCCCACCTGGATGGGTGTTCCTGTATCAGGAGGGGAGTTTGAGCCTCACCCCCTGAACTTCTAAGGAGCAAGAAGCAGAAACTTCCATGCTCTTCCTGTAACGGGCCCAGTGCCAGGACAAGGCACCTGTTGGGTCCTTGGGCTGTTCCTCAGGGAATGCAGCTGTCTTCTATTGGGCAACAGGCTGGGAATCCCTCCTGGATTGTTGAGCATTTGGGAGAGGGCACGGAGTCCCTTGGGGCTTTTTCAGGGTGTCTTAGCAGGTGCAAGGGGCCGCCCTGCACTGTGCACAGCTTTTACTCTTTTGGTCTGTAGAGTTTGTTATTTTCTCTTTAATTAAACCTGTTTGCCTTTTCAAAACACCTCTCTCTGATCATGCTGTCTCACAAATTATTCTTAAGCCATTTCTGGGAGGCTGCTGGCAGCCCTCAGAGCTGGTGAATCTTCCTGGGGGTAATAACACGCTGGCCTCACACAGAAATTCATCAGGCAACAGTCATTTTCTTAAGGCCACTGATGATGCCACCTCTCCTAACCCTCTGGGGACATTCTGCCCTTATTCTCCCAGGTGAGATTTGCCCCTGGGAGGTGTCAGTGACACAGGCTTAAACACTGCTCTTCCTGACTGATCAGGAATACTCCACTCACTATCTTGGTATCCCTCTCTATGAGCAGACAGTCTTGTCAAAGGTGGAAACACTTTCCCCCACCTTTTAGTTGGAATAAAAAGGAGATTTTTTTTACTTGAACTGTGATTTATCTGTGAAAGTTACAGCTAAAGCAAGAAAGAAGTGTATTTGTGTAATAAACAACAGACCACAATCTGCAATCTTGTGGTTGTGCAAATGTGTGGTGAACCCGATCTTATGCTTTTCTTTCTGTTTTCTTCTTTCTCCAACCATTTACTTTTTCTTAACCCGATGTGGTTTTCCTTTTTCTCTTTGGTTACACAGTTAAGTAACTTGGTTTTAAATGAAGCTGCTAATCTGGGGTTCATGGCATGATCCCCATTAACTGAGCTCCAACAGAGCATCCACTCATGGTTGCTATGCTATTACAGTCTTCCCACACCTCTGAACCCTTGCTCTGGTGTAAAGCTCCTCTGCATGCCTCTATTATGTGAAAAATAACCTGAATTATAACCAATTGTATTCTACATGCTTCCAATTCTCCCCACAAAAGTCACAGTTAAGTTCTCACAAATGAACCTACAAATGATCACTAATTCTTTTTCTTTTTGCAAAAGGTAGTCTTAGGGGGTTATAATTGAAACAGAAATAACTTAAGACATTTCTGAGATTGAGTTGGATCTTACAATCACTAGAACTTCTGCATCACTGAGTAAATCTCCTTTTGCAATCTCCATTATATTAGATTATTCATATTGGTGCAGTGCATTAAGTGTATATGTTTTGTCAAGAAACAATGAATATGATGCTGTCCATAGAGGAGCAGCTCAAAGAGCTCCAGGGTCTGTGACTGAGACTCCTGTGAACCTCTCCAAAGCAGTATCCATGGAAAATCACAGGCTTCAGCCTAGTTTCAGTGAAGGCTGAGCTGACACCTCAAAATGGTTCATTGGCACAGAAATGCGCCTTAGTGTCTAGATATGCAGGAGAAAATAGCTGATGAATGACCTTTCTCTAATAGAATTTAGTCTGGGGAGTCTGTGAAGATGACAATTGAAATGGATATTCCTGGTAATAAAGTGCACCTAGAAGAAAGGTTTTTGTCATGTAGGCATGGTGAAGAGGGAATATACAGGCTGAATTAAATGAGAATATGATGCTAAATAATGTTAAGATGGTGGTCTCTGTTAATAAAAAGCAGATGGGAAGACTTCAGCTTGATATTCTAGTGTGAATTTACTTTCCTTCTCAGTTACTGTCATTACCTCATGTTGTATTTATATAAAATACTTCATTATGATGGCAGGTGAGGACATATACAAGAGAAAAGAATAGCACATTGTAAGAGCTGTTTTCTCTTGAGAAAATATTTAGTCTTCCTTAAAAAGCTTACCAACTGTGAGCTGAATTAGCTGAGCATAAATCTTCAGTAAACTTTTGAAAACAGTGTAATTATAATGGATTTATATAAGTATAATCTGCTTTTTACAGATTATTTACCTGATAAATGTTAATGACTCCTTGGAGGTGAAAGTGGAGGGTATTTGGGATTCTACCCAAGGAATACAAAATGGGACTCTAGTGAATAAATATGTCTTAACTTTGGAACTGTTGCCAGAAAATAAATTCTTCCCAAGAAAATACTAGTAAAAATCTTCTATGAATTTTATGTGTTAACAGTATAAGTGGAGGAAAGCTCTATAATGTTCTCAAGTTGCATCAAAGACAATTCCAGCCCACGGAGTACAAAAAATATGTTGCATCTCCTTTTGATATTTTCTCATTTGTCCATGACATTCATGTGGAGCACTTGAGGCACAAGCATGTACACACTGCCTGCTTACCACACTGCTGCAATGCCATGGGGCATTCCTCTCACTCAACTCAGGGCTGAAGCAGGCTCAAACCTCCTGCTAACCTCTCACGTGCAGTTTCATTTTGTCATAATTTCCTGTGGATGGCCAGAAATCCATTTTCCTAAACTATCAACATGAGACACGTGAGACCATGAGATTATAACAAAACCTACTCCATTTTGCCATAAGTTTTGTGTCAGTCCATGCATTAATGAATGGCAGCAATGCCTGACCTTATTTCAGGTCAAAAATCTTTATCTATGAGTGAACTAAGTGTAGAACAGCAGGAAGGGTAAGGGCAGTACATCCATCCACTCTCTGCATTCCTTTCTAGAAAATTCAGAAATTATTCTTACCAGATCAGCTACATTATACAAAGCACAATTCTATGTTAATCAGTTTGTGTAATGAACCCATATTGTGGGGGTTTTAATGGATTGCCTGTAAAAATACTTTAGGAAAAAAGACATCTTTATTAAAGAAGAGGTAACTTGGCAAGTACAGAGGAAGTAATAAAACTTCAGGGAAAGGAAGTACAACAAATGGAGTCTGTTTTATCTTCTGTAGGTTCAAAGCATCAGGCACTTACAAAAACAAAAAATCCTCTAGGCTTAACTTTCAGTATGAAATAAATATTGTCTAAACATTTTGCAGCTTCATGATAACAAAACAAGTAGGTAACTTCGTATCTTAAACACTTCCTTTCCTTCACACTCACCAAAATAAAACAAGAGAGAGAGAGTATCCAGCCCTCTCTGAAGGCATATTCACCCACTGTTTATTCAAGAAGCAGCTTTTTTCAGGAACTCCCTCTGTGTATGATGGCATCCTTATCAGGAATGGTGACCTGCTGATAGCCTCTGTTGGAGGCCAGGACACCCACTGGGTGAAAGAAAGGTGTGCTCAGGCATCTGCCAAAACAGCCCTGCAACTCCCGCCGCAACCACTGGAGCTACTCACAGTAGGGAGTATGGGATCAGGCTTCAAATGAACCCTGCAATGCTCCCACTGATGCCCAGAGGGAATTTTCATCTGGTTTCTGTAAGTCTAGAAATCTGAAATGCCAGATTTGTACCCCAAGGAAAAGAAAAATAAAAATAAAGAAGAAGAAAAAACCAAGACCCTTTGCCGTGCCCAAGAGGTTGAAGCGATGGTGTGCGTGCTCCTTACATTTGCCATTGGACCTAATATTGTCTAATTTTTTTCTTTGGTGAGGATTACTAGTCCATTTTAAACATGAAAACATTTAAATGAGTAATGACTGGACTTCAGGAGCAACAATGGTAAAAATCGTTATGTTTGCTAGCCAGGAATTAACTGACATCTTCAGAAAGTGTCCCTTAAGGACTGTCTTCCCTGGGCATGGTTCCTGATGTAGAAATTGTCAGCAAGTTTTCAAATGGTTTTTCCATCTCTGCAAATACTCCTGTGTAGATGCAGCTAAAGCTGTCATAATATTTTTTATGTTTTTTCTGCAGAATGCTTGTATCATTCTTCAGCAATGTCATCAGTACTGTGCATGTGTCTATAACAGCACAGATATTTCCTACATGGCAAGCATTTAAGGATAAACAGGGAGTTTGGAGCTCTGTCTGTCACTGCTCTGTTTGTGAACCACCAGCCCAGTGCAGCAGGAGCCTCTCTGCAGCAGAGCATGGTCCACTTTGTCTTTGCAAGAGCCCAGATCCCTCCAGATCCAGCACTGGCACTAAGGGGGGATCAGTCTCACTGCTCCATATTTTTATTTTACAGACATCACTGTGTTCTTCTGACACTTTTCCATTAGCCTTGAAAGTCTGGAAGTACTTGGGGTTAGCGGTGATGAACCTACACCTGTATTTCAGTGCAAACTGCCTTCAGTGATACCCCCTGCCCTGTGGGCTGTCAGCAGATATTACTGTGCTTGCTATATCATGTTTAGTTAAAAAGAGCATGCAGCATATAGCTGGCTGTTTGACTGCAGGAACTTCTAGGAAGTTGGGGAAGTAATTGGAAAAATAGAAACAACTACAACAACAACAATAGCATGCTTTATTTATTAATGAAATAAATAAAATTCACAAAAAGATCTACACTTACTTCTTTTTCTTTTGCCATCCTCCTGGGTTCTTTTGGAGGGAGTTGCCCTGCATTGCTAGCATAAACAAAATTTTTAGATAATATTGACTTGTTTTAATATAACTTGATTTCTCAAGAGTGTTTGATCTCTCTTTTCAAATGGTTTTCAAATGCTTCTTTTTAATACATTCAATATTCTCCATTCAGGTTCTTTTCAAAATCCACATGTCCTGTTCAGGCCTCAGTGCCAAGGTATAGTAAGGGGCTACAACATATCACTAACAGCTTTGCACCAAAGCCTGCATGACCTTTCCCATAATATAAAACTTCTTAGTGACACAACCAGTCATGATCTACAGTTTGCCTGCAAGTGGAGAGGGTTATTTGTTTTGGGGTTTTTTGGTACATCCATGATCAATAACTAGAAGTTCTGTAAAATGATTGTGATTTTGCCTGCAACCACCAAATCTCACCCAGACTTACTGAGTTTGTAAAATATACATTTGTAAGCGAAAAAACAATTTCTCTTCTCTCCAGGAGATATTTATCAGGCCTATCTTGGCAATAGCAGTACGTGGTTTATGGTCAGTTTCAGCTAACAGCAGTGTCCCATAAATAAAGGATTTTTTTTTTCAGCCATGGCTTAAGGCCCAAGTCTCTTTCATTCTTTCAGCATATTTACATTCAGTTTTTGTTAGTGGCCATGATGCATTAGCCACTTGTCTATTGAAAGAGTATTGTGCCAATATTCTCTGAGATGCACCCACAAACAAGTTACTTTTTGTTATGTGCAGTCATAGGTTGGAGACAGATTCATGACTGGAGTCCAATGATCATGAGACAAACAGCCAAGAGTTTATTACAGCAGCTCTTTTTAATGAGGGGCTTTCAAATTTCCTGTGCTTACAGACATGACTGGTCAAGGGTCTCAACTCTGCCCAGCTCACTGGCCAATGATATATCTAGGCTGGTTGAATTTGGGGGGCAGTTTCAATCCGGCTGCACTGTGACAACTTTTGTGCTTATTGTCATAATGTTTCAGGACCAGAGCATCTTTCATTAAATCCTTCAGTTTTGCAAGCACTTTCTTAAGGACTGCACCTGTTCTTTGTTTTCAAGCAATCTTGCTCTATGACTACTGGTTCACACAACCATGTTAGTCACAAACCTCCCTATGTAAATCACAGTTCCAAGAAATCATATTGTGGCCCAAAAAAAAACCCAACAAAAACAAAAAACAAGCAAACAACAACAAAAAATTCCTAGAAACACCGACAGAGTCAGAACACAACCTGACACCCTCTTGGTCAAGGCGTTGGCAGTAGTTCAATTAAGTCTTCTAAGGAGTGACAGATGTGGTTCTGGTGGAGCAGAGATGATCCTATAGAAGTGTCCAGTGGTGGTGAGATGGGTCCAGTCTTCCTTTGGGAATCCAGTGCAAACAGGCTGTCCTGGTGTTCTGAATCTCAGGTTTTATCCAGGTAGGAATGCTGGGCTCCTCCCCCTGGGTGGAGCATCTCCCAATGGGATGATGGAATTGTATCAGCCCTGCAGTGAGCCTTGCTGGCCCATTAACAGAAGATATCCCCTGCAGGGAGGATGGGTGGTGGAAGAGATAAAGAAACACTGCCCCATCTGGTTTTAACAGCTGCCCATTAACAGAAGACACCCACCCCCTCCCCCTGGAGTTATGAGGAATGAGTTATACAAGAGATAAAGAAAACACCTCCTCAACTGTTTTTAACACATGGCAAATAGAATACACAATTTTGGTTACATATTGTAACCCAAGATACCTCCCATCCTTCTTTGCAGAACACACTCTTATAATCTGCATTTGTTTAGCTTTACCCTCACAGCACCCAATCTTTCCAAAGCTGTGCAGTGCCTGCAATCATGATCTTCTGTTGTGTCAGCTTCTGGGACTGTGCTTGATTCATTGTGGAGCCTGGTAGAGGGATACTTCACTCAAAATGAGATTTCAGTACCCTGGCACTGGCTTCTGCAGAACAGAAATCTGTGTAAACAGCTCTTCTATGAAGGTTTAAAGGATACATGTGCTAGAGAAATTTATCTACATAGCTTCACTGTAAAGCTACCTCATCCTAACATAAACCAATCCTAGGACTTTAGTAATGTGCATAATAGTGATTCATTTGTTGAGAGTAGGATCTTCATGAAATTCAAATGCATGTACATTAACTACATGCAGACCTTGTGTCTTGTATCCCTATTTTTCTTTTCTGAGCATGTTAAAATTACACTGAACCCCACTCCCAATACAGTGAAATACAAACAAAAGTTGAAAAGCTGCTTACTTTTACCTGAAAAACTGTTCTTTAAATAAAAACATTAGTGGAAAATGCTTGTTCTGTGAGACCAGAACATTCTAGGTCTGGGAGGTTTTCAGATTTTTTTTTAGCTAATGGGAAAGGAGCCTCACTCTTTATAAATAGTAAGCCTTTTATGTGAAGTCCTAGAAACTTTGATCAAAGTTTTAACCTCAGTAGCTGAACTACACGCTGTAATTACTGGTATAATACCACCTACAAAAAGCTTCAGTTCATTCATTCAGCCATGAATGCAGGCAGGCAGTCCAAGACACCTCAAGGTATAGTCTTTCAGGATTCAGACTCCTTTTCTGGGTCTTAAGTCAGGGAAATTCCTCACTGATTTCACAGCATGCTTTCCAGCATTAAATTATCCCAATTTGGTTTATTTTATGTGGTAATTGTTCTTTCTCAAACACCTCTAAAGACGGAAGATATAAAAAGCCAAACAAACAAATTTTTAAATATACTTGAAAATGTAGATTATTGATCAGAGGTAGGGAGTTTTCCAGGGCATTATGCAGTGTCATCTAGCTCCTGGCCCATAGTTCAGCCTTGGCACTGGAGGCAAAGGAGCCAGGGAAGAACTGTCTTGCCTTCTCAAGGGAGTCAAAATGTGACTTCAAAAGTCTGCTGCAGCAAAGCTCTACAGCAGTAACTCCCTTCTGCCCACCTCTCTCCTCATCTTCCTGGACAGCAAAGAATAATGTTACCAAAGGAGCAATTCAGTATGTTTGCTGAAATGTGAAAAGCTGCCACCTTCTCTCTTTCCTTTCTATGCCACAGCAGTCCTCCCCACTGCACATTGTCACCTCCATGACAAGCCAACAGGATCTGCCCACGTGCCCCCCCAGTCCTCTCACCCATGATCCAAAAAGGATTACTTTACTTTCCAGTGAAATATCCATATTCCCATGGCCAACACGATGCCAGGAGAATTTTAACTGATCTTTCCACTAGACTGAACAAGTGCCCTGATGTTGGCATCTAATCCCCAGCATCAGAAAGGCTGAAGCTCCAGTTGGGGATTTGAGGGAGTTGATTGTGAAACACTGAACAACTGGAAGTCATTAACTTCCCTTTGAACAAATAAACCCAAGCTTTGTTGTGTCTATGTGCCTTCAACTTCTCACTCTAAACAGTGTCCATATTCTTAAGACTTGTTGCAGAAAATAGTTTATTCCGAGTAAATACAGGAAATTCCTTTTCGGTGTTCTGATATGTCTTGGGAAAACGCACTGCTGCTGTGGGGTTGACACATGTGTGCTCAGATCAGTGATCTAATAACCTCCCCTCATTAAACAATAACCAAATACACTTGGTTTTTTTCTGAAACCAGATGAGTGGAGCAGCAGCAGGGTTGCTCAGAACAAAGGAACCTGCATCACATGTGTTGGTATTGTGGCTTTGTTAGGTATTTTGGTGAAAGACAGCATTAGACAGTCAGCTTATCATTGTGACTGTGTCAGAAGAGTCAGCTGAGTGGGCCTGAACTGTTTCCAGTTGGTCTATTATGTTGTTGGACCAAAATCAAATTTAAGAAGACTTTTCCATGTACTGGAAGCCCAGGTTGCTGTCAGACACCAGAAGGGTTGCGGGGGTGAAGCTGGTCCATGACACTGAGCACAATCATCTCCAGCTGTTCTGACTCCTGACTGTGGCCATAAAACTGCGTGGTGAGGGAAGGAAAGGTGAGTCAAGGCAAGTGGTGTTCTGCTGTACACAGGAGTTTAATTGTATTGAAATGCATTTCTTTGGGGTCAATGTTTGGTTGTTTGTGTCTGTCCTACTACATTTTAGCTGGATGTTTTCAGCTTTTCCAGCCCAAGTCTTATTTTGATCTGTTAGAAACTGGAAGCAGTAGCCTGGAAGTTATTGAAGCCACATAAACATATCCCAACAGAAAAAAGGGTCAGGCTTTTCAAGAAATATACTTTATGCTAGGGACCTTACCATGAACTCAGACGGTGAAATACGTGCATGTTGATCTGTTCAAGAGTTGAAAGATCTTTTTGTAAACCAGCAATATTTTATATGGGGGCTTTAATATGTACCAACATGTATTTAATTTTTGTCTTTGGAATGGCTTGCATTAGTGCTCCTCAGTGCACATCCAATTTAGATTTAATAAGATAGAGCTTGTCCATTAATAAAATAACAATAATTAAAAACATATTTCTGGCCATTCAAATTTTATGCAATCAATATATTTTCTTTACCTCTTAAAATCTGTTTTTAATGATCAGTTGGAATTACTTTCATGCAGGAAAACTGTTTTTAATAAATGAAAATTAGCAATACTTTTGTAAACTTTAATTATTTAAGGGAAAAAGGGCTAAAGAAACTGCAAAATTTAAGAATAAGCAGCAAAGTACAAGCAGATTAAAAAATTCAAATGCTAAACGTGAAAAATAATTTATTGGCACAATAAAAGATGGTCCTTTTAAAATATCCCTGTTCTCATCTATTTCAGTGTGTGAGGTTAATTATTTCTCTTTCACACAGCCCAGTTAGAGTTCTAACAGGAAGGAATTTCTACTGATTTCAATGGCCCTTTTATTTCCAGCCCACAAAAATGAGACACTCTTGGTTTTAGCCTTGGAGACCCACTTTGCCTGTGTGTCAGGGGCCCACAAAACCCAATCTGGGATGTTCTCCTCTTTGGCAATTCATCAGATGTGCCTGCTAGAGTTTGGAAAGGATCTGAGGGTCACCTTCTCCATCTGCCACATTTCTGCATGGAGTGTAACACCCCAGCCCAGGTGTCAGGCCAGGACAAAACTGGAGCAGAGGAGTTTGGAGGCAGAGGTGTCAATGTGATGTACCTCGTTTTTTTTCTGTCTGAGAGGCCAGAAGGAGAAGTGGTGGCGCAAACTTTGTAAGTTACCCATCAAAAACACCCAGGGCTGCCCTGAAGAAATTTAATTTTTGTAGTCCTTGACAGGCAGGCACATTAAAAGCTCAGATGGGGATGAAGCAAGTGGCTAAGATACATGATTTTTGAATGCAATTCCACTTTGTCCAGCTATGAACCTGTCCTGAAAGGTACAGGATCAGCCACCAGCCCAGTTTATCAGGGGGCAGGGAGCCCAAAATCATGGAAATAAATAGTGTATGGCCTTTTCCCTCCCTGCTCAATAAAGCATTTTCTCTGTCCCCAGCAGAGTGTACCCATAAAGTGATGATCAAGACATTGTCTTGCAGATATTTTGAAACTAATAAGAAATGATGACTATGTCAAGCAAAGTACTTGCAAGGAGGTTTTGTTAGGGGGGGATCAAAGCACAGATAAAAGAGGCTTTTATTTATAAACCACTTCTATTCTTTAACCCACTGGGAGCTAAATATAAAAGACAACCCTTTCTTTGACCTTTCTGTGCAGATTTATAAAAAAATAAGCATGAGACAAGTTTATGAAAGCATTACTTGAATTCTAGAAATAAAACAGTCATTGTACTCATACCCATAAAGCTACAAGCATGATTAGCATCATGTGCAAAATGCAAAAATAACTTGCCAATTAGTTCATCTTAAAACTATTAAGAAGTTCACTATATTGTAATCTGCTCACAGAAAAAGTACAAAATATGTAAAAAAAATTATCTCTTTTGCCCAACCTACATTTTAGTGGAAGCTAATTTCTTTTTTGGTGTCAAGTTTCCAAGTTTTTTCTGATTGTGCAAAAATAGCCATATTTGTACTGCTACTGTACTTCTCACTTTACATGACATCCTTTTGTATTGCTGCTCTAAAAGGTTTTTTCATTTTCACTAATACCTACAGTAGCATCACCAGTATAATTAAAATATAATTCAAAAAATATTTGCAGTCCATTAACATTTCTTTGACAATGCCCAGTTTCTAAATCCTACTCTGAACTGAAAGCACCTTTCCTCTAATGTAGGCCTGATATGCAGATTTAAATCAACCTCTTTCCAAGCACCAGTGGCTACATTCATGAAGACTGACACTTTAATTGTCTGTGTCCAAAATTTTGATCCTTCAGCCCCATGTTCAGCTGCTGCCTAACTTGAAAGGAAGACAGATTTCCTCTGCTCTTTAATTGCCTCCAGTGAAACCTCCTGGGCACTCACAAGTTTGCCACACACTGTGTGTCTGTGCCATCAGCCAGTCCTGCCCAGGAGCCCGGAGCACATCCCACTCTTGTGCTGCCAGGCGTCCTCCTGCCCTGGTCAGTGTCTCTGTCACTTCCCTGCTAGACTGTCTCTTGTACAAAATAACCAATCCACAATGGGGAGGGGAGGGGAGAGGAGGGGAGGGGAGGGGAGGGGAGGGGAGGGGAGGGAAGGGAAGGGAAGGGAAGGGAAGGGAAGGGA
>JBBMKD010000115.1:49657972-49841184 GCA_037834095.1 Argya squamiceps | reverse complement strand
AAAGAAAGAAAGAAAGAAAGAAAGAAAGAAAGAAAGAAAGAAAGAAAGAAAGAAAGAAAGAAAGAAAGAAAGAAGGAAGGAAGGAAGGAAGAAAAACTTAGTTATTGTAGGATGCTGGAATCACCTTTTTTCAGAGACATATGCTTCTTCTTGAGCTTGAATTCTCCTTAATACCATCTCTTCAGATCTGAAGATGATTTGTGCTGATATCAACAGGAAATTCTGTTATCATGTCAGTGAATATATCATGACTGAATTTTAAACCATGTGCTCAAATGTGAGTGACTTTGCATTAGGTTGCATATACTCAGAATTAAAGCTTTTCTGTTTCAAGATAAATATCTATTGAAAAAATATCTTTTACCTGAACAAGAACTATAAATGTTGGACTGAGCCAACATAACATATAGGTCTGAGATACAATTTTGTGTAACTGCAACAGAGGATTATAGTCAGTGCCCAATAAGACAAAAAAATTATGTAAATGTTCTGTGCTATTTTCATCTTAGATTTCATAATAGTCCAAGTCAACTAGTTCTACCATCCCCTTAGCACTCTAAGTCTCACTCAGCCACCATAGATGAAACTGCCACATATCAGCATTCACAAGCCTTGCTCTGGAAATTTGGGTTGCCCATGGGCATTAGTACCAGAATTAGTCCTTACAGCTCTGATCAAACATATTACTTTTCCATGACCTGACTTTATCTTGAATATACCTTTCATGCTTTCTTACACTAAACAGTTTTTCTCAATTTATCCTGGAAAAGAAGCTGTAGACTTTTTACAGTGAATGCCTCAGGTATGAGTTAAGCATTTGTAATGCTTATTAAGGTCAGAATTTTCTGTTCACTTCCAATTCCAGTAAAAATGAACAATACTATAAAAGAGCTGCTGACTCAAAACCTGCGATTTTTGACTTCTCAGTTGTATCTGGTGGCTACATATAAATCATCACTGCTTCCCACAGGCTTTGCCTGCCAATATTTAACAGTCATGACAGGTCTCATGATGCTTTGCAAGACGAGGGGGAGTCAGTCAGGGGCAAAGACAGGCCTCCAGAGTCCAGGATCCTTCATTGCTGTGGCTGTCCCAAGTCTGCTCCAAACCAGATGACACTTTTTGATCAGTCTCCTTACAGATTTTGATCAAAAGCACAGCTGTCTCAGTGGAATTCTGTGAAAGGGCAAAACCAACAGGCACTAACTGAGGTAGAGAAAATTCCATTTCAGTGTAAGAAAAAATTCTACTTTTTTTGATGGTCAGAGTGTTCAAACACTGTAACAAGGTGTACAGAGAAGCTGTGGAGTCTCAGTCTCCAGAAACAGTCAAAACCGAACTGGACATGGCCATGAATTACCTGTTGTGATTGACTTTTGAGCAGGGGCATTGGATGAGTCAATCTACAGGGGTCCTTCCAACTGAAATGATTTTTCAGTTCATGAGCTGTCCCTTTACCTAATTGAACAAAGTCTCCTTTTTAATTTTTGTTCCTCTGAAACAGTTTGGTTTTAGTTTGGATTCTGAGGAAACTGCACACCTGGAAGAAGGCTGTTTCTTATAACCACTAGGTCCACTCTGATCTTGGGGTAACTAGAACACAGCACTGACTCTTAAGCAAGCAGGAGTATGTTAATCTGTTGACATAGCTTAGTTGAAAAAAAATTGTGAATGGATTAGTTATATAGTCTGAGATGTATACAGAATTCAGTTTGAGGTTAATCTTGCAAACCTCCCACCTCTGTTGGAAAGTCCCCTCAGCTGGGTTACCTCCTGGCTTTGTGGCACAAACAAATAGGTTTCTGGATGGTTTCCAAACAATTTTCTGTCCTGTTTAGATACAAGACTTACATCTTGTAAGTCTTACATCTTAATGCAGCTGGAGGTTGCATTAATTTTTCATGGTAGACCCATGTTGCATTTATCTTCTTTTTGCCAAGATCAGACTTAAACACTTAAGGCGGTATTTCGTGTTCAGACTCAAATGTTTATTAATTCTTATCTCTATTACAGTCTCACAAACCCTGAGTTCTGCAGCATTTCTAGCTAAACAAGTAAAAATGGCTCTCTCTCTCTCTTTACAAGGCCTTTTAAGGCTGAACTGTTCAATTAAGAAATGACACCTTAATTATTTTTATTTTTAACCCAATAACCAACCACCCATGGTCCGCAATGTGGATTTTTCTATCCAATAAAAAAACACCACCCAAACCCATGAAGAAGGATTAGCCTACACCCTAAAACCTCCATCTTGCTTTATAGATATATTATTATATTCTAAAACCTTAAACTCAAAGTTTTCCACCACTTGATATAAGACACTTCTATTCAAACTACGCACCCATAATCCCAACTCTATCATTTAATCTTCAAAGCCTTTTCCAAGGCCTCTGGTCAAATGCAGTGTTTTCTTGGGAGTCAGTGCCTGTCAGCACAGAAAGTCTGAAATTCTCTGTACCCAAGCAAGGGAGGAAGAGGAGGAAGTTGCCTTTACTGTGTAGCCCACAGACTGTGGGGTCTGTGTCTCATTGTGACCACATGCATCTCTCCTGCCGTGCTGTGCCTGATACAGACCCTGCCAGATGGATTAGATAATTTCCAGGTATATCCTCAGTTAAATCCAGAAAATATTTAGAAGGTCAGTCAAAGACTCTGCATTCATGAGATAATTTAACTGAGCTTTAACAAAGTACTAGTTTGATCCATTGTTTTTCAAACTGAACCTGAACTGAAAACTACTTCAGCACAAGCCCTAGCCTGACTTGTGTACAGGTGCCATTTCAAAGAGTAAGCATCTTGGCTTGGAGACTTCAGGCTGTGCCTGCACAGCACAGAGCAGAGTTGAGCAAAGAGGGTGAGGACAAGCCAGGCTCAGCATCCGGGACAGAGAGAAGAAACCAGGCTTGACCCAGTGTCATGCAAATGCAGTGCAGTGCTTGAGGGAGCACCCTGGCCTGGCACTGAGTCAGACAAATGAGATGGCATGTATGGAAATGCCTGACAGGCTCTGCTCTGAACCAGGTGAGCCTGCCCTAGCAGGGGTGTTTTAGTGCTAATCACCCTTGCTGTCAAAAATGTTTATTTTTCATTGTTTGCAGCAATGATGAATTTCCCACTCTAAAACCATGTTCCGTCTTCTGCTGCTTCCCTAAAGAATCATCTGCTATTAGCAGACTTTTCCCTTTTGATTTTTTTTCAGATAAAGCAGATAGATTGGGTGTATCATGTTTCCCACCACCAGGCATGTTTTATGGATCATTCATTCACTGAGTCACGTAGCTCTTTTGAACTGTTCCCCATTTTTCAACATCAGCTTTAAGTGGGAACACCAGGTTTGGACATTACTACTGCATTTGTTCATGTCAAGTTTCAACAATAATCAGGCTAGCTTGAGTGGCTTAGAGACAAAATATCTGCTTTTTCCCTATGTTCATATTCAACCCAATCGAAATAATGATCCCAGCCCAAAGAGTAAGATTGTTATCGCTTTTTAATTCACTTATTTTTATTTACAAAAGATCTTCTAGACACCTGTATAAATAAGACTTGAGAAAAAGATAAATGTTCTGACATCATTTGTTCTGGTTCAAAAAAACCTCATTCTTCGCTGAGAAAAAAATGTAAATGAGTGTTTTAGTTTGCTCTGCAAATCCGGAAATCTTAATTGGAGAGGCGAGGTCAGAGACACAGGTTCTTCCGTGGCGACTTTCCCTTTTAGTGCTGCTTGAAGAATTCTCTTTTCAAGTGGAAGGAATTACTGCCCTCAGAGGTTGCTTTCATCCCTAACACCATAGCATGACAGAGGGGAAAGTGAATGATCTGCTATGACTGGAGGAAGGGACTGTACTGTTGGGCATCAGGGAGTCACCTGAATTTCCCATGTCAGTGGAGAAAGACCAATTAATGCAGTTATTTGAGTCACTGAGACCCAGAGGGAGGCCTACACTGATACATTTGCCTTCAGTTTTCTGCTGCTGTAGTGTCTAAAGGTGCAGAGGCATCCCTCTGCTAAGTGGTTTCTATTACTTGTTGATAAAACAATTAATACAAAAAGCCTTCTCGTGTTATTTTATTGTTTGGTTTGGGGGCGGGGTTTTTCTGGGGTTGGTTTTTTTTTCTTTTGTTTTCTTTGATTTTTCCTGTGGCAACATATCAAGTCTGTTTCACCCTACCTTCACAGTTAGAGAATTTAAATAAATATGTAGTAGAATTCTGAATGGTGAGAAAGGGCCCATGGGGTTTTTTTGTGTGTCTGTGTGTGTGTATGCTACCCATTACAAAATCCCCAGCTGCGCTGTGTACCTCCATTCATCAGGAATATCTTGCAGAGGTCAGCTGCAGAGTGGGGAAACAAGTTTTATTTCTTTGCAGGGCTGTACACCTGCTTTTTCTTAAATGAGTTAGTTACATCTCTCCTCCTGTCTTCCCGAAAACATGCCCCCACCCTGCCTTTGCAGCTATTTTACTACCTCTGAGAGGTTAAAAATAGGAAGATCTGTACAGTCTCCCAGTCTATCAGGCTGTCAGTCCAAATTGCTGCCTCCAGAATATCTTGTCATGTTTTGTCTGTCCTGGGTGCTTCTCGCAGCTGGAGGCTAGAGGTGATCATGAGGCCTCAGAGAGCAAATTTTTCCCCTTTCATCTACTTCAAAATATTAATCTGTTCTGAATAAATATAAGGAAATGTATAAATATATGTGTGTGTGTATTAATGTTTGCATTTATCCATATATTTATATAAAATTGTGTTTAATTTTTCTTGTGCCTATTTAAAAGGCGCATTTAATTTTTTAAAAACAAAGCAAAGCAAAACATAACAAAATAAAACAAACAAACAAAACCACCACGCCCCAAAGGCAGAAACGCAGAGTAGTTCTTACAGATTAAATTAATAAAACATATGCTTGACAGAAGCTCAGAACACATCTGCCAATTTCATTTTCAGAAATGCCAAGTTTGCAATACGTATGGCATCCTGGTCTGCTTCCAGCCTGGATAGTTCCATTCTTCCTACCTGTGAATGTTCTTTTCAATTGGATGCAGTGTTTCTTCCACACTCCTTTGACAAATTATTCTGTGCTGCTTGTGCTGTGTACCCTTAAAGGGCTGCCACGTTTCAACCCATAAACAGCTTCCTATCTGCTCAGAAGCAGGCCATAAAGCTTTGGCAGCTCAGGGGAGGATCCAGCCTGCTGTAATGCCTGCAGGTATAAATGACGCCATTTCCAAACCTTTGCTTTGGGACTCTGAGGCTGAAAAAATTAGAAGACATGATCATATGGTCAGGTACAGTTGTTCATTCATCTGAGCTGGGAATTTCATTTTCAGAGATATTTAGGAACAATAGGCATTCAGGCAGTCAATAGGGATAATTGGCACAAACAAGTGCCAGGCATGTGCAGCTGCCCTGCCCCTAGAGCAGAACTGGATGGGGCTTATCTGGCTTTGCAGATGGACAAAAGCACTCGTGGACCTGCACTGGGCCATGAGCAGGGTTGTCTGCTGTAGGGTTTTCCAGCAGGTAACTTCCAGTAGGAGCGGGATGAAATTGAGATGCTGGTGAAGGGTTCTTCCAGGTTAATGCAGGGCAAAAGTTGACATGTGGGCATAAGAGGGCCTTGTTTCCCTCTTTGTTGTTGGAAGGATTCAGACTTGAAAAGCAAATAAGCAAATAAAAGCATAAAATATCTCAAATTTCCTCATACCTCTCTACAGTTTAGGTTCCCTTCACCTGGTGAGCTGGATCTGGAGCCTTTTGTCACTCAATACACTGCAGAGTGCACAGGTATTTTGTGTCCAAAACAGTACTAATGTTCTTTCCAAGTAGTAGTTTTAGGATACAAAATGCTGGAAACAAAGGAAAGCCTTCTGCAAGAAAGACTGGATATTGCCCTGCCTTAACTTTTGACTGCAGCTTTAATTTGTGTACAGTAAATAGTATAAAAAGTGGATTTGGCTACATTTCAGTAATTTTGGTGCAAAGTTCCCATTTTATAGAAATTCATGGAGGAAGGCATTCATTGTTAAATAGTAGTTGTGAAAAGAACATTTTCCACAAAAAAATGTTTTCAAAGTCACACAAAGTTCTCTTTTCAAAAGGAGTCTTAAATTGGTTTTCCCTAGGTTCAATTGCCCCAGCCAAGACATGTTTCCTTGAGGTGTGAAGATGTCTGATCTGATGGCTCCAAACAGGAAACAAGGAAGCTTTGGGAATCCTATTAACCCTGGCTTTGAACAGCTCCCATAGCAAGGTTACTTCAGAGCTGCAGACCCTGGATGCCCTGCAATATCCTTTGCCTGCTGCACACAGACTCACCAGCATCTTTAGAGCAGCAGTCTAAATTTAAAAAGGAAAAACAAAATGAAAACAAACCAAACCAAAAAAAAGTAAGCTGATTTCTTTCTTTAACTGATTATTAGGGGGGGTAAATGGTGATGGGGATTATTTATGTAAATTCCTTCTAAATTCCTGGCTTTACATCCAGAACCATGAATGATGATGAAGTGGCTCCTAATCAGTCACTAAGCAAGGTTTATTAACAGACAAACTGTGGGAAAGGTAAACTTTAAAAAGGTAAGAACCTGAGAAAGAAGGACAGCTAGCAAATAGAAAAAAAATCCAATTTCCCAATGAAGTAACAAGTTAGTCACTTAAATGATGTGAAATTGACTATTTTTTTTTCCCCCCCTGGAATTGTGCAGTTTTTCCCTGGCATACGTAATAAGGGCATGAAAGCATATTTTATCTTGGTTTTATCTTTTTTTTATCTTTTTTTTCCCATGGGGATTGTGTTTACTCTGTAGTTTTCATCCTGAGTTATCAAGTGGTTGACCTAAATATTAACGACCATGCTTCCCCTTCAGAGCTTTGTGAGTTACTGGGCAATTCCTGTGTGTTGGGGATACATCTGTGTGTGGTGCTTTCCAGAAATGGAGGGTACCATATCCGAAGCACTTGAGTGATTTGGGCTGTGTTTGCCCAGGCAGGCACACACAGGCATGAGGTCTCTGTCTCCACACAGCACAGCTCTGAGAAGATCCACAAGGTTGTGGTTTTGTTGTGTCAGCAGAACTTTATCACAGCTGGCTCCCAGACAGGCTGTTGATACCTATTTTGGCATCTCTGCTCAGAACTGCAGGGGACAGGGTAAATAGGGTATGAATTCCCAAGGCCTGACAAAAGTGAGATTTAAATTCACAGCCAGTTAAATCTTAAAGGTATCTTTCCCTTCAAACCTCTCTCCAGACATTTTTTTTTTCAATCCTCTCTGTAAAAGGTACTGAATTTCCACCTCTAAAATCTTTAAAAGGAAAATAAAAGAAGTTTGCAGTTTGCAAAAATTTTTCAGATAAACTTCTTTCTGTCTTTCTTCACTTATAAATGAGAAAGATGACAAAAATTGCTGTCTGCTCCATGATGCTGTGTTCTGGGCAAGCTATTTGCTTTTTACACAGAGGACATGTAGATGTAATAAGAAAAAAATATTTCTTTTTGCTTTTGATACTCTGTTTACCAATATACACTTGCTTCTCAAAATCTTTTCTAATTTGAGAAAGGAAGGAGAGCAAATGTAAATGTACTTGAAATAAAAGCTTCTCATTGCACTCCTAAAGTAAGTGCAAATGTACACAAGGTTTGTTTAGCTTGCAGCAGAGAGGGAATGCTTGGAAATAACCCCTCAAGATGGCAAACATGTTTTGGTTTGCATTTTGCCTCCCTGTTCATGTGCAAATATGGAGATTACCATGGGTATTTTCCTTCTCTATTGCCAATGTGAATATGGTCAGCTGGGCACTATCCTTTCCAGAACCAGCTCTTCTTTTTTGAAAATGGACATTTTGTCCCTCTTCTATGCACGCTGAAGTGAGTTCTAAAACATAGTGGATTTCCCACCTTCCACCACACCCCAAAAATCGCTGTGCCCAAGTAAATGAAGGACCTCTGCAGCAGAATAGGAAATTGTTAGATGCATCAGTCAAGAGTAAGGCACGAGGTAAGGCCAAGTGGTTCACGCAGCTTGAATCTATCCTTGCAGCTAAAATCAGATCTGAGGTAATCTTATGCATGGCTTTAGAAGCCACTCAGGGATACAATCATTTAAGCCTTCAAAACATAGACTGTGTAAAGAAAATACGTGCTAAAATTAGAAAATCTATTCAGAAATAATCAATCTGTGAACAAAGTCATATTTTCTCACTTCCTAGTAACAAGGAGAGTTAATTGCAAATTACAGCTTTTCTTCAACTGTTTTGTTGAAGGAGACATTACCCTGGTTATCCCCCACCATCAGTTCTCAGGGCTTATTCTCACAAGCCTCCCCTCCCAGTAAGCCACTTCTCCATGGTTTTCTGCTGGTGCCAGTCCAGGGCAGATGGCAGATGACTGTGCAAATGCTATCAGCAGTACCAGTAACCTTTCCTATGCTGCTCCAACTCTCCCAGGCCTCCCATTTCCCTCATCTCACCTTGGAAATGAGCGTGGATCTCTCACCCCACTAGAGGGGAGAGGGTGATCTGCCCTCAGGTGTTTCCACATGCTTTCAGTCACAGGGCCTCCCTTACTGTTCCATTGTGTGAGCCATCACCAGAGCCCCTCCAGCCCCTGGCTTCTGCCTTTGCTGTTTAGGCTATGTAATAACTTAGGTGTTTTGGTGAGAATAAGAAATTACTATCCTTGCAGTTTCTAACAGGCCCACCAGCCATTATACAATGAGTGTTGAGCTAATATTGACTCTCCACACTACTTAAGGGTAATGCATGTCACTTTCAGGAACAGGTTTTCCCTATTCCTACCAGTTGTTAAAAAATATTTGTTGCAGGTTGTTCAACCAGCAGAAGAGCAAAGATTCTTGCCAACCTTTTAAAGTAAGGCTTCAGTGCAAGAGGCACATTAGATTAATACCTTCTTTGTAAGGTGAAAATTGTTGTTAGATATCCCTGTTTGAGGGAGTCACCATTCCCAGTATTTGGTGTTACATCATGGAGGGTCTGTGACCTTTTCAACTTGACTGGGAATCCACTGAGAAACAGCTGTGGTGGTTTTTTCTCTTGAAATGCAAAAAGGAAATTCCTTGCCTTAATATCCTTAAATTCCTTGTTAGCATCACTGCAGTAAACTTCTGGGTGACTTTGTAGAACACTCGGTGCTGTTTTTTAACTGTGAAATGCTGATTTGTTTGTCATTTATTGGGGTTACCTCAGGGTGAGCCAACACAGTTTAGTCTTGAGTGACTTTGGTCCTCGTGCCTATAAAAATGTTGCAGACCTTTAAAACTGCAATGGGAAACAGATTACCCAGAGACATATTTTACTCTCAGATGCTAAAGAGGTTTGAGCAGAAGCAATTGATCATGGTATTTGGATACTGCAATTATTCTGTTGTCATGCTAGCTCTCATAAAACATGTGCTAATGTCAATCACTGAAATACCAGGAAAATATCTACTGTTTTCCAGGTAAAAAAAATTAAGAGTGTATGCCAGAGTGAATGGGCAAAACATGAAATGGGAAAAACGTGAAGTACAAGTTCCCATAGTAGGATTGAAGACAACCAGGGATTTAGAGGAATTAAGGAATGAACGATGTAACTGCTCTTCTAGCAACAATGTTTGCAATGGCCAGATTATCATAATGTTCAATGATAAGCAACTTCACTCTGCTGAAGTCAAAATCTTTTTAGATTTTCTAGAATTTACTCCAGTAGCAGAAATAGCTTATGACAGGTAATTTGAAAAATCCTCACCAAGACTTCACTGAAATCAGTGATTATCCTACAGACCTGAATGGCAATGCATATTTTATTTGTCATGTGGGATGAAAAGCTCAGGTCTGTGTTTCTTTTAACCATGCCCATGCAAAGACTTGCTCCTTACATACCTCTGTTGCCTGGGGAGTACCCACTATGAATAGTGCCTGAACTCTTGAAAGACAGAGGCAAAGATGAGTGAAAACAGTCAGAAAGCCAGGAGATGAGCTCAGGGTTGTGGTAATAGTGCTGGAAAAAGGAGTTTGCTCTGGGATTGCCTCCCTTCAGATTTCTAGGTCGAGTGAGTGAGCTGCAGGATGGGCTGATTACACTGGGAGGGACAAAGACATTTTATCACTTCACTGTAGGTGAATCAAAATCAGGGGAATTCATAGGGACTCCAGTTGTGTGTGTCAGAAGGGAGGAAGCTCAGCTGGACCCATAAAATGCAAATTGTCTGTTGCTTCCATTCCTCTCTCACCACTCAGCTCCTTGCATATCTCCACGTGAGGCCTTGTCTCTCGTTTCTGCATCTCTGCCACTGCTCTCCCAGTTTCTGCACATGCACAATTCCTCTTTGCAGTATAAAACCTTGGTCACTCTGCACTAAATACTGCTACATGCACAATAATCTTGTGACTGTGGAGCTGTGAAAATGACATCCTTCCCATCAATCCTGTGGGAAGGTTGTTCACAGACCCCACAGTCTTTCTCCTGCGGGGGAACTAAGGCCTTCCCTCCTGTTTTTGAGGAACTGAGCAGGGAATTCCTCATCCTCATGATGAAATTAGCACCAGAGTCTAAGACGTCGTGGGGGGAAGCAAGATAGGGTTTGTCAATGCATCAGAATTGCTTAATTTGTGTTGACTGCTCTTTCTCTTACAGTATTCCTCCAGGAAAAAGGCTGTCACACTATGTTACTTTGTCTGTGGCACTCTGTGGGGTGCTTCTGCTAATTCAGACCATTTCAAAGGAACGGTGAAATAGGGATAAAAATTCTGTTTTTCAAGGGAAAAAAAGCCTCACTAGGAATCATTTTAGAAAACAAGTGACACAATAAGGAGATAAGGTTTGCAAATGACTTGGATATAAATAAGGTAGTCCAAGTGAGACAAGCCTGTGAGGAACTTCTGCTGGAGTAAAGAAAGCTAGGTGGCTTGGTGGTAGATTAAATTCCTTGCAGACAAAGGCAAATTAATGCAAGTTGGAAGGAAAAATCAGAATGACATATTGCTTGGCTCTAAATTAATCATAGCCATGCAGCAAAAAAAGTGTCACAACAGACATCTTAGCCAAACCATATGCTCTGAGAGCAGCAAAAGTGTTGGCAAACTGATAGAATGTAGTAGGAAAAAGATAGAAAACAATCTTGAAAACAATATAATATAATTATCTAAGCCAGTGACATGTCCTCTCTGTTCCTCCTAGGCCAACAAGCTTGAAAATAATACTGCAGATATACTAAGGATCCAGGGAAACATATGAAAAAATAGTTAGAGGAATGAAAATGTGGTGTGAGCTTTTTAAGTAAGGAGAGTGTGGAAAGAGTAGAGATGGTTAGATTAGAGAGGAAAAAGAAGTGACAGCATGACAGAAGTGTACAAAATAATTATTGCTGTAAGGAAGATTGCCTTCCCCACAAAACAAAAGCACCAGGACATGGAACTGACTAACAAGACATTTACAACCAATAAAACAATCCCATTTATGTAATGTTTAATGGGTGAGTTAGACATCCACATGAGCAATAAGAACAGAGAGATTTGGTTGGAAAAGAAATAGGAAAAGACATCTGTATGATCTGAGTCAAAACAAAACTACAGTGTTAAAGAGCAATTTACCCCTGTGGGCAGGTTATACTCTCATTATCTTTTTCTGAGAAGAATTTAGGCAAACTTTGAAGCAGGGTGCTGTGATCAATAGCTCACATCTGCTCTCACACTGGAAGCAGCTCTGTTCTGGCTTTGTGCTCTGGTGGGGACTAACAAGACCTGAACTATATATAAGCAACATAACTAAGGCACTGGAAGGATCTGAGGTACCAAGGTACCGTATCTGGGGCTCCCATGGCACAAACACTTGTGGATGTGATGGTGAAGCCAGTGCTGCCTGGAGTCTTTGGTCTCAGTGTGCCTGTTCCTTTTGGCATAATTCTTGATAGGCAACCCACACAGCACAGGGGATAGCTTTAGTCTCCAGCATTTTCAGATCCATGGTGGCCCATGATTCAATAAGGCATCCAAAAACTTGGGAAAGGGAGGCACATCTGGACAAGCTGAGTGCATGGTAGCCTTATCTAGACTTGGCTGGATAAAGAGTAGTGTGGGTGAAGTAGTCTACTGAGAGCAAACCTCTGTGGAGAGGCATCCACAGAGTTCTCTATGTGAGTAAGGACCAAAATTTCTAGCAGATGTGCTGCAGCAAGTGATTGTTCAGGATCACTTTACCCTGTCTGACATCTTAATATAAACTACACACATTTGTTTATATTAAAAACACAGAATTATTTCTTGATGACATGCTGGTGGAGTAATTTTATTCAATACTTAGAGATGATGGCTGTCTTTTGTCTTGCTCCAGACAGGAAGTTGAACAGTTGCTTGTCAGTCTCATTGTCTCCTTTACTAGGTACAGCTATATGTTAATTGGAACTACGTGGAAATTTTTCCCCCACAAAACAATTTTTGGGAGATGTTTCCATGAAACTTCCATGTGAAACATGCCAGATTAAATTATTCTCCTGGGTATTTCTGTGGTGTAAAGGAGAACAAATCCAAGCCCTTGGTCTAACTGAGATGCAACATTTCATTCCAATTCTAACTCCAATCAATGAGTATTTCCTGTGTTCCCAATAGCTGCCTGTGCCACATAATGCCTGTGCTCAGAGCAGTCAGTTTCATTTTCACTTCAACATGGAAATCGTATTTCAAAAATAGTAAATTTTGCCATGAAACAATTTGAAATGAAACAATATTTCTATGGGGACTGTGGACTGCTGTACATTGCATTTTGTTGCATGGCTCAATAACTGTATTACACTTTGTCTTGTCTGGTCTATTCAAATTGCCGCCTTGCAGAAATGTTTTCTTGAAGGTCAGCCTTTCAGAAGAGAAACTTGTGATCCACTTGCTCAGCCTTATTGACAAGCAACCCCAGAGATGCCTGCATATGTAGTGGTGATGAAGCTGCTGAATTTGTGAGCATTCATAAAATGGTTGAGATTACAAAGGACCCTTGGAGATCATGTAAAACCCCAGCAGTGAAACAGGGCCATTGACAGAAGGCTGCCCAGAACCACAACAAGGATTTTTAGCTGAGCCTGTTGTGATAGGACAAGGAGAAATTCTCTAAAAGGGCAGGATTAGACAGGACAGAAGGAAGAAAACTTTTGCAATAAGGATGGTGAAACACAGGAAAGATTTCCCATTGGTGCCCATTCCTGGAAACATTCAAGGTCAGGATGGATGGGGCTCTGAGCAACCTGATCTAGTTGAGAATGTCCCAGTTCATTGCAGGTGCTTGGACTAGTTGACCTTTAAATTTGCATTTCAATCCACACCATTCTATGATTCTAAGTCAAGTTTTGAACACCATCAAGGATGGAAATCTGTTTTAGTGTTTGATGACATTAGAGTAATTAGAATATTTTCTTCTCTTATAATAGAAATTTTTGCCTTTTGGCTTCTCACTTGGCACCACTGATAAGAGTCTGACTCCATGTCCTTTACTCCCCTCATCAGATGATTATTGATATTGATAAGGCACCTCCTGAGCTTTTTCTCCTCCAGGTTGAACAATCCTACTTCTCCCAGCCTCCCTTTGGAAGGTACCCCTGTCCCTTATCCACGAGTGATCCTTGGCTGAACCTTCTCCAGCAGCTCCATGTTTCTCTGATCCTGGGGAGCCCGGAACTCAACACAATACTCCAAATATGACTCAGCAGCTTGGAGTAGCAGGGAAGGATCACATCCCTCAACTTAATCATTCCCCTAATGCAGGCCAGTGTGCTGCTGGTCTTTTTATGCTACAAGGATGTATTGGTGGCCAGTGAGCAACATATTGTCTCCAAGAATTCCCAGGGCCTTTTCTGCACAGCTGCCTTCCATCTGGACAGCGCCAGTGTGCACCAGTACTTGGGGTTATTCTTCCTTAGGTGCAGGACTTGAGACTTTCCCTGGATAACCTCCATGAGGTTCCTATTTGTCCTTTTTTCTAGCCTGTCAAGGCTTGTCTGAATGGTAGCACAACCCTCTGGTTTACCAGCCACTGTTTCCAGTGTTCCTGGAGCTGTACTGAGGTCTAGGTCTTTTTACAAATCCAGGGGACAAAGGTGAGGAAAGAAATCTTTCCAGGGACTGATCCAGAAGGCCAAAACAGTCTTCAGTATCCCACTAAGTCTCAACCCTCTGAAACTGCAGGAGAAATCCTGGTGATAATGAAAACTGAGGTGGTTTTACTATTTCCTCCTTCTAGGCCAGGCTTTTAGCTTTGCTTTTTTAACTGATGCTCGATTTTTCCTTTCACCTCCTGTATCTTAAACTCCTTGTTTGCAGCTGAAGAGAGAACTTTAATCTATAAGAAAAAGACACTGGGTAAAACTCTTTTCATTATTAGGCACCCTTGTCTATAGTACTGTTGAGCTCAATGGCTTTCTTCCAGGACTTTGCCTAACCTTTATAACTGTCATGGAGGATCTGAAGAACTATTGTCATTCCAATTTAGGTTTCCCACACATTTCTAGTAAAAAGGTAAACCACTTAATTGGAAACACCTTCTGTCTCCTAACAACAAAAGATTTCCTGGCTTGAAAAAAGTCTTCTTCGTTGAAAACAAAGCAGGCAATTGCTGCAATAGTGCTCACTTTAACAGATTCTATAATGAGTTTGATTAGACTGTGGTGGGTGGGAAACTTTCTGATAAAGCACAGAGAGAACCAAATTAAAATTTTACTGTGTGAAACAATACTCAAAAACGTCTAGCTCTCTCCAGACTCCATTAGCTATCAGGTAAACTGGGCAAAAGCTTTGTTTGAAGTCAAGAAGAGAGCTGGAATTCTTACCTCTCTCTCAATCTCTCCCTTTCTCTGCACACATACACAAAGAGCAAAGTTTAATAGATAGCATATGCTGTTAGCCAAGCCTTTGTTCTTGCCCCAGCAGAGTCAAGGCACTGCCAAGTCTCACTCTGTTTCAGTGTGTCTCCCCGTGCTTGGCTTGGGTTTCCCTCAATTTGAAGCAGTCTCATACAAAATTCTGAAGATTCACGGTGCATTTAAATGGAAAATTTGAACCATCACTCAGAGATTGTGTTTTTCAAATCTGACTCCTTCCAGTGATCAGAATTTGGCTGGTTTGCCTACAGTCTGATAACAGCAGATAAGAGATGATTTAGCCTCCTCTCCATCTCTGTGCAAAAAACTAACAAGTCTCATGAAATGAATGAGTGAGATGTAGAATGTTATGCTTTTGTTTCTTGTTGCTGTTTTTTGTGTTTAGGTTTTTTTTAACAATACGCCAGAATGGAAGACATTAGACATGTTATCAAGCTTAGGTTGTTAAAAAGGAGCCTATTCTGTGGTCTTAGAAAGGTCTTAGGTATGTGGATAGATATGGTGCCCTTCCCTCAATGGCTGCGTAATTCTTTAACCTGACCCCTCCATGCAATTTCCCAGATGAAAACTTCTCTTATTTTTCTGTATTTGGCCTGTTTAAATTTGTTACTATCTTCTTTTTTCTTTTTTTTTTCCTTTCTCCTTTGATTCTCTCTGCTTAATTATTGAATTTCACAGGCTTTTAGATCTATGCCTCTTACTAAAGTTAAGATTAAGTTGTCAGGTATTGATAAATCTTCATGAAATACTGTGAAAATGTGAAGGTTAGGTTATTGGCATGGGCTGGTCCTGAAAATCTTCTTTTTATCACCTCAAAGAAACATTTCTGCCAGCTTCGTTTGCTGACGAGCATTTTTTAAATCAGATGTTTCCTACCTGGTGGTAAGCAAAGCTGCATGGTTCCTGCCCTTTGTGAAGTCTGTTCAAGACAGGCTGAGAAAGGTTTTGCCTTGAATCTGATTAATGGAATATATTTGAAAAGCCTCCAACAAACCTTTATCATTGTGAGCCGTAGCTGGCACATCAAGTGGGTGTGAGCTTACACATAGGCATGTCTGATGGCTTGTGAAATGCCCTGCTGGAACAGAAGGATCTTGAAATAATGCTAAGGAAGCACAGCTGACAGGAGCTGAGAAAAGAGGACAGATTGAAGGCTGGAGTTGGCATCCCATCCCCAAGACATCACATTATCCTGTAAAATACAACAAATATGAGGGGTTTGAGTAAGGGAATCTCTGCTTACTTTTTGTGTCCTAGGCTTCCAATCTCACCATGCTCATTTTTATAAAACCCAAAGTACAAGTCAGCCAAATAAAAGTTACTGACTGCCAGTTCCTGTAATCTGAAGTTCTTATTTCTGCCATGAACCTCCTCACGTATCCCCATGAAGTGATGGATTATACATACCAACTTCCAGCAGGCACAAGTATTTTGTGAGGCCTGTGACAGATCAGCAGAGCTTGATGCTCTCTGTTAATTAGGACAGCTCGTAACCCCCTGAGTTGAGGTTCTTTCCAACCTCCCAGAGGAAGGTCTTGGGGCACATCAGCCATTTCTCACTCTTCTTTCTAGGTGGTCCTGGGTAACAGTGTTCTCTCTCACTCTCCCTTTGTACTTGGATTTCACCACCTGCTTTGATTTCCCACAGGTGATAGGTCTGTGTGCTTCATCAACACAGTGCAGCAGAAACTGCTGCTACAGGTAATGAGTCTGCAGTGTGGATCACAGGGCAGCTTTGTGTAAGGTGTCAGTTCCATACAAAGAAAAATATTGTGATCCAAAGATAAGGCTGGGTTTGCTGCCACTTCTTACCAGAAAAGCATCAGACTTGTGGCAGCAGCACTAGTAGACTAAGTCAAGTTTATTTCTCTCCATTTCTCACCAGAATAAGATCCCCTTGTGTGTGGCCCTGTGTGAACACCTGGTTTGGAGTGCCATGTTCTTAGTTTTTCCAGCAAAGCAGGAGTCACACCTTTGGTTCTTGCTGGAGAGAGTCACAGCACATGTTATTGTGGCATAGCAATGATTCATTGCCTTTGTGCCACAGCAAGCACGTGTGGGGAAACTTAATAAATATCCCCCATTCAGCCAAGATAATGGAGAGAATTAAAGTGGTTGGCACTTGGATCAAAGCTCATTAGCCTTGCATCTAACACTTGACAACCAGAGATGATATCAGAAAGGGGGTTTTCTCATGCCATTTTCTGCATGTGTTGCAGGGATTGTTCATGTGTAATGAGATCATATCTCAGTAAAGAATGAGAAATAGCGTTTTTGCCGGTTGTCAAAACCCATCTGAACATAAAGTTTATTTAAACAAATTTTTTTGCTATGAGCTCATATTAAATCTCAGCAAGTTTATCCATCTCTAATTTAGTTATATGGTCATTACATGGAAAATCCACTTCAGATAAAGCAAAACATTTTCATCATCTAGTTACAGAAGTATCAGGTCACAGCAATTACGTGCAAATGTCATATATCTACAATGCCACTGCAGTCTTAACATGTGCCTATTCTGCACAAATAATGAGCAGCTTATTCTGCACAACAATGTAGTGGATGTGACATTGCATCAACAGGATGAAGGAGGTGGACATGCCTAGAAAATGAGCTGACACTCTTCAAAGTCTTTGTCAGAGTGCTCCTATTCCGATAAACATCCCAAATGACTCCTTTCCCCTGGCTGACTTTCACAGGCACCAAAAAAACCAGCACAACAGAGCATCCTCTGTGAACCCTCTGCAGTATGTTTGACTATCTCCACCACACTGATCTTCAGTCTTCCTATGTGGGTTCCCAGCACATCTCCTGTGAAAGGGAGGAGTAAGTGAGTCACACCTGCTGCAGCATTTTAGCTATCAAGCCTTTCCATTCCAGCCTTGCAGCCAAACCACTTAAAAACACCTGATCACTTTCATTTTCAGCTACTGCAGTCTTCCTCACAGGGCTTCTTTCTCCCTTTGCTGGGCCAGTGGGATGTTTCTGCCAAAGCCATCTTTCTCATTCTGGCCGTGGCAACTGCTTCTCTGTATGTTGGCCTCTTTCCCCAGTGGTCTCTAAGGACTTCTGGTATCCTGGTCTTGAAGGTCTGTTGTGCAGCTCTTCTTGCTAAATCTAACTTTTTTTTTCTCTACCCCTTTAGTTCCACTCAGTCATGCTGGCTACCTCCCTTGTTTGACAAAAGCATCCATCCCCTCTTTCTCTGTCCTCACCAAAGCTGCTCCCACAACCACCTCCTTCTGTCACTCTTGGCAGTCAAGGCTGTGAAGAAAACTAATGAAAAAAGCCATTCATTTTCCTTGCCATTGCTATTCTTGTTGTTGTGACCTTTGTGATTTCTCTTTCCCATCCAGTCTGCCTGTCTAGTGGCCTTCACTTGCTGCATATATTCTAGACACATTCATTTATATGAGAATACAGAAAATATTCTCCAGTCTGCTGCATTCACTGGCCAAAGACTCCCACAAGAGAATTCCTACAGTAATATTCTCCTATGGGGCAGAGCTCCACCATTAGACAAGCATTTTGTTTATGGTGGGACTCAGATATATGCAGGAGGTTCCTTAAAACCATAATATTAAAGTCATGCTAGCTGAAAAGCCAAAGAAAATGGTAAAACAGGCAAATTTAATCTGTTATAGCAGTGGATCAGAGAATATCTTCCTTTCTGTCCAGAGAAATTAATCTTGACCTTTCTTTCTGGAGCAATTTAAAAAGCAAATATGGGCAAATAAATTTTGTCATCTGGATCCTCTGTGTGAGTATGCTGAACTCCAGTAAAGATGGGTCTTTGACAGAAGAATGTGACAGTGCCAACTGACCAGCAGTAAAACCAGTATGCTCACAATTCTATTGTTGACTGCAGCCCTTTTTAGAAAAATAAGCACAAGCTGTGCCAGACAGAAAGTGAGGGAATAGTGCTGCACTTTGCAGCCACAGTGAAAGCCAATGTTCTCAATATGCTGACCATAATCAAGGCCATCAGTCACTTCTCTAACGTAGTCTTCCTGGCTCCAGCCACATCCATACTTACCAGATCAGTCAAAATCTCCCTTTTATTTTCCTTCCCCTTCAGTGGCTTGAATAAAACAAAACAAAAGAGCAGCCAAAATCTAATAATTTATAAAATAAAATTTTATTTACTCTACACGATGAGATCACTCTCAGTCTCCTGGCTGAAGATCCTGAGGGAGGACAGGTCAGGCCCTTTATGATTCAGTTAATTCATTTACCACTGTAAAATGCATCCATTTCACAAATTTCCCCTTGGTGTGTTTGTCTGCTGTAACACAGGATGGGAATGTACATACCTGCATTGTGTGTGATCTGCCTCACCACCTTAATGGTTAGTGCACCTAATCCTGTCTATAACTTGACACTGCAAAGCAACCTAAGGAGGTTAATAGAACTCCAGGGCAAGAACTGCATGGAATCCCATGTTTTGGTCACACCACACATTCCAAGAAGGCCACCATCACACAGGGACTGGTGTTCAGTGGACATGCTGTAAAAAGGGTGTTGTATGCTGGAAGGTGGACAGTCTTCCTCCCTAAACAGAAAAAGAGGCTTGCATGAGGAGGTGGCAATAACACAGCCTTTCCAGAATATTCGGGTTTTTTCCCCAACATCACTCTTATATGAACCAAGGAAACTTCCTAGATCTTCATCCAAACAGACAACACAAGTCCCATTCTGTTTCCTGCAGAGTCACTGTCAGCAACTTCACAGGGCCAGGTTCCTTGGAAGCATCATGAGCATGAATCTGAGCCCTTACCTGACCCACACATTTTTTACAGTTTCTCACATTTAAGGTGCTCTTTTCACTACCTCAAAACACTTGCAGCGACATAAAAAATATACTGCTATAGCATTTTTCATATGTAAATACATATTTAAATACTTCTCATCCTTTAATTATACATATTGAAACTAAATTTCCATTTCAGACCCTCAGGCTTTTCAAACCAGCCTTGCTATTCTATGTTGTCTCTTCCCAAACCATGCATTTTGGTATTTGATAATCTTCTGGGTGGTCTCAGGTAAGCTGATCTTTCTTTGTATGAATTTGCTTCTCCATCTCTAAGTTAGACTAAAAATATTTATCAGATTCACTGTGCTTCTTTTTCTCAAAGCATGGAAGAGATGCAAAGGGTTTGTTAAAATAAATAGCTGCTGTCTTTACACAAGAAATTTTGTTCAAATTCTGTCATCAGAGCTGATTTTTGGGGGACTATCAGAACCTAAACCTGTTCAAATACCTTCAAATTGTTTTTATTTTTGTGCAACACACTTTTTTTTCCCATTAGCAGCAAGTTCTAAAACAGAGTTAGCTATCTACTTGTTGGTGGTTGGCAGGAGCTCAGCATTCCAATGTAAACTGATCTTTTTTTGTCTGCCAATAATGCAATATTAACAAATTTGTCTTGATATTTATCTGTTGTTATGTCTGTTGTTAGACTGTATGAAGAAAACAAAACTTGGAACATTGCAGCAACCATTGTTTTAAGATATCTGATATGGCACTGAAGACTTTCCTTCAGGGATTACCAGTTTCATGGCAATGGAGAATTGTATCATGTAAGAAGCTCTCTTGCATGTTTTCCATCACTGGCCATTTCAAAATGCATCTTCTTTCACAGTCCCAAGAGCTCAAATTTCATTTCTGCTGATTGGAAGCCCAGGTTTGTCATGTTATTTCTGGTAGGTTTAACATGAAATGAAGGGCTAGCTGAACTGTCTGGTTAGCAATCCATATGATATTCAATATTTGAGTTTTCACAGGAAGATTATTCTGGGGGTTGTCTTTTAGTAACCACAGTGTCCAGTTTACACATACCAGTGCTGGACAAAAAGCATGAAGAATGTCATGGTTTGTCCACCCACGTGCCTACTGCTAAGAAAGACCCCAGAAGAGTTATGAATGGTCAGTTAGGTTTGGCTAAAAAGAAACTGACTAAAATGAGCCTTTGTGAATTTTCACTGTCAAGTAACATGCATTTCATGTGAGAAAATATGCTGCAATGCTTTTCTCAGTTTAGTGTTAGGTAACAAAGTATACTTTTTCTAAAAATGCAAACTAGTAATTATCAGCCAGATAATTGAGAGTCAGGATCTTACCCAAGATAACTAAAAACCAGGCTTAGCTGAAGGCAGTGGATTTAAAGAAAATTCTTGAACTAGGATTTCAGAATACAATGTTCTTCCAAAATATCCAATTCCACTCTTCAAGAGTAACTGCAGCTTTCTTTCTTACCTTTTTATTTTGCTGCCAAGCATTTGTTTGTGGCAGGATCCTACATGGTTTGCAAAAACAATAAGGGTGAGAAGAAAAGCACACAGAAGGAAAGGGTGACAGAGCATCAATTTATTAGCTACAACTGGATCAGATCAGTGGGCTGGAACTGAAAAGAAATTGTGATTTTTATCCAGATTGATGACTATTTTGATTGTAGTATTTATTGATGATCGGCAGAGAGTTAGTAATGGTTGTAACAGATGTGGCCTCCCCAGTGCTGCACAAAGGAGACCTCTTGCCTAAGCAGGAATAGTAATTATTGCCTGTTTTTCAAAACCTGCAGCTTGCAATTGAGTTGTCACAGTCTCCCAGACTGCTCCAGGCACTGCAGATGGTACCAGCTGACACACTTTGGGCACATCATTACCAGCATGAGGAAACCACATGATTTTAGCTCCTCTCCTGATGCCTAATGCATGACAGGGAGTCAAAGAGAGATAGATGCTTTCAGGAGGAAATATGGGCTCCATGGAGCTGCAATGGGATTGAGGAGAATGTTCAAGTGAAAACACATCTGAAAGAAATTGCCAGCATGCAGTACAGCAGGGAACAATCAGCTTCTGTAACAAAACACTTGTTTCCACACTGAAGTATCCAAATTGTTTTTATATGAGACCCAAGTCAATACTATTGAAGACCTTTTCTGTTTATTTTCACTCCTTCATCTATTGGATTTGCTGAAGAACATTGCTTAAGTTGAGAGTGAATGCATTAGCAAATACATCTAGCAGCCCATTACAAATTATTGGTACGCCACGGGAATAATAGGTTTGTGCAGCTGAGAAAAAGAAAACAATTGCAAATGTTCACTTGGAATTTACAACACTTTGGGTTTAGATAATTCACTTTGAGGCAATTGGTTTCCTAAGTCTGACAGTAACATAAATCACAGCTTGAAGCTTGCTGCAAGTAAAATTTAGTCAGTTTACTGAGAAATAACAAATACAGTAAGTGTGATAGTGTATGATCTTTGAAAACAACACCTTCAAATAATTTATGGTAGTTAACACTTGATGCTGAATTTCTGACAGCAGCCATGCAAGTCTACATGAAGAGAAGTTGGAAGTAAAAAGAGCTCCATGAAAGTGTACTTTACCTTACCCGTTGTCCACAAACTATTTGTGAGCCATATCAAATTGAGTAATTTATTCAAATTGCTTACATTACTCCTGGGAAATTGTTCTGGTTTTATACAAGCTTAGTGTGAACAGTTCCCTGCAAAAGAAATCAAAGATATCAAAATGTGGAAAATGCACTGTGCTACTTATTTACACTTACACTTGTTTGGAGAAATGATTGTTTGATAAAAGCATATGACAGCTTCCGTTAACACTGAGTCCAGATCCTGACACCACTGTGGTATAAATAATGCACAAATAAACCAGACACGTGCATTTTTTTAGTTTCTGTGAACTGAAGTACTCAAATGGAAGCAACAACCAAAGGTCTTACACCTCTACATAATCTTAATTGACATTATCTTGCAAGCTTGCAATATCTTGCAAGCTTTTCCGTCTACAAAATTATAGGTAATGCTTGTGACTGATGAGTTTTCAGATGTTAAATATAAAAGGAAAGGGAACGTGGAAAGGTGAGCACCTTAACCAAGTTAGCCATCACTCCTGTGTGCCACTTCCCACTTTCCTGCTTTTATCCTGTGTTTTCAGTCCTCTTTGGGTCAGTCGGTGTCACTAATAGACTCCCTTGATACCTCCATGCCATCTACATATGCAAATGCATGGCCTACTAGAATTTCATGAAAATTTAAGAGGACTCATAAGAAGTACTATAAAAACCACAGTGTCATGTTTTCTATTGCCTTGCATTCTTACTAATACAACATAAATTAAAAGGATATCCTGTATATAAAATCTGTGTTGGATTAGTTTATCAAACAAGTTAGTTAGAAAATGGATGGAAGTAGGAAATCAGCATAATTTATACACACATGAATTTGACACTGTGTTACTGAGAAAACTGAGAAAACCCTAAGACAGACAAAGCACCTTTATGATTAAATTTGACCCTTTTTTTGTCCACACTTCAAGCTTCAGATTCTGCTCTCCAGCTGCAGTGCAAGAGATCTCTGAGTCAAAGAATCTGCTCAGGACCAGGGTCCAAGACTCCTGTCAGGTGTCCATGCCTTGGGCTACCAGGGACCTCCCTTCTCTGTTGAATTGTTCTGCTCTGTAAAAAGAGCTACTTGCTCATGCATAAATAGCCTGAGTGCCCACACTGCTTTCTCACTGATAGTGGGAGCTTCTTTCAGAACAGACATTTAAAGAACAGTTCAACAATATGGTTTTTCTATTCTCACCATATTTCATGAACAAAAAAATCCCCCACAAAAAAAAAACCAAAAAAAACCAAAAAAAAACCCCAAAAAACCCCAAAAAACCCCCCAAAAAACAAAAAAAACACCCCCACCCAACAACAACAACAACAAAAAACACAAAAAAAACAAACAAAAAACCCCCACCAAACAAACCAAACCAAAAACAAACAAAAACCCCCAAAAACCCCCAAAACTAAAAAAAACCCCACCAAACAAGAAAACCCTAACATCAAGTCTCTTCACCTCATGTACTGAATCATACATAGATTTTTTTTTTAAATTCTCTTTAATCTTGCTGAATGTGATATGCATTCATAATGATATGAAAGGAGGTGATCCAGGACTTCCATTTGCATTTGCAGTGGGAATTTTAGTTAGCCCAAAGTGAATTGCTCAAGTTGATATCAGGGTTTTGTCTCAGTCAAGCTTTGCATGTGATAGATCACTATGAGACCGATAATGATCACATATTCCTAAATCTCAGGTTCAGGCTCCAGCAAAAAGTCAATTTCTTTCAAAATGGGTAGAACAAAAATACGTTTCCTTACAGTTCATGTGGAAAAGAACTAGCAGTTTAATGCATATGTGTGCCTTTTTTGAATTCTACTATGTGCATCATTGTAAAAGACTTTCTTGGTAAATAGTTTATCCATGACTTTATATCCAAATAATCCCATCTTTCCATAAGCCTAGAGGACACACGTTCTGGACTACATGCCTGTTCCTTCACACTCAGGTAAGACACTATGTTGGAATGCAGAATGGTAAGTAACGGTATAGTTTTGTATGAAATGTGAGTTTTATGTTCTGTATTTTATTCTGTCAAGCAGTCCTGACACAACAACACCACAGCAGGAGAGACAGAAACTGTGGTTTCCATTTTCCAGCTTGTTGTAGCAGCCATAAATCTCAGTGTGATACTGAAGTCACTTTGCATTTCAGGTGGGAGTTTGGTACTTGCTTTTTAATATCCCTTTGTCCATACTGCATATTCTAAGACTTTAGGAGCTCTGTCACAGATACATGATAATTTGATTAAATTAAAATACACAGATAACGTAACTAGATAGCACAGGAAGACTTTCCTGGAAGCAGTTAAGCAAAAAGCTCAGTCCTCCTGCAGAGGAAAACAGGGTGCAGCACAATCTTCACAGAGTTTTGGAGCAATAACAAGCTGGGAGGCTGGATCTCCTGAGCCAGAGGCTCAGCTCCCCCCATGAAGAGGTGTGACTGAACCAGACAGATCCACAGACTTGGAAGAGCTGAAACTGAGCCTGACATCGTCACTTGAAATAGAAAGCACTTCCCAGAAAGTTCATTTTTTTCAGCAATGCAACATTGTAAAATGAGAATTGACTTCTGTTCAGAAGGAAAAGGAAGCCTTTTCCGAGCTGACAAGAAAGAAGTCAGTGTAGATCCATCTTGATTGAGGTGGCTGGCTTAGCAAGGGGTCAGGCCATGAGAAACTCAGAGCTTAATTTGGGAAGTTTGATGCCTCAGATAATTTTATGGACTAATGAAAGTGTTTAAGTTCAGGACTAAAGTGAGCAGTTCCTGACTAAAGTGAGCAGTTCCTACCTTGTACTCTCCAAAACTGCCAGATCCTCACTTCCTGGAAAAGAGAGTCTTCTGAATGGAACAGAGATGCTGTCGCTATCTGAAAAGCAGAGAGCATGCATTTTGGAAAGTTCTCAGTGATTTTCTTTGGGATTTCATAATATTAATGTGCAGATAATTGTACAGTCCTGAGATGGGGCTTCAGGAGTGACTTGGGCAGGGCCCCAGGTGCAGCGGAGACCCTTCTTGAAAAAGGGCCGCACACCTCGGAACTTTCCCGGCTAGGGAGAGGTGTGCCTGCGAAACAGACTGGGGTCCGTTGCTTCGAGGGTGAGAGCGTGAGCGAACAAAGTTCCACGGTAACGAGGACGGAAGAACAAAGGACGGGACTCACAATGGGGTAGAACAGGGGATATTTATTCTCCTGCTCGGGGCCCAAAGTGAGACCTCGAGCATTGCAACATTCAACTTATATAACTTTAGAAGGAATCAAACAAACAACCAACCAGAGAGTAACTGGGAATGGGGTGACATAACAATAACCAATCAGGGAAAGGCGGGAAAATGAGGAGATATACTGAACCAATGGAAAAACATATTACCACAGAAAGTATCAAACACTTTAAACCGCCCACATATGATTGACAGATAAAACTTTTAACCTATAAACTTACAGAAACTACTCAACTAATTTCCATTTAACCAGTAAACAACAAAATGGCTTCCTGATGGCAGCCATCTTAGTAAAGGCCTAAGTCTGGCCAAACTGAATCCAATCAAGTCCAAGCCTCGCACCGCCACACCCAGGTAAAGATGTGGTGATTGGGCTCACAGTACATAGAGGAACAAGTTGTTTGGCAAGAAAAATGTTTAATCTTTTAGCAAACTGCTTTGCCATTGTTGCTTCTCACAATGAGTGAGAACACTCATTGTTCTCTACTTAAAGAAAAATAAATTTGCTGCCACATGACTGATGTTGTTTCTAGGACCTTCTGGGTTTTTATAGTGCCCATTGAGGAGGGAGACTAGTACGTGACATATTTCTTGATCAGAGCTCCTCACTACCAGTTTTTGGGTTTCTCATCAGTCCATTTCAAGTCATCTGTGCTGATGTAATGAGCTCACCTTGTGTCCTGTATTTGAGAGCATACTACAAACACATTTCTGAGAGAAAACCAGGAAGGCAAAAAATTGAACAAAACTCATATCAGTGAAAGAACATGGGAATATACAGCAGCTGGATGCTTGTGGTAGGAACTTGCTCTCATGCTGCTTCCCTGCCAGCCAGCATCACTTAGCAGAACGATAAAGGATGAAGCCTGAGAAGTTCCCACCTCATCCTCTCTCACAGGCCATGGAAGCTGTTGACCTGCTGAGAAAGAACGTTTTTCTGTTCAAGGGACTCTAGTTTCTGTCCCCTGAGGAAGCTGAAATAAACTTGTGGGAAATGGTCAGTGCCTTGTGGTGCCTAGTGGGACACTATTTATGAAGTGGCTGCTTTAATGAGCACCCCTAGGAATTTGCTGTTCTGTTAAGGCACTGTTAATGGATTAGTCCATTCAAAACAACTTGAGTGGGCAGAGGATGCTGTGAACTGTAACTTTGCAGTATACAAGACAAGATTATGTAGAATATCAGCATGCAGGATATGCTTACTTTGTGGGTACAGACATTTAAACAAAGTGTGGGGTAAAAAGAGACTGCATGAACAGAGCATCAGAACAACCCTCACTAACTGCCAGTGTGGGGGTTTTATCCACAGTGAAAGATAGATAATTTAAGGCTGTGTATCTTTCAGCAGAAAAGCAGCATGCCTCCCTTGTGTATGAAGAATAAGAGCTAGCAATAAAAACAATTACAGATGGTCAGTAAATGTGTTGGAAGTTCACCTTCTAATTCACCCTGCAATGATTCATTCATGTGCCTACACCTAGTGTTTTTACCAGAAGCCCTTCAGCTTGCTTTAACTCATCTGCTTCAATTTCTTCTAGTGTTAAAGGCTGTTTCCCACATCAAACGTTCAGCTCTGGAATTTCACTGTTGTAGCCCTCAATGGTGTCAGCATGGAGTCAGCTCCAGTGATGCCATTCTGAGACCTGTGGTGTAAATGCATTCAGTAATTTCTAATTTTCTCAGCTTTCCCTTTTTATAAAATACTTTCTTTTTTTACAACTTTCTCCTACTGATATTCTTCTTTTCTTAAGGAAGAAAATGAATGTAAATGAAAAATAACATTGGAGCAACCTTCTACTGAACTTACTCTTGCAAACTGAACAGAACTATTTCTTGGCATAATGTCATTGAGACTACCATGTTACGATTAGATAGAATATAGCTGCTTAAATGGCATCCAAGATCCAGTTGCTGTTGGAAATGTAACACCGTAAATGATGTTAACATAACATCAGAACACAAACCCGTGTCTCTTTGATTAGTTTTCAGGCACTGCCACCTGGAATATGGACCATATCACGTATCATCTATTTCCAAATCTAACTACCAGCTGTAACTGAAAGTTTGCTTAGGTACCAAAAAATATTTTATCTTCCAGAAGAGATTCAATAAGTTAAAAGAAATGGAAAATAACAAGAGCTCTGCCCATTCCACCTGGATCCAATTGTTACTGATCAGTTGTTTTGGGTGGAAATTGCTGAGTTATGGGCATTTGGTATGGGATGACTAATGTCCTTTAGATAGACTCAAGTTCTGACTCTGGGGACAGAGATCTGTTGAAGTAAGGTCTGACATTTTGCCCTAAAAGTGTAAAGGAGTTTTTGAAATTACAAATGCTTTTATTTGAAATGTTCTCGGCTTCCTCAGCACAGATGGGTCTCGCTAAGAGCAGAGCCAAAGCAGGCTGCTGGACTAACTCATCTTTTTTTAATACAAGTCCAGGTGACCTTTCATTTTCCCTTCACTCACCAAATTTTCTGTCAGCCAGCATGGTTTCTGCAGTTGCTTGGTGTGGCTGCTGAAACTGGAGTGACTAGGAGTGAGCCTTTCCCATTTTCTAATTTACAGACAATATCCCTTTGAATGCATGAACTCCAGCAGGAGTCAAAGAGAAGCCCAAGAAGTGCTTTCAGTGGAAGAGCCTTCACTGCTGAATTTACAGTTTCCTGCTCAGCCTCAGTCCTCACCAGCTGTGATTTCAGGAGCTGGGAAAATAAAGTGACCCCAGGAGAAGAGGAGGGCAAAGTCCACTGCCTTTTCCACTACAACCAGAGTGAAAGCCAAGAGATGAAACAAGCTTTGCTTCACTAAGTATGTAACTCAGATAAAAACTCTACCCAGGAGACAGAAAGAAACAGTATACAGTGCTCAGTGAAACTTAAAAGGTTTTCTTGTACAGCTTGACAGTTTTTCTATCGTGCAGCCAAATTTTAAGTATCTCTTGAGCATAGAGAATAGGCTGGATACTGCCTGCACACAATCCTACCTCTATAAGGGCTTCTGCCTTCTGTTGCAAAAGGAAACATCTCAGTAACATCCTTGCATGTCTGGGTTTCAAATTTCAGACATAGCCACTTTTAAGAAAAAGATAAGTAAAAAATTTATTTTTTAACTCCTCTCTCTCCCACTACCTACCCCTAAAAGAATTTGCTTGGAGCTTTGTGAAAATCATTATACTTTTACATTTGTTCTAGTCATTCACTCCTAGGGAATATAACACTTTATCACAGGCCAGACCCCATTTTTTCTGGAGTTCATGCTCTGTCTGCCATAACTGCCAATGACTGGGTCAAAATGCTGTGTATTGGCTGGACACAGAAGTCAGAGTATTCTCTTCCTGCCTTTTGAAGGGTTTTTAAGCAGCCTGAACATTAGCCTTGTGACATCTGAGCCTTATGATATGTTATTTTAACAAACGATTTCCAAGGGCTTTAAATTCCTCAGGGCTGTACATCCCATCTGTAGCCACACATCTTCCCTTTACAACCTGACCTCTGCTCCCATTTCTGCCTGCTGGTTGCCACTCCCTGCAGCAACTGGAAGTCACTGGCCCCTCTCTTTGTGCCCATCCAACAAGCTGATACTGTTAAATAAACCCTCAAAATTTACATATATAATCCAGCCCATGCAAGCTGGATTAACACAAGCCCACTGCTTGTGTCAAGTGCCATGCACAGGGGTGTTCCTGTGGGCAGAGCTGATTCTGCAGCCTGGCCAGCTGCTCTGAGAAGGGGAGGAGAAGGGGGGACCCAGCATTTCCTGTCCCTTGGGCACAGCATCCTTCTCCTCCCACGCTCTCCAGGGAGGGCTGCCTGGCTTAGAGTCTCTGCTCAAACACCCAGCATATGTGGGCTTGTGCAGGGAAGGGCTAAATAACGAATTATGCCTTCTTTGGTTTCATTTTTACTAGTATCCTTTCACATGGAAACTAAAGAGGGCTGCAGATTGTAGTCAAATAGCAGCAAAGCCTGCCCTGTTATGAGTGCCAATCCCATCCTGCTCAGTCCTCTCAGATTTCCTGATCTACATCCTCTCTGTAACTTTTCAGTGCCCAGCCCAGTCCCCACTACAATTTTTCATACCCTATAGAGCAATTATAACCTCTAATAATTACAGCTATGGGAGTAAATTTTCCCTTAGGCAAACAGAAAACAAGGATGGCAGCTCACCAGCAATCTGTGTGAAAGAATTCTGTATACTGTGCAAAATACATAAGTAAGTTCAGTGTTACAGTTGGGAGAGAAATTTCCTTTATGTTGGAGAACACTTTCATCCTTACAACATGCACATAATGCAAGATGATTTATATCCGTGGTAGATCCAAATATTTGCAAATACAGACACATGCATATTCATATCCCAACAAATATTCTTAGTTCACCTTCCATCAAAGCAATATAATGGAAGTAAAATAACTGGGTAAAAGTAATGCACAAAAGTTCCACAGAAGCTGACTGTGGTATCTCAACCCTCTTCATAGCTGAGTGCCCACAGTTTTGGGGATGTTCTCCTCAGACAGCTCCATTTCAATGCTGTAACTCTTTGTGTACACAAGCGGTATTATTTAACACATAAAAACTGAATGTTGATCACGTTCACACACAACATGTAGACCCTGCAAACTGTACAGAAGCAATGTGGACAGGAAGTGCAAGCAAAAACATGCCCATGCACAGAGTTTGAGAGATGATAGATCATGTTTATGCAGTGTCAGAGTCAGGCTCATTCTCTCTGAGGATGTCTTTGCCAGTTGTTTTTAGAGTTACTCTTCTGTTTCAGTCCTTAAATCCAAAATACCTGGTAAAGCCTATAAAAACAGAAAATAAAATATGTCCTTCACAATACAGATGAAAGTGAAGCTGTGCCTAGCAGGGCAAGTTTTATTTTCTTCAAATGCTCCATGGACAGGGCATACAGCAGTCATTTGAGATAATATGAAGGTACCTTTTTCCACTGAAGCTATAGAGCAAATTAGGTTTCTACTCATTTACATCCTGAAAATCTGGGCCACTTATTTCATGCTGTATTTTATTGTATTTAGTATAATATTGCCCTGAAATGGGCAGTTAATTACACAAGTTCCTGTTTTAAATTCCATGGTGACTCTTCTCCTGCCAAAAGTGGATTGCTTTTAATAGAATTCTGCCCCATTTTGGTGATACGTCATTGTGTATACTTCATTCCCATCCTTATTACTCGTGTTCTGTATCAAGAGACTACAAGCTCATGGGGTAAAAGTCAGCCTGTGATAAAGCTGGTGGCATTCAGGAAGGTTGTGTTCCCACCAGGGCTGTTGCATTCCCACCACACACTTCTGCTAATGAAGCAGCTCCACTAATTGCACTGGAAGGGAAACCCTAAAAGAGTCACATCGTTTTTCCTCAAAGCAAAGAGGCCTGGCTGCATCCTTTGATTCTCACAGCCTCTCCTGCACTTTTAACCTCTGGCTGTAGTCATGAAGCATCCATCAGCAGATGCCTCCCCCAGGACATCACTGGAGCAGCCAACAGCCCTCTACTCACCACTGCCTAAACTCATAACAGGTGAAGAGAAAACCTCCTGTGGAATAGGTGAAGGATGCAGATCTGACAGCACAAACTTCACTGTCACCTTTTTTTGTTGTTGTTTCTGTCTGCTTTTATGCTGGATAGTTCCCTTTTCACATGGGGGTAATGCCTGTGGGCATAATCTGACAGGCTTGCAAATTCAAGCTATGCCTCCAATAAATTTTCTGCAGGGTTCATATTCTTTGTTTTCCTGGTTGGTTTAATGTGCTTTTGTTGTGAATTTCAAATGCTTTTTGCAGGAAGCACAGTAGGTACCCATGCATAAGACTAAAGGCAGATGGATTTCTTTGTGAAATGTAACAAATACAAATGTGAAAAGAAAAGCACATGTATGCATATATAGACACATTTATATGGTACAGGATAGAGTATTCTATTTATCATAGAAACCTAATGAAAAGATCGTAAGTGTAGATTATTTACATGCATAAACACATTGTGTGCTTAAAAATTTTTCTCTTTCACACTTCGTCCTTTCCTCTGGAAAATATTGTTTGAAGAATTCCCTACCAGTGTAAAACATCTGCTACAAAATTTTTCACAAGCAGATTTTTGTAATTTTATTATGTCAAACATAAAAATTAATCATACCTCCTTTTTTAAGGGTTTCTTTTTCCCAGAAAACAAAAGGAAAAATGAAGGGGTATTTTTATCTTTCCAATTAAAACATTTTATACTCTGTGTTTGAAATACTATACCTCATATGATCTCTTCTCCTTCATAGTTGATACTGCTAGTCAGACAAGGTATCCTCTGCATGACAGAATTGAAAACTACACTATCAAGACCCCTTAGTGGAAGGAATATGCTGTGAAACCTTAAGACATGAAATAGAAATATTTAGCAGTCAATATAGAAATTAGAAACAAAGAGTTTGAGAAATGTCTCAGAAACATCAGTACACCAGAAAGTGTGGCAACCCATCCTAAGAAGTAGTTGTCTCAGAAACAACACCAGAAAATGTGGCCTTGCCTTCAGGCATTCATTTGCCTAGTTTTAGGTCAATAAAATACTGTAAGCATTGTTCACGGACCACCATCTCTCTTTGTTATAACGCTTGACCAAAGAAATATTCAGAATTGAAGAGAAAACACTACTCTAATAGGATCCTGAGGGCTGTTCAACACCCACACTACACAGTGTGGGAGCAGCTGCTCTAAGGCAACCAAACACTCAGTTGCCACAGTATTTGATTCACCTGCTACCTGAATCCTGTGAAAAGGAAAATAAAGCTTCCCTGGAGGCTGTTCCCCCTGGAGACCCACAGTTATTTTACTTACTACAGGCTGTGGGCAATTATGTGGGAGTATTAGAGATAATAAACCCACAGGGCCTATCTCTCCTACTCCAAGCACAGCAGTATTATAAGTGGCATTCGGGAGGGGAAAAGCCACCATCCCACCACCCATTTGTGTGGGAAAGGAGGTGTCAAGGGCTGGTCATTACTAGAAAAAGTTTGATGTGTTTACCCTGAAGCCTTCAACATACTCATTCCAGTATAAACAGATCAAAGCAAAGGGTATTATTATATATTTGTGTAGCCCCAACAGTGTGCTAGGCACTTAATTTGCCATCTGAGGCCATTCCCTTTGCTGTGATATTTCAGGCAGGAGTTCCCATTCATCACACTGATCCCACTGTGGGGCTGGAGCACAAGGTCAGCTATCATTGGCCCTGTCAGGCTCAAAGGCTGCAGTGCTCTGGTAATTAAGGCTGTTAGATGGGAGGGCCTCTTTTCCTGCTATTTGATGTAGGGTAGGTGCAGATTAAAGATTTGTAGTTTTAATTCAAATACACGACTTGTCTTGGCAACTTAATTGTGTTTGCAGAGAAGTTCTGGACCCTTTCCCTTGCCAAGTCATTACAGAAAGGCCTCACATCTTGGATCTACCAGGAAGATGTTTGGATTAAAGAAATAACCAAAGGGACTCAGCGTTAGTGCTGATAGAAGCAATAAATGTTTGCTTGTCCTGCTGCTTGTAGTAAATATGTTGCTTAAAATAGTACATTTAATACTTTGAGACTGAAGTAGGTATATGTTTTCCTTTCTTTCCTGTGTCTATATTCATCTCTCTAATCAGAAATTTTTTTTAGAGCACCCTTATTAGAATCAGTTACTAGTAAAGTGAACAGCTAGACAGAACAGGATTCTAAAACTAGATAATTGTTTCTTTAATAAAAATATGATTATAAGTTACAAAGTATGGTTTGATTCTATGAGCAAAATTGCTTCTACAGTTGTTTTATTGCATGAAGTGATTGCAACACTCCACATTTATCAAAAATATATTCCCTGTACCCATTTACTAGGTAGTAAACATCAGGACCACAGAGAAAATTCCCTAAAAGTCAGGAAACACTCAAGGCACCCAGCCAGTGCATGCAGCTTGGTATGTAGTGTTTGAGTTCACACAGATTTCTTTGATCATCATCCTTGACTCCTGGCAGCAGCTGCCAACAGAGGCAGGCTACTGCACTCTGCACAGACAGGCACATTTCTGCCAGCAGATTATGGAACAAATCCCAAGAGGTGAGGTAGGGAATCCCTGGGCACAGAAGCACCTCTCTTCTGTGTCTGGTTCTGGGAGAGGTGATAGATGGACAGATGGCTGGAGACAACATACCTCGTCCATTGTTTGGTTCACTTGTTTTGGGCATGGGATCTGCAGAAACATGGCAAGTTTGGGATCTGGGGCCTCACTCCAGCTCTGTTTGGTATAACTCTTCATGAGAACATGCCCTTTAAAAGCAAGGAAACTCAACTTGTTTAAATATTTTTGAGGAAGCTTCCTAAAAGAGGTTAGACTTCTCCATTTATGTGGCTGTCATTACAGAGCATCTGAGGATTTTACAACCATTGCTGCAATTTTCCTGGTAAAAAGAGCAGACAATCACAGACTTAAAGACCAGCATTTAAAAAGACATTTCAGCCCCCAAAGTGGCAGATAGTCTCCTGGTGATCCAGAAGTCTTTAGCCAGGCATTTTTCTCAGCACCGGTGAGTATCTTCAAGCTCATAAAAGCCTTCAGATTGTTACTATCCAGAATCCTGTGGGAAGCAGAACAAGGAATTTAATCCCAATTTTGTGAGTTTGAGGGATCCAGGGAGGAGAGGAAATGTCACCTCCCCAGGACCCCCAGCTGCCACTGCATTTGGGCACTGGTGCTTCACCTCTGATCCCAGCAGGCCAGTGCCTGTGGAGAACATTTAAATACCATGGTGGAAGGATAGGCACCACATGCAGGCAACTGGAAAAGCTGAAAGCAACTGGATTTACACTGGAGAAGAGGGTTGTTTGTCAAGGTTTCCTTTGGGGAGTTTTTCCAGCAAGCACCATGACTGTGAAACCTGGGTCTAGTCTTGAGTTCTTCCCTGAGACCCCAAACCCGTGGCCATCTCCCACTCCATGAGGCCTTCCCAAAGCTGCTCCCACCCACCCCAGGGCAACCTGCACCCCAGGCAGAGTTGAGCCTCAAGAATCCTTGGCACCAACACCCAAAGGCCATCAGGCAGAGGTGGGTGCCTTCATAATGGTTAGCAGAGCTTGAAAGGGCAGAAATGTTATTTGTTGGAGTGGGACAGTCCACCCCAGCAGAAGAAAGACATGCCCTCTTGCTTGCCAAATCTGTGAATAATTCTCTCTTGTAGCCTCTGCAACAAATAAACCTCATCATTTTTACCAGATGGTGGTGCAAACTTCTCCATACATATCTAGATTTAGGCTGTGTTTTGATGGAACAAGGTGAGGGTCTTTCAAAAAAGAAGTGGTTTTACCTCATGGCCAAGCACATATCCAACAGGTTGCCATGTCACCTCTGCAGGATGCAGCCTGAGGACAAGATTTATTCACTTTTTGCCAAAAAAGGGCTGCTCTTAATAATGAGGCCTACCAGGTCACTATAATCTGGGCCAAGGCCATCCAGCAATGTTTGCATCAGACAAAAATACTGGATCTACTTTTGGTTTTTTAACCTCATTATTTCCTTTTAATTCACACACCCGTAAATCTTACTCACATCCTAGCTGTGTCCAGAATCCAACTTTCTCTTGCATTTACTTAGTATTCCTAACAATCTGGCAGCACACACTGATTGTACACACATGGTTGCAGGATATGACTTTATAAAGCAGGGAGTTTTATAGCCCAGGGTTTAAGTGTGTATTTACTGCAATTTAACAGCAGAGCAGAGATGCTCATATCACCACGTGCCAATGCTCCTGCTTCAGAGAGCACTGCAGAAACAAGTGAGAGCCATCCAAGAAAAGATTTGGCCCATGTGTTTAAAGGAGACTCCAATTCCTTTAATGAGACAACGCTGACAGAGCAAGAAGCACATTACCAGAGTAAAGGGGAGAAATGTCTGTGGGAGATTAAAATTTTCATGGCTTTGAAAGTTTACTCATTAAGGGGATTTGTGCTTTCTGCAGCAGGAAAGGAGGACTGGGAAGGCAACTTTTCAGCACCTCTGAAAGCCTGAACAATTTTTCTTTAAATACCTGAAAGTAGATTTAGGAACTTAACACTAGCCATTGAGATTTGTAGATGCTGGCCAGTAATAATGCCAGATTTTCCCAGCTGAGTCTTAAATCTATCTCTCTTTGTTATAACCTCATAAAATGACAAGCATGATAGATAGTCCTTTAGCACATCCCTTTGTGTTTCTGTAGTCAGTTGTCATCTATCTGTTATTCTCCACATCATTTATTGTATGTCTAACCCTCTCCTGAGCTTCAGAGGAGGTCCCAGACAATTCTAGCTCCACAGATGTGTGATTTTGGAGATCTCAGCTGCTGTTCCTCAGAAATAATCCTGCCCTGGCACAGGGATGAAATGTTGCAGCAGATCCTTTCTAATTAGCTGTGAATGCTGAAGGAAGAAGTCCTTCCATGGTGCTGCCATTGCACTGAGGGACTCTGCTCTCTGGAAGATGTCAGGTGAAAAAATCATACTCAATCAGATGCAAATAATTCAGAGATACGTTTGGAAAATGAATACAATTTCAGATTACTAATATGCATCTTGACTGCTCTTTAGCAGAGTACAATAATATGAACTCTGAGCTGCCGTAACAAGGCTATTATCAACTTCAAACCTGTTAATTTGAAGCTACCTCAGACTCACTGCTCCATCCCTCTCTTCTTGTCTAAATAACTTTTCAAAAGGCATGGTATCACATTCTCTTTATTTCATCTGTTTTGGTCAAATACATGTCCAAAAGTGCCAGAGCACATCAATAAACCTTCAAAGCTCTTTAGTTGAATGGTTTAACAATCAGAGTCCCTGCAGCCCTGGGACAGTAGCAAACAGCAGAAAACCATGAGCTAAAGATATGAACATTTTTGACACTGTCACAGTATGTACTCTTACACTTACCCTTGTATATCTTTCTGGATTTCCCTCACACTCTGAATCAGGCCAGCCATTTGTATCTTGAAAGTATAGAAAAATACACCAGAAGACAAAATGAAATATTATAATAATGCTGCTGTCAAGAATGTTTTTCTACCAGACTGTATCTAAATCAGGTCTGACTTCATTTGTATGGACAGCTGATTTCTTTGTTGGAGATATGGCAATGGAGCACTATCATCTAAAATACAATTTTGATTAACATTGCTCAAAAATTAAATATTGAGATAGTTCAGTTCCTTCCTTCAAATCACCTGGGAAGTCACAGACAACATTTATAAACTCTTGGAATGGAAAATGATAAAATACCCCAGAGCATCATTATTCCTCACTACTTCCTGAAATCCCTTCCTCAAATCTTCCAAACTAAAAACTCTGTGGATTTATGATTTACTGAGAGGTCCATGGGTTTCTCAGACCATTTACCCAGCTTTGTGAGGAAGTGAGGGATTAGAGGGAACTACACAAACAGGTCAGCCAAGGTTCATGTCTTGACTTAACTGTAAGTTGATGGTGACATTTTCCAGATATTTATGGGGAGTTCATCTTAGGAGATGCTCATTTTATAGACACAATGTGGAGTTTTCTGGAGCAGGTATGACCAGTGCCATGTGCATCCTTGCAGAGTAGCAAAACATTTCTGCCCCACCAGCTTTATCAAAGACATCTGAAACAGGGAAGAGGGACACTGCGTTAAGTCAAAGAAGGTAAAGCTGAGATGTGCCATTTGTCCCAGGTTCCCAAAGTGATGCAAGAAGGCAGTGAAAGTCTATTTCCCTCCTCTCCACACTAGGAAACTGTGGAGATTCTTGCTAGCAGGAGGCGGACTACACCTCTGTAGAGCCAGTCCTGGGGCAGGGAAGTCCAGAGCCTTAACACTTTTGATAAGGGAGGTCTGTGTCTTCAATGCTGGTACAATTCCTTATAAGGATCTGGAAAGCATTAATAATATCTTCTGCTGTCAGACAGTGTCACAGTAAATATTAAGGTTTATATCAGCAGCAGTGCAGGTAAGAGACTGCCTACATGCAAATGGTGTGCTTGCAACTGTAAATCTTCTGCTATTCTTTAAAGGGCCAAATGGTCAGTTTATGCAATTAACTAATTGTTCTTAATAAAAAGCCAGAAGTGTGCATGTTGCTTTAAAAGTAATTTTTAAAAAGGATTGTCAGGCCTGTGCCTTCCAGTCTGGATTGGACATAACAGAGGAAAAGGGATGGTAAATAACCCAGTTGTGAGTGAGGGCTGGGAAGGTGAGGACTAGAAGTGTGAGACATCACTCAAGCCCTTTCTGCATATACTGGTTTCCATTCTCAGGAGTCAGCTTGAGTAGATGTTTAGATTAAGAGATTTTAAGTAGGACAGTGTTATGTGAACATGAACTAGTTCAGCACTAGTTGGAAAATTACTGTCACAGTTGTTGCAGATGCTGGATTTCAGTGCATCCAGATATAATATTCTTTGAAAGGTAGGATCAGTTTTCCCTTGATGAACATGTTATTGCTGCTTGCTACAGCTGTTCATAAGTGTTTCCAAAAACGATAACCACTCTTGCTAGCCCTCACTTTGCAGTCATTCTCTTTCTTAATGTTGAGAAAAATCATGTAGGCAGATTTTCAGATTGCCATTGCTCTATTTCTCTGTAGTCTGCACCCACAGAGGATGTGCCTCTCTCAGCTGTTGGGTAACAGTGAGTTCTTTGAGGACATTTCACAGATATTTGGTAAACCTGGGAGCACAGTGGGATGCAGACTCAGCTGACACTGGAGGTAATACTCTTCAATACATAGAAAGATACAGTCCTCCAGATTCCTGTGATTTTTATTGCAATATCTATGGGCATATCTCTGTAATCTAAGTGTAAACTCTATTGAGTGAGTGATACTGAAAGGAATCCATTCTTGTTTATCTGTTAGAACAAGGAAGATTTTATACTGATGTGAGCCCAGGAATGTCTTACAGGTAGCAATACTCAAAGTGACAGCAAAGCACAGAGTATATAAATGAGGAAATGCTACTGTCTGAAAATAACAGATTAGCTCTTCTCAGTTGGAGATGCCTCCAGCAGTACTATATTCTCTCTCTCTTTCAAGGAACTTTTAATTTTCTTTTTCCTTTTCACATGTGTCTGGCCATCTGGTGCCCATACAATTTTATAACTTTGAGAAAAGGAGCAAAATGTTTTTATTTTAATAACTGTCTGGAGAGAAAAGGGCTTAAATTATTCTGACCATAGCCTGCTGCTGCTTTGTTGTGCAAGAACAAAATTTTAAAATGTGGATGTTAGCACTGGGGTGTTCAAATCCTCAGTCAAGGCAACAGCATTTCAGAAAAGAAAAAATCTATTTAAAAAAGTGATTTGTACAAGCATGTCATTGGCTGAAGTTACAGTAACTGTTTAATTGAATCATTTCAGTTGAAACCTTCTGAAGTCTGGAAATCATAAATTCTTCACTGTAGTTAGGACAGTATAGACATAATGGGTTTTGGGAACCTTTCCTAGCCCTCCTTTTATCTTCCTTTCTCCTTTTGGGTCCAAAACCAAAAGGCAGGAACAGTATCACTGAATCTTTCTTCTTTTTTTCCCCAATGACTACACTGCAAAATAGGGATGTCTCTAGCCAGAATAAACTGCAGGGCCAGTGTGAAATTCTGTTACCCACTTAGATACTCAGCCCTTTGCAAATGCTGTGGCTGTAAAATGCAAAAGGTGTGCTTGCCTTTCACACACCAAGATGCTATACTTCATTTTCCTGTATAGTACTTCTTCCCACCTTCTTTCTTGCATGTACTCAGCATCAAAAACCCCTTAACAGTTTGCAGAAACAGAGTGCATGAACTCAGTGCACTGTGCTTCCAAGAGAACACAGGGTTATCTCATTCCCCAGTTCTGTCTGTGACTGCTTATACTCTAAATCTAAGACCTAAGGTCTACCAATAGAGGATAAGGTGGAAATCTCAGAGAGCTCAGAGAGCTCAGAGAGCCACTAACTACAGCACTGTCACTCTGAGGAGGGCAGAAAAGTTCAAGGAATCAGACAGAGATGGATCCTGCCCATCAACTCAAGGACCATGCACTGTGGGATACTGTGCCAGCGACATTATGTGGGAATCTCTTGGCCCACTTGGTTTGTGCTGGTGTCTCCAGGTACAGAGGTCTGCACCTGGGATCCATCAGGGGGTCTGACTGAGGGGTGCTTCTCTTTAAAATCAGTGGAGATCTGGAAAGTACAATCAATGGAGTCAAAAGTGCTTGTCATCTTGTCTTGAGCAGTGTCTCTAAACTGAACCAGGATCATTCTAATTTCTGTAAATTCAGAAATGTTACTTGCTAGGAGTATCTGGAGTTTTTGTACCTAATGAGCCATGAGGAAGACATTTCTAGCCTTAATTATGGTGGAGAAGCAATAAGAAAAATAATTTAATAATAGAGATTCTGTGCATGCTATCACTCTTCTGTACCCAAACAAATGGTGCTGAGGCTTAATTACCTTCTCACCTGAAGTTTGACAGGGTTCAGATAAGTGGATTGAGATAAAGCATTTACAAGAGAGCATTTTTGGTCCACACAAGGGGGCCAGCCAAAAGGAGTTGGCATTTGCCAAAAGGATTATTGGAGATATACATATTCACCTGCCTGAGGGCAAGAAAATTTTGTGAACTTAAATACCCCCTTTCTGGTGGGGCTTTTGCAAGGGTCAGCTTGCAAAGCTAGTGCCTTCAGTTTTTCAAACCTTTTATCATTATCATGAAATCTAATTTCAAGGGGAGATTCAAATGGTTGAGGATTTTTTTAATGGGTTTATTTGGGAAAAATATGCTTTTGTTTTAGTTATGGCAGGAAATACTTTTTTCTGCATGAGCTTCTGGCTCTGTGGGCTACGACTCTCTGGGCTCAGCATAAGCAAGGATCATTTGTTACTTTTAAACTGTCAAGAGTTCCTCCCATCTGGCAACCAGGAAAGTGCAGAACAAAGGGGTGTTTCCAACAGACAGCCAGCTTCAGCAAAAGCTTTAGGTTTCTAACCAACTTTGAGTCTGCATAATAAAGCAAAAGGAATGGAAGAAAAAAGAAAAACAAAAAACATGTGAAGAGCTGTGCTACATAAACACTTTGTTATTCATGTGAGTTCCACTGCTGGACTTAGGGCTATTTTAACTTGTTCTGATGCAATAAAAGTTTAACATCCAGGCTTTATGTGCCAGCTGATAAATGATGGGGGAGAAATTAAAACCAATTTTGTTTGCTTGAAACAACTGTATCAGGAGTCTGTCAATTAGTTGCCAGCAGAGAACATAGTCATTATATGAGTACCTTCTGGCTATAAAAATTGTCCAGATAGTCTATAAGAAATCTGGGTTTAGAGAACTGCTGGTAAGAGGCTGATTTCAAAGTTCATTAGGCTGAAACTTGGCAGACCAAATCTCAGACCAGATGTGCACCTTTTATTTAAATATATATATATATATTGTATCAATCTTTTCAAGCACCTTTGATCTACAACTTGGCAAACAGTTCACAGTTTTCAAAGTTTCATGTGGATGCTTTTATTCCAAACTTTAGGTTAACAATGGTTTCCTTGGAAAATAGAAAAAAAAAAAAGAAAAAAAAAGCCTCTATCATAGTCAATGCCTTCAAGATAGCTTTATTGGACTCCTAAAGGTTCCCCCTTCCCCCTCCTCAAATATTGCTTACAAATGGCAGATAACAAAAATGTATTAACATGCCTGGTGGACTTGTTGCCATGCTTCAGTGCCAAATTGAAACCATGCCACCCAATAACAAACCTTGACCTGCAGTGTAATTGCTCCATTTTTCATGGTTTCCTTCTCTGTCCTAGCCATTTCAAATTGCACTGACCTGCCACCCACTATTCCAGACAAGTTACCAGCCAGGACTCCAGCTTTTAAATGAAACAGAGTTTTAACTTCAAAATGGCATGAGGAATTTAACTGCTTGTGATGGTTTATAATAATTTGGAGGGAGGGGTTTACATTCTCCATTCCAAGGGAAGCTCTGGTTTTCCCTGGCAGACACCTGTCTTTCCAAACCAAGACACCAAGGAAGGCTGCTGCCCTGCCTAAGAAGAGGATGTGTGACTGTGGGATGCTAGGAATCTCTTTAATTCAGACTTCCTGGGTTGGGAGGCTGAGCCCACATGTCCCCATCAGAGCCCTTGGGGCCTCCTCAGAGCTGGTGGTGGCGTGAGAATGGACTCTGGCTTGTCTGAGCAGTGCAGCTCTCTGGGTTCTTATGCTATCCTAAGGAAGAACAGCATCATTTGTGAGGAAAGGCACCTGTTACTCCTGGATGAATTCTGTTTGGCTGAGCCAGAGACTCTTTTGACTTCAAAGAGGGGCCAGGTTTTTGCATGTCAGGCTCCTCATCATTGTTTTGTGATTAACAGTGTTAATAAGGCAGGTGTTTTACCCTGCCTGGTTGGTGTTTTGTCCCTGGAGAGGTGTAATCCAGTGGAGTGGGAAAAGGACGTTCAGGTAGTAAATCTTTTACTATTTAAATAGGAAACATTTTTTATGGGGGATATGAGCAGTGTTTAAAAACTGCAGAGCTAAACACTCCAGGGACCAGATGTAAATGAAGGTTTAGCCTCGTGAAGGCTTCTACCTTGGCTTTTTATTGGAATTTCTACAGTGACAGAGGCCTTTATGTCTTATAACCTTGACCATATGGTTATGTGGCCTGGGAGAAGAGGGTTTGGTGAAGGACAGGGCAAAGCAGGGAGGGAAGGAATTTTGCTGTTATTGCTGCAGTGGAACATGTTCAGCTTTCCTGTTCTGGTGTGTCCTAGCCTACAGCACATGGCTACCAATTCCACAGTCTTTATGGGGATTGTTAAATCATTTAGTCTAAACTTTGAAGGAGAAAAGTAATCAGGTGATTAAGGACAACCTGAAGCTACTTGATAACTGAGAGGCTGGAATTGCCTTTTATTACCAAGCTAGAACAATCCCTATCTCCTGAGTGCAGGGAAAAGATAAGTGGTGAATTTTTCTGATTTTTTTTTTTAATAGGGCAGCTGCTTATGTTTTTCTCATTATACAAGACACAGCTGTACCAAACAAGAGGTTCAAGACCTTCTGCAGAGAGCTCTGTTAGTCCTGAGCTGAAATTGAACCATGCTAATTTTAAAGCATTGCAATATGGCTATTTTAATTCCTCCAGCTGTGGGTCTTGACTTCAGTTAGAAAGAGGGAACAGAAAGACAGGGTGAAAGAAGAACTGGAAAAAAATAATATACTAGAATTAGAAGTAATTTTTTAACTATTGTACTGCCTCCCCCTGGAAATGAGTACAATCCTTGATGTCCTCTTAATATTTAAGACTCACAATTCAAGAATTCCTTTTCCACATGAGAAACCTATTAGGATGTCAAAAAATATGGAGAGTGCCTAGAGTATCCTTACAGACTCCATGAAGTAAGTCCTGCTCTTCCAGCTCTTTTCCTCACAAGCATCTGTGGGAAACCTTTACAAAGACACAAAAGGGATTTGGGTACTTACTTCTTACCCAGTGCTTAAATCCCCTCCATGTCAATGGAGATCCCTCCTTAGACAAAGAACTTTGAAGAATGTGAAGTTGGATTTATGATACTGGAACTTCTCAACAAAAGCAAAACACAAGTACTGAATTTATAGTTCACCTCTGTATTCTTTCAAAAAGCCTCACTGCTAGTACTTGTTTGGAGGTTTCTTTATCAACCAGGACTAAAGTTAAGATAGGAAAAAACTCAAAGATTGATTGGCAGGTGCCTATATGTTTGCTGTCATTTGATTTGGTGATATTTATAAAATGCTACAGAAACTGAGTATTCCTAAAGTATCAGTCCACACATTGCAGGAAGCCAACATCATTTCATCCTACAGAGAAAGCAAAAAATGTCTGTTTCTTTACATCTGTAATGGGATGTGGCACATGCTGTACCAAGGATTTAAAACCTAAATGCACTTTGAGAACAGCTTTGTATTTCTGCTTCTTTACCATTTAGACAAAATAAATGCAGTTTAATGCATTGTACTTAAATGATAACATTTTCACTCTGATATTTTTTGAGGCAGTGAGTGTATCTCAGTCACTGCACACTGTCAGTGTGCAGTTTAGATAGTTCTAGGGAGTTTGGAAGTGAGCCATCATCAGCAGTGAAATTGTCAAATGGCTTTGTGAGGGGTAGTGCTCTGGTTTTGCCAGGGCAGACCCTTACTCTCTGTATGCTGACTGGAGGGTAAATACTCATATAGTGAATACTCATATAATGACTATGGCAAGCATTACTGAGTAACTCCTGCAAGTCACAGCAGGGTGGGCCTCTCTGAAAAGGAGGAGGAGAGTTAATTGCCTCGCCTTCTAGAAGCCAGAGCTATTTCTCTCTGACCTGCAAATTTCTGCCAGTTTGTCTACAATACTGCAATGCCAAACCACTAGCAGTTCATTACATTCCTACCAGCAAAGCCTGGATCTGGCAACTTGGGGCTTTAGTAGCCAGTATTAACTTTTTATCCTAAGTAAAATTATTTGTAACAGGAGCATTCCTGACACATTAGGAATTTCACCATGAAGTTAAACCAAGTCCAAAAAATAGGATTTTGGCTGTCATCTGACAAAACACATACATACACATGTCCTTTCAGATGAGAAAATCTCATCACTTTCAAAGGACAAACATGTCTTCTTTGCAGTAGCATTTAGATTATCACCTGAGTTACAGCTGCTGGGTTTTGTCCCAAGTGTTGTAAAAATGCTTGAGCATCTGCCCTAAAATCTTCTGCCTTGGAGAGCTCCTGGACAGTGAACCCAATAACTTGTGCTGTGTGAATGCCTGGATCCCCTGCTTCCTCTGGAGACTGACAAGAGGTGAAGTGCACCCTCTCACAAAGGAAGATGATCATCAATGGCCTCCAACATGCCAGTGGATAACTTCAGGATCTGGTGCTAGCAACTGGATTACCCGTGGGAGCAGCACACTTCTAAGAAAAGAAATAACGTATACAGATATTGCTATGTCTGTAGTACTTCGGTAGTACTAAAAAATGAGTACTACTATTTTTTTTTTGTAATGAAATTATTTAAAAAGAATTTTTATTTGGGTCTCCTAAGCCTTCTCAAAGAGTTTTAGTGATGAGCTCTGTGTTGTTCCTGGGGTAGGGATATACCCTTAGTAAACTTTGCCTGTAGCAGAACAGTGACAACTCCAACAGTACTATAGGCAAAAAAAGGCTAAAAACTGTGATTATACAATTTGACCTGAATTCAACATCTCAGATGCTAGTAAAGAAACACTGAGTCCTAGAACTCAGTGCCCTGTATCCTTTATCTAGCCAAATTCCACCTTGCTGCCTTATAAAATCTTCAGACCCTACCCCACCACATGCGTGTTTGAACCTGGTATAAACAATTTTCAGATAATGTTGAGTTGTTTCATATTGTGCCAAAATGCCCATTGAGAAAGGCCTTTGCAGTGCACCTGCAGGCTGACAGCTGTCATTCCAGTCACCAAGCAATAATTGTTTGAACTGTTTTTAATCTGAACTGTGAAAGTCCTGGAGTACTTTGTCTAGCAAAACTTTACTGTCACAGTAACAAAAACAACAAGGCGTTCTTCACCTAAATAATAGTTAAGAATTCTTTGTATTCCTCATGGGTATTTTCTTTAGAATCCTTGCTCTCCATGAAGCTGAAACAGTCCTCTTTCCTTGAGTAAAACACGTACACATGTTCTTCAAGACACATGAGAAGGATCAGATCCATAAAATCATGGAACAGTTTGTGTTGGAAGGGACCATAAAGTTCACTTTGTTTCAAACCCTCTGCCATGAGCAGGGACACCTTCTACTAGACCAGTTTCCCAGGGCCTGATTCAACCCTATTATCTATATTACATAAACAATTTTAAAACAGAAATGTTCCTTTATTTTGATTAGCAGTTCCACCTCAAAGTAAATGACCATAATATAACCTTTGGGAAGGAAACAATTCCTGAGAATAAATGAAGGCTTTCTGGATCACAGAAATCACCCTGAGATCTGTTAAATTGCAAACCAGGCGTTTAAGAAGCTCCTCAGAGGCTTCTAAAAGACAGAACAGATTTGACAATCTTCAAGCAAAAGTTTTTAGGTTAAAAAATAAATAATATTAATAAGACTGTGATATCTAAAATTAGGCACTTATCTCACTTATTTCCTCTGGTTTTCGTAAGTGCCTTAACTAAATATCTACTCAACAAGGAACAGATTGACATGACACAAATCACAAACAACACAGTTTCTTAAGAGGCTTTGTAAAGGGCAAGAAGAAGATTTTGTTCTATTCATCCAAATGCATTTATGCAAGAGCTTGCTAGGTTATGTTAGCAACCTAAAGCTGTCCTTCCAAACCAGTTAGCTTCTGGATTTTAATCACTTCACATAAATGAGCTATTCTAGTTACCAGCAGGCAAGCAGTTGCCAATCATAGTAGAGAAGAAAGCAGACCAACTACAGGGCATGAAATTAAATTTTCCAGGTAGTAGCCAGTAATTGATACCGTAATGTGACCTTTGCCTAAAAAAAGCCAATTTAGAGCTCTGTGGAACCACAACTAGGGCAGGACAGAGCCTGTGACCATCAGCACACTTGCTCAGCAAAAAAACTACTGACAGTACTTTCCACCTCCACTGGCATGTAGTTCTGTGTCTTTGTAACTTGCATGAAATGAGAAGCTAATCTGATGCAGAGAGCATCCCAGGAGCATTTATACAGATCTAATTTAATAATGAGTTTATAATGTTGCAAAATAAGAGTACAGCAATTTCGCATACAGATGACAAGAAACTGACTACTTTCTTTGATGCTGGGATTAGGTGTGTGCCATTAAGCAAAGATATTTCTTTACCAACCTTATAGCTGAAAAACTGATCAAGAACCTGTTTTAGTAGTGCTCACTATACCCCTTTCAGAAATCAAGCAGAGCTTCTTCCAGGAGGACTCTGTACATCCCTTTGCTGAGCTCTCACTGACCCCATGGCAACTGAAGGAAATGATTCTCACAAGTTCCCACAATCAGCTTCACGCCCTACCCATAAACCAAGGCTCCTGAGTGAGGCCCACAGCTGGCCCAGCCATCCCAAACAAAAGGACCAGGCATTGCTGGAAGTCGATTTATCTCAGCTGCACATTCAGGCAGCCTCCAGAGATGCCCTTATAACAACTGATGTTTCTCAAAGAGAGAATCAAGTCACCAGGCTCCCAAAATAGGCCCCTTAGCTAAATGACTGAAGCACAGAGGGATCAGTCTCACTCTACCCTCTGAAGCCAACAAATGTTTCTTCCAAGAACTTCAGATGAGGACCCACACTCATCTGCTACCAACGAAATCAAGAGAAGCTTTACCACCAACACCACGCTGCCCAGCTCAGGGTGCAAAACTGAGAACACACATAAGGGAGTTGCTGTAAAATGACTTTCTTTCACACCTTTCAAAATGCAGCAGCTGCTTAAAAAGGAATCCTCATACCCACACTACTGAGGGATTTTCTCCAGCACACTTTTTTTCCCATAAAATTAATAGGAATACATGTGTGTTTAAAAGCAGGCAGGATTTACCAAGTTGCTGTCTGGAACAGACCCAGTCCCAGTTCACTGGAGCTTCTACACAGAGCACTGTAGTACTGAATATCAAACCTGCTGCTGATGTTTTTACTGCTCTGCTGCAAGATTAGCAATGCGTTCTCTTGTGCCACTGGAGTTTGAACCTTTGCACTGAATTCAAAACTATCAGACCCAAGAAATGCTGAAAATGTTATCAGCTGGAAGAAACCAGATACATATCATTTAGAAATGCTTCTCCAATCCCAGTTGTTTCCCAGGTTATTTCTTCTTACAAATATGCATCCATAATCAGACATGAAATTCTAGCTATTTGATTAGAAATGCCTTCTATGCTTGGGCTTATTAGAATAAAAAAGCAAGGGCAGAAGCAGGAAGAGATTTTTTTTTTAAATCCCCACACAATTAGATTTAGCTCTCTCAGCCATGTCATTTTATGATTGCAGAAAACTGGAAAATTGTGGCTCTCTATTCAATTTAGATTGCAATCAGATATTAATTTTAGATTTCAATTAATATTATAATTTTGGTGGGGAAAAAAAGGGCACAATTGCAAAGAGAGGAATGAGCTACAAATCTCTCCATACAGAATGAAATTAAGGTCGACATTCAGAAATACAGGGATGAATAAAAGCCCCATGCTTCTCATTATGACTATTGCATACCAGGGAAGAACAAGGAGATGTCCTTTTCCCTTTTGCTTAGACTGGTACAAAAATAACTTTCTATCTGTGTCTCATCTCACCTTTCTACAAAAGACAGCAATGGCTATGATGTATTTCTTCAACGTGCTGGTAGCACCAGCAAAGGAAAGCTGAGACTTGGCTGGCAGTCCTGCTCTCATGGCCAGACCTCACCCTCAGCCTGCTGTCACTCAATTATATTACTCTAGCAGAGAGGGCTCAAGTGTCTCTGTACCACACACAAAAACTCAATTTTGCTGCTCTAGGAGAAGGTTGAAATTACCTCCTGGCACAGGATATGTGTGACATGTTCTCTTCCACTGCTGCACCCACCCACCCACCTGCCCACACACACACAATCACACACACTCCAGTCCTTGTTTCCTTCCTGGCACAGAGCAAATCTTTCTCTGCCACGTCCCCTCTAGTGAAGTGATCCATCTTCCCTTGCTAGGACAGGCCCCAGCACCTCTCCTGCAGCCTCTACTCTAAATCCATGGAAACGTGGCTACTGAGTTATCAGCATGTATAATCAAACAGGCTTCTGCTTCTGCTTGGCTTTCAGGTTGGTTGTGGTCTTCTGCTTGTTCAAGAACTTCCAGTAGACTGTGAAAGTCAACTCATAGGGCTAATGGAAAATAGAAGTGTTGAGGGCCTGTGTACAAAACAATAAACATTTTCCCTGCTTTTAACAGTCAAAGGGTCAGAAGAAAAATTCTCTGAAACAAACTCATTATAGGATATGTCTAGAATGAGAATTTTGTGCCAATAGTTGAAATTAAAATGTGAGAAACATCCCAGGGACTACACATAGCTTTAAAAGCATAGAATAGCTTTTAACCAACAGCTTAGTCTTGTTAATGTGCTGTCCTGAAGCCAGAAACCTCTGGGCTTTATGCTCTGCTATTTGTCCTTGACTATCAATATTCAGTGTGGGTGAGGTAAAATACCCCAATTTTTAATAAAATACCCCCATGCAGAGGTGATACCATGGCACTGCCTGCTGAGGCACTTTCCAGCATGGAGGCAGAGGCCAGGCATTGGGAGATGTAGGAAAAGGGTAAAAAGCTAGCCTGTCATTTCTTCTAAGTGCAGCTGACAAGCAGTTTGCAAATTCCCATGTGAAACTATTTTGAGAATGAGAAGTTCCTTTAACACAACAGTCTGTTCTGAAAAATAAATGCACCTGCAATAACAAGGGATTTGTCCCATGAAAATCAGTAAAGAAAAATATAAGAATGAAGAAAATAAAGAATAGATAGATTTGATAGACAAGTAAAATGTCTTTCACTAAACAATAGAATAATTAACAAGGAAGCTATTAACCAATTAGAAATTACCCTCAAGGTTTGTAAAAACTGTATAAAAGTAAAAGACAGCCTGCTGCCATTATAAAGAGCCTTCTGAAAACTTGATACATTGTTATTCTGTATGTCCCGACCATCTCTATGACAGGGAGACCGAGGCCACACTGTGCCTGGCAGCAGGGGTGGATGCCTGCCTGCATCATAAAAAATGGAGCTCTTGCTTCAACACCAGCTCAGGTGAGGAGGCTGGCAGGGCAGCAATGTCCCACAGTGACAAAGCCTTCCAAAACAGGGTTTGTCTTCTGAACTCTGGGCTGATAGAACACCTGAGCACCAGCTCAGCACATGCCCTGTGCTCACTCTGTGCATTCCCTGATGCCCCTCTCTTCCCAGCACTGGTCCTGCCATTCTCTGTTTCACTGTGCAGTTGTGCTCTGTGCCTGACACTGAAAATCACATTGCTTTGCTTTCCTTTCTGTTTCAGAGCCACTTGCTACTGAAGAGAAAGGGAGTTACTCCTTGGAGAGGTTTGGTTATAGTGACTAAAAACATGCTTTCTGCCTTCAGCTCCTCTGCCAGTATTCCTTTCCTTCCCTTGCTGGCTGGTTTGAGTTGTGGGAGGTTTTTTTTGTCAAGCCATGACATTTCAGTGCTAATCCCTATGAAGGATAAGAACAGACAGCCCATCTCCTGAATTTACTTATCATCAGCTGGATAGCTGCCTCATGAAAGGAAATTCAACAAATTAATTATTTCTGTCCTAATTAAGTCCTCTTTTCAGTTGAGTTAAGGGCAGCACATCCTCGGCCAGCCTTTGGTAGCCCTGACCTTTTCAAGGTGCCTTGTTGTGGAGATTGACAGCTAGCCCAGGGCAAAAAACCCTGCATAGTCAGGCTAGGACCTTCCCAGAGCAGCACAATGAGGAGTTCAATAGCCAATCAATAAGACAGACATCAAAATCAACATTAGGGCTCTCATAGGGAACATAATTAATTTTATGATAACATCTATGAACTAGGAGTGGAGTGTCATTAAGGGATGACATTGTGCCCAGAGATTTTGGTGAAAGCAATTATCTGGCTGTGTGGAGGTTATTGTTCTGCCTACATCAAAAGTTGGGGGAAATAAAAGGTAAAAAAAAAGAGTTTCTTTATAAGCAGCAATATAGGCTGTGTGTATCACAGCTCAATGCTTATATTTGTGTAATCATGTGAAGCTTGGTGTAAATTTTTTGAGATTTTCCTCCCTAGCAATTTGCATCTTGTTCACTGTTACAAGCCTATACTGAGCTAGGAGTTAGCATTTTTTTTAACTACTCCATAAGGAAGGGTGATATTTTATAAGTGTAAAAAATAAGCTTGATTTTTCTCATAATTATGGCTGAAATTAATATTTTATACAAAATGCCACTGATATCTGTATGTGTGTTATTATTTCTTTATATGCACAATTAGGAATAAACATACGCATTTTTGTACCCATATAGTGTTTTGTGAAATAAACAACACTTTTAACCTCAGAGAATGTTTTGATCTACAGCAGCCAGGAAAGGTTTTACTTGGATAAAATCCAGATGTGATTCTGGACTTCACAGCTGTCGCTGTTTCCTTCAGCAAGCAAACCCAAAATACCAGGTTTTAAATGCTCTTTACATACACAACAATATGCCTGGATCAGGGTCAGAAATTCCTGAATTTATGGCTTCAGTTTAATCTTTTTTATGTCTCTCAGACAGAGACCAAAACAGAAAGAGGTGTAAGGGATTTTCTTCTTCTCAAGACAGCAAGAGTCTCACAAACAGGAAAATTTTCCATGGTCCTTTTATTTTTGGATGAAATATGGCAATACAGATTTTGAAATTTTGACAGCATTAGGCCCCTAGTCTCAGTTCAGATGTGAACTCTAAACTCCACCAGCTTTACACAGACTGATCCTTTTCAGTCCTATTTTAGCACATTACTCCTTCCAAACTCACAGACTTCTACTGTGATATTCATCGGTCCTGTCATTTTTCTCTTTAACCATCTATTTTCTTCCTTTAACCATCTATTTCAGCCATTTCTGAGCACCACTTGAACCTGTTCTCTGAAACCTCGGGCAGGTTTTCTTTTCTCATTGTAGTAATAGCATCATGGAGTTTTTTTTTCATTTTATGTTATTGATGATGGGAACTCACTGATTTTTTAAATTATGTTTTTGTGTCATGCTGGCCCTCTTAATAATCTCTTTACCCGATGGTAGAAAAAGAAATAGCACAAGGTGTGATATCTCAGTTGAGGTTTTCCAATCAGAAGGGACTCAGTTCTGACCCGCGATATACCTGAGAGGGAAAAAATTGGAAACAACAGAATTGAAAAAGCATTTTACACTGTTAGAAAAAAAAAAAAATTTAAAAAGCCTTTATCTGTACTTTTTAGGATTATATCTTGTTGCTTGTGTGTAATTTTTAGCAATAAATAGAAATTATCCGAATATAGACAGCACATAGTCTTGAATTCCTAGAGCACTGCAAGAAGAGAAATCTGCAGGGCACCATCTGTACCATTTCTATTGTTCGCCTGATGAGAATCTTAAAAGAAGCCTCTTTACAAAGAACCACTGTGCTGTCTTAATTACAAGTCTAGAAAAAAGCCCAAGAAAATCTCTGGCAGCGCCCACACTGACAGGAAATTCAAACGTCTTCAATCACATAAACCAACGGAGCTGCTGAAAGTGAACTCAGTCGGAGCAGGACTTTGTTTTGATGTGTGAGAGATGAGCCTGAGGCTGGAGGTGACTGTGTCAAATGAATGAAAGAGAAGGAGCAGGAGGAGGAGGGCGAGGATGAATAGAGCACCAGAACACGTGGTTTTCTGTGAGTGTACGGTGGGTATTTCCGTGCCCAGCCTGAAGACTCCCTACTCCGCCTGCAAACTTGCAAAAGCCGTTTGCCCTTGGGCATGATGCCAATGGCATCCTAAACAGAGTAGCTGGGATTTTTCCCGCAGGAAATCAGCATTTCCTGATGCCCTTTGGGGCACGCTCACAGGGCTGGTTTGAATACTTCTTTCCAGTCTGTGCCAGCTTCTTACAGAGACTGACACTGTCATTTTATTCCCTTTTCACGTTTCCTCTCCTTGACACATGGTGCTCTTTCTTCTCAAACTGTAAATCAACTGTACAAATCCTCTGAGACAATTTTTTAAACCCTGCTTTTTTTTTAACCTACTTGTATATTTATTGTTTCTGATGTCATTTGCATTCATGCAATACACACAGACTCATCAGTTTCAGAACTGCTATTAACATCAGCTTAAAGTGAACTCTGTCAGACAGACAAAACATAGCCAATTTTGATCTGCCATGTTTAAATCAGTTCAACTGAAAGCAGTTACTGCAGGGTAACACAACAGGGTGGAAACAAAACCTGTTACACATTGGATAAGCTAAGATTACTTGGGATCAAGACACTTGGAAAATAAAACAGTGCAGAAATCCAATTTGCCTTCCTGAGCAGAAGGGGAGAAAAAAACCCCCCAAACCAACCACCAACACACACACATACAGCTAACTTCCCATCACTATGCTCTTCAGTCCTTTGCTCACACTGAGGAATTTGACTCAGGTATTTTCTGAGTCTATTTAATTTTCTATAGCCATTGTTTTCTTGATATTGCATTTGCATGCTCTGCTTTCTGTTCTGGTCGGTTGCTCTTCACAGCTCAAACAAATAGCTGTAAGACTTTGTTTCTAAAATGACAAATCCTTTTTACTTCATAAAGATTTCTTGGCAAGCACCGAGCATTTTCCTTCCTCACTAATAAAGAAACTACATCGTTCTTTTCTTCCTGACAGAGGATGACATCAGGAGGCCTATTTGAGCTGAATTAGTAATCTTAGCTAGTGACTGATTGCAAAATGAGGAAAATCTTGCACAAGCAGGCTCCCCAAAATGTTCTTCCTCATGGTGCTTACTATGCAAGCAGTGGAGTTCTTCACCAAAGCCCCACCAGCCCTCTGGAAGGGACACAATTGTGATGACCTGTGGGCCATTCCTTCTCCTAAATAACCAGTAAAGCTTTCTGGGGCAAGAAGGGAAATGCACACAGAAATGAAGCTCAGCTTGCACCTTTAGCCATCCAAAATTTGAAGGAACATTCAATGGCAGGGTCTTATAGCTGGAATGGTTGCTTCCTTTTAGGGAACAGTTGGGCTTGTAATACTGAAGGAGGTCAGCTGAATTTACCTTTTAAATTAATACTAGTAAAACTGCACAAAATGAAGTATCGTTCCTTCTGCATATAGATGACATTGAAATGCTATCATGGCAACTGTAATATCAGTGTCCAGAAAATCACGGTTGCAAACCACTGTGCAATCAGATCCTACAGACCAGGATAAATCAACAGCTAATTTTTGTGTTACCAGAATGCACAAATCAGTTCCTTTGACTGTAGTGGGAAAATACTGCTCTTGACTAGGTTGAAACCAATGAGCTTGCATTCCTGTAACCAAGAAATACAGCCCTTGACCTTTTTTCTGCTTGGAACCAAGTGCTAATCTGCTCCCTTCTGCTACTTGTCCCTGTGGGTTCTTTTCTCCAGCCTTAAGAGGACTGGGTTGTCCCTTTCGAGGCACAATGATAAGCGTCAAATTCATGTAAGAGTTTGTCAAGCTTCTTTCAGGTTCCTTAATCTCAGCTGCCCTTTTCTCAGTGCCCTAAATTGACTCTACCCTGCCTCAGTGTTCCCTGAAGGAGCAATCACCCTCAGCACTGCCAGTGACTGACAATCCTTGCTATTCTGCAGCTCTCATGCATTCTTTCCCGCTGTTTGCTAATGGCTGTCTTTTCCAAGTGCTTCAAAAGCAGAATAATACATGCTTGACAGTCTGGTTTGTATATGTCTTTAATTAAATCTTCCTGTTCTGCCAAGCTAATCTCACACTTTCTGCGCCCTGCAGATTAGTTTGCTGTTCATTTCTCCAGCTCTCTGATGAGAAAGGCTTTTTTCAGTTCTGTGATATTTCTTTCATGGCTAATTTACTTTGTTAGAATAGGAATTTTATGAATCTACTCACATTGTAAATCCTCTCCATCGTGTTCTTAAGGATTTCCAAACTGCTAAGAAATGGAACTTTTAGAAAGGAATGAAGTTCCTTTCTCTCACTCAATTTCATAAATGCTACCATTTGCTATTGCATAGTTTATGGTGCGTTTATGCAGCAGTAATAAGTATTTATAGGACACCCATAATTCTATAAGCATTAGCCAAAGAATCAGTGTGGGGAAAATGAGGATGGGAGTACATTCACCTACTTCTTGGATTACTCCTCACAGTTCATAAAACACTTGGTGTCCAGACCATAACTTCAGTGGGAGCAGAGGGTCAGTTCTGTAGCCAATAAAAGCAGATGGAGCTCAAGTCAATTCCAATTCTTTTATCTGTGTGCAGTAGCTGGGACTAACTTATGAGTCAGAAAGTGTTGCTCCATATTGTTTTACAAAACAAGCAAAGACAAAGCCGTGGGGTTCAGCCTGAATCCCTGATTTGGCATCGATTGTAGTCCCACATATCACTGTATGATTGGCTGAGCAGAGTGTGAGATTAATTGTTATTTGGGATCAGAATGACCTCCCAGAGACAGGAAAAGGTGGGAATCCCTTGGAACACTTAGAGAGCCATCTCTCTGTTACTGAAAGTGCTGATGATTTGCTCAACCACACCCATGGTCCAGCAGCTGTGATTGGTCCATAACATGAAGCAGAGATATAGCTCAGATTTTGCCATCTCTTCCAAAATTGTGACAGAAATCCCCTCACATGATTCCCACCCATGTGCTTGGGAATCAATGGGCAACATCTCTTTGAAAGTTGAGGCATTTAGGCAAATTTGGGTATACAGGTATGTGACTGTGAAACTAACGATTCATCACAATACAGAAATTCTTTTAAGTGTACTTATTATCTGTTAGGAACATTTTATTCAAGAAATTCTGAAAGTTTGTACAAAACAGTGGCAACAAGTACATGACTTTGGGCACAACTGAGGTGAGGCCAACATGGAAAGAAACCCCCTGGCAGACCAGGGACATGGAAAGGACAGAATGTTTGTATGGGATCCTCAGCTACACTGTGATGCCAGCACTGCCACGCCTCTAAAACAACATTCTCAATGAGTTATGCCGTAGCACAACATCCCACTTTATTTTGGTAAGGGTTTGGCACCAGTCTCTGAGCTGCTTGCCTTTTGATTACTGCCCCTTGTCCCAGCTGGGCTTCCATGGAGAACTTGGATTTCTGCAGTTCTGAGGAGGTAAACTGGACCCCAGTGGGAAACTGAGGGCGGAAGATCCTTCTGGCCTTTGAAAATGCAGTGCTGTTGAAGACTAAGACCAACTTATTCATTGTCCTAAGAGCTGTCTCAGATGTCAGTGGTGCAGGTCAAGACCTGCTGTCAACAACCAGCAACCTGCTCTGCATCCAGGCAAATCAGCAGATGTGAAGAATGCCTGGGCAGCTGAAACCAGCCAAGTGATTATGGCTATACAGACACTGTGGTATCTGCAGGCTTCTCCTGCCCTACAGCCATTTGTGGTTATATCCAGTGCAGGAACTGGCTTTGCTCTAGAGAAGTTAACATTGGGATTAAATGGCAGCTGTGTGTTACAAGGTAGTGCAAGTTTTTCCTTCTTGTTTACTGCCCTCAAACATCAAACAGCAGAAGCAGAAACGCTTGATACATCACTATATGTCATAGAAAAGTTAGGAGAGGTGGGCCAGGAGGGCCTGGATAAAACTCAACCCTTTCAGCAGATGAGGGAATTGTAGCAACCTAGAGAATGGCTCCAGAGGTCCCTCCTGCCTGTGGCAGGGGTGGCATCAGGGTGTCCTGGTGGGCACCCATGCAGAGCACTGCATTTACTCCTCAACTCTGTGAGCTCTTACTGCTGAAGAAACAGCCTTTATGAAGCTACAGACTTCATTTCTATTCCTAGACATGAGTGCTCCCTCTCAGCAGTTCTTATTTATGGGCTGAATTGCTGCTGAAACTATAAAGGTTCGAGGGCTTGGCTGCTTTGTGTGCCTCAGCTGAGAATGAAGTGGCAGCTTTTGCAGCCCCACAATGGCCATTTTCCTCCTGTCAGGGTGCAAACGCCAGCTGAGGCCTGGCACCTTGTTTCATTGTGTGAAGACTGGATAGAGTTTTCTCAATTAGCTTTAAATTAACTGCCTGGTATCGTTATGAGTTCCCCGAGGATGGGTATGAGGGTGTTCTCAAAAAGGTCTGTAGGCAGTTTGCCTGTGTGTCCACTCTCTGAGCACCCACCAGACTGCACCTGCCATTTCTCATCCCTAGGTTTAAAGCTTTAATTAGGAACCTCCTGCGTGTCTGGTCTTCACCAGCGCCATCTGGTATGCTGCAGAAAATATGCTCTGTTTTACTTAGTGGCAAATCCTAAGCAAGTCATTTGTGTGTGTGTGTGTTAGAGGGAGGGACTGTCGTGGGTTAAGATTGAGTTAAAATTTTCCAAAGCTTTTTAGACTGGAAAGAATCTAAAGGGAAAATGAAACCTGCATCCAAGTTTGGGTTAGCACTGAGAATATTTATGAATATGAAGCTTTATGCAAACGTTTTCATTGTTGGGACTTCTGCATATGGACTGTGCTGCAGCATGCTGGAGCATGAACAGGTTTAGTATTTCCCAAGCCAGAACTAGAAATGCTTCTTATTTATGCCTTTGCTTTTCAGTGTGCATCCTCACCAAGATTCAACATTTTATTTCCTCAAATTCACAGCCACATAATGAATTTTATTACAAACTAGGGCATGTTTGGTTAAATGCAAATCCTTTAACTCTCTCTGATGCTATTTTGTAATACCCTGCACTCAGGAGTATCTGTAACTTTTGGATATTTATACATACATCATTCATTTCTATCCCTCTTTCTAGCAGATTGTGAAGATGTAGACTGTAATTCTAAATAATTAGCTGTAGCTACTGATACACAACTAACTCTGATCAATGTATCTGTGAATGAAGAATAGACACCCCACTGTCCAAATCTTGAAGGCCAATGAGAAAGTGTTTGCCTGCCCTATCTGTCAGCCCAAGAGACAATGACATTTTCCAGGACATGTCTTGGAACTATTACATGAGATGGGGAATCCCACAAACTGATTTGTATTTATAATGTCTCTTCCTCAAATAATCTGTTGTTTAGATGAACAATTCATCTCAACAGCCTTGCATACCATAGAAAAAATCAGAGTAATGGTACAAAAGTGTGTCCCAGCCAGGTCTTGCTGCTGGGAGGCTAGACATGACAAGCTCAATGCCAGCAAGCAGCACAACAAACAACATTATCCACAAGATATTTTTTTCAGTGCTGCAAAATACACCAGAAGAAAATCTGGAGTTTTATCAGCTCAATTCTCCTTCGACAAAAGCAGCATGAGTCCAGCTAGAAATCTAAAGAAAATACAATTAGGAGAAATGCAATTAAATGTTACTGTACCAACTTTAATTTTAAAGATGGATGAAGGACATAGAGTCTTAGAAAATTAAGTAGCGCTTGAAAGGAACAGTGGCAAATACAGACCTGGTTGGATTAAGTTTCTTTACTATTGCCAGAAGTACTTAATTAGGTATCTCTTCTTGACGCTTGTTTTGGACCATTATCTCTACACAGGGCTAGTGAAGACAGCGTTTGGATATGTCAGCTTTGACAAAAAGTGGCCAAAACCGTCTATTTACTTGTAGTCATTTTGAAGGGTACCTGCAGTGCAAGTAGAAATGTTCAGGCTAAACTGCAACTGAACACCAGTTTCTCTCAAACCTCCTTACCACCTAGTGTTTAAGGTCTGTTTTTTCTAACATCAGCTGCGATACTGATCTTAGGAAAAACACCAAAATATGGCTGTAGTGCCATATTTTATGCTGGAATTGGCCGTACTTTCATGATTAAAGCATTTTATATAGAAAAGAACTGCAGGTACGATAGCCTAATGTGTGCTAAAATGTTACAAATGTTCAGTTTGGTTTGAACTCTGGATGCAAATTCCAGTCAGTGCGGATTCCGTGGGAATCGTTGCTCTCGACCCTCAGGGTTTAAAACCCCAGGTGATAAGAAACGCCGTACAACCTTTAGCACTGAGGAAACCAAAACACATCGAGCCATTATTCTTTGCGGTTGCACACAGAGGGGAAGGAGCTGCTCCATTCTCATCCTTAATTTGGTTTGCCGGTATTCCCCCGGGGGAGTTTGGAGGGGGGCATTGCAGACACACGTGAGAATGGCACTCTCGCCTTAAGTCTCCAAAATTTGCCTTTGTTCTCTTCTGGCCAAAGCGTTTGGAGGGAGGCTTTCAGAAGTTCCCACCAAGAACCATCAGGATCTGGTGGAGGTCTGCTCGCTCTGTTAAAAGTCTGTCCCTAATTGCAGGCAGTGAATGGTCTGGCAAAACTGCTCCCTTCTCCTCCTCTGGAAACTCTCACGCCTTTGAATTCTCTGGACGCAATTACAGGTCAAAGTCTTTGTGACCAGCCCTGACATTACGGTTTCGGTGGCATTTTGCCTGAGGCCACAAGCACATCCTCCTCTCAAGTCGAGCTGAGAGGACCTTTATTAGCCCCTAACTGTTGTTTTGTTAATCTGGTGAATGGCTCTCTAGGAAACAACAAAGAAAACGCTTATTAATGGTGAACACTTCATCCATTGTAAAACAACATGCCTCCAAAGAGATCAGAAAATGACGAAATTTATAAGGAAATGTTACTTTGACCATAACCATCAGTCTTAATTATGTACCGTAGCACAAACTTCGTTGGATCTTTAGAAAAGGTCAAGACCTGCAGCTCACAGATTCACGGTAAAAAGCAGTGGCAGCAAAATAGTTATTTAAGTGAGGATTTTTGTCAAAAAATAACATTTACTGCTGTGTTTGGCTATAGTGCTGCACACATAAATTGCTCTGAGTGATAAGTGAGCAAAGAACGGGATTTTATGTCACTGATACTATAAGATGGTGTCTAAAATATTTTAAAAATACCTAAAATGTACTAATGTAATCTAAAAGCTCTTTTTCTTCTCAGAACTAGAGTCATTTTTTGGAACTCAAGAGGCACTTACAATGCTACTCCTATTCCAGTAGGAACGAGTAAAATTTCTCCTTACCTCCTAACCCACTACATAACTTCTCACATCTGATTTATCACACCCTAACATAATGACTCAGCTGCATTTCTTTCATACACTGTTCTATTCACTCACAAGAGAAAGAGGAAGCTATGTACGTGCTGTGCAGAGATCTTCTTCAGTTACAGCAGCAGAACAATTAACATTACCTCATTAACTTTTGTGGTTCCTTGAAAGAAAAAAAATCCAGATTTTCCTCTCTCCATCTGCCACTATTATTTAGCACAGACGGTTGGGTGAGAAGTGAGTCGCTTTAATTTGAACAAAATCTTCAGGGCAGAAATCCATGACTGCTAAAATGATGGTTCAGACTATCTTACTGCTCCCAGACTGAATGACTTGGAAGCCAAAAATTCATTTGTACACTGGTAATAAGACAGGAGACTATTTAATCCTCCCTGATATTTTTTCTCTTTGTCTTTTTTCTTTTTTTTTCTTTTATTTTTCTTTTTTTTCTTTTTCTTTTTTCTTTTTCCTTCTCTTTTTTCTTTCTTTTCCTTTTTTCTTCCTTTTCCTTTTCCTTTTCCTTTTCTCCTTCTCCTTCTCCTTCTCCTTCTCCTTCTCCTTCTCCTTTTTTTCTTTCCCCCCCTTCTCTTTTCCTTCCTCTTTTTCATGGTAGCACAAATGAAACCCTTTTGTGAAACCCTAGAAGAGACAAGGCACAGATTGTGGCACAGATGGCTGGCAGGATGCACCATACCCCTCCCACCCCTGAATCCTTATCTTCAGGTCTTTGGTAGGTGGAAAAAAGGGCGTACAGGGGAGGCAAAGGACACAGCCAAGAAACTGAGAGTTTCAACCTCTCTATATTTTTATTTATTTATTTATTACAGGGAATAAGGGACCTCTGAGCTTTTTCAACAGGATTGTCTGCCAGTACCAGGGCTGAAAGGGGAGGTGTGCATGTGCCAGCTGAAGGAATGGTCAGGCATCAACCAGTGCCTGCTGACCACCACAGGAAATACAGGGTATGATTGCACTGCTCCAGGAGGTGGGAATCTAGCCCTTGCAGTGCCACTGCTGATGTAACCTGATGGCAGAAATAACATTTAACAGACACTGGCTCAGGTTTAGAAAGCCCTTCAAGATATGCTTCTGCATGGGACTTTTGTTTTTATGGCCTTTCAGCAGGTTAAACACGGATGAGATCACTGTAAATGAAACAACAGAGCATTACAATATATTTTACCCTCTGTCTCCACATTTCTTGATTTACACTGAATTCACTCCAAGTAAGGTATAGCAGCACAGTGAGTTAGGAAAACACTCAGCATGTGCATTCCTAGATAAATTTATTATCAACATTCTCAATGGTCTCAGTGCAAGTCTTTAGGTCATTGTCTAGAGGTTTTCTCTGGAACGTCAAGGAAAATGGTAACACTGCTCCTCAAATGAGGCATTCCATTAGGAGCAAAGTTGGTGCTTTCTGACCTTGGTATGCAACTGGACACAGCTGTTGTAGGTAACCATTGAATCTCTGGATTCTTCCTAACAGGCAGGCAAATGCAGCAAACACATTTATTCACTGGCATAAATGTCCCCTGCACAGTAAGGACCAACGCCTAAATCTTTTGGTGCCAATTTTTGATGAGGAGTGGTGCCTTTGCGATACAGAGCTGTCTTACTGGCTGTACTGCTGAATAATCTACCTGAAGGAAAGTTCACACCCACTCTTTCACTCCAGTAGAACTTTAGCCATGATCAATTCATTTAGAATGCTGATCAATAAGGCATATAAGCAATATTAAAACAGAGATGTACTGCCGTTGTTTTTAAAGATTTGGGGTAAAACTCAAGCAAAATAGTCCTAGTGAAAGCGCTCCTTTGAAGAAGTATCAGAATAATTATTCCACAAAAAATTAGACAGAAGTTCAATGTAAAACCTAACAGAGAAAAGTATACCTATTTCTACCAGTCAAAAAGAAATTATATTGTCTGAATTGTAGTTAATTTCTAGAGTTTTTGAGTTAAAAAAAGCAGCTACTGTCCTCGATTGGGAAGATTAGACTCCAGCCTCGCAGAACATTACTATGGTGACAACTGCTAAAGGAAATATTGTGATAGACAGCTAGATATTTTTAAAGAAATGAACAAAATTTAACCTTGCTGGGAGTGGGAATAGCCATAGTGACTTAATAGATCACTGCTGTTTTCAAGGCTGAAAGGTTGACATAATGAGTGAAAACTGCCAAAGACTCTGATGTCTGTTTGCTGCCTATCTTCCATCATGATAAGTGATGATCTTCCATCATTTCCAGCATGATTTGCTGTTTATCTTCTACCATGAAAGTGGTATTAAAAAATCAAAGAATCAATTAAAACAACAAAAAGTTTCAATAATAATTAAAAGCTTTCTCACACATTCAGTCTGCTGAGAAGCTCTTAAAGGATTGCTATAGTCATACTGGAATTCTTCTGTAACATCATTCTCAACATCATGCTTAGGGGAAATGCAGATGAAATTATTCAGTAAGTCCTTCTGAATCTTTCCAAACTGCAGCTTTCTGGATGGTTGTGGTTAAGGAATGGTATTCCCAAATTTAGTGAAACTGTGCTTGCACTCACTTCTCCTTGCGCTCTGGATGGAAGCACAATAGGCAAAGATCATGTGTTGAGACAAGAACAATTTACCAAAAGTCGTAATGAGATAAAAAAGAGTAGCAGCAACAATACGGAATAACAAAAGGATACAAAGAGAGGGTGATTTACATGTTAAATCCTCATCAAGCCCAGGACAATGAAACAATAGTGGACAGACCCTCTGCCCCCTTTCCCCCTGACCAAAAAGGAATACTCCTTCTTTTCGGACAGGAGAGAAAGAGTGCCTTTTCCTGCTGCCTGACTGCCCCTGACAACGATGTAAGATATCTTGGTCCTGCCCACTCCCACTGATCTGGTCCAGAATGAGGATATGTATACAGACATAGATAGTACCTTTTAGCAACTTATCCTGACATAACTCTTAAAACATCTATGAAGTGTAGCAGAAGACTCGGTAACATTTGTTATCTCAAGATAGCAGGGCTCGTGGCTGCCTTATTTATCTTATTTACACAATTAAAAGTTTGGATGTGAGTGAGAAACCAGCAGCACAACAGCAGCAGCAGCAGCATTGCACTGCATATGGCAGAAGATATGCAATTAATAAATCTGTCTGGAAGCAAAGATGTATCAGCATTGGCTATCAAAACCAGAATTCACATGGAGATCATTACAATTCAAACAGCTATTTGACCTGACTTTTTAAAAGACCAGAATAAAGTAGCCTGATTGAATTCCCCAGGGAATCTGGTGTTCAGCTGGGAGAGGCTTTAGCTTTGTTAACTGTCTATACACTGGCAAGTGTTTAAACTGGAATAATAAGGTTTGAATTCACAGGGTCAGCAGGCCAACTCAGAGTGTATTTTTAAAAGAACAGCATGATTTATAAAGCAACCAATAAAACTCAGAAACTAAGGTGGCATCTGCTCCATTTATTTCAAAAAAGACCTTGCAGAGTGGCAGAAAATTGCCTTATTTCTTTGTCTGGGTTAATTTGAAAATGTATCTGATTGTAAAAGCGTCCTTGGAGGACTGCCATCAGGTACAGTAGTCATATGCAACTCTTCTGGGCTGGCTTTGCATAAGAACCCTAAGAAATATTTCACTGAAACTGAAACCAAACCTGCTGTAGGAAGATGACAAGCACACATTCTCACCTTCAGGTAAGTTGGTGGTACCAGACAGAGCAAGTTCTTGTGTGGACCTGATTTATAAAAAGAACCATTAATTCTGCTTTACTTTTTTTCCTTTTCTTTTATTTTTAATTATAATAATCCATCGAGTAGCAAAGTATCAGTGGAGATGGTCTTTTAGGCCATCTTAGTCTGGTAACAATTGTAATTACATGGACATTAAATTCTTAACCATCTATGGTTTTTCCTCCTGTGTTTGAAACATTAACCTCTGGTTTGTTTCATTATGAGTTACACAGTAACCTTTTATGAAACCACCTCTAGCCTGATCATACAGATCCACTATAAGTCAAAAAGCATCTTTAGATTACCATGGAGCAAGCTTTGTCTTTGCACCTAAGCTGAAAATGTCACAAAGCTTATATAAATCAAATAAACAATTGCACATTGTCAGGATTTAGGTTTGTACTGCTGCTCTCACTATTACAAGCTTGCAAAGAATATTTCAGACTCACAGACTCAGTCAGCAGTTAAAATAAACAGCATTAACAAATCATTATGAATTTGTAATGGAAAGCAAAAGGCAAAATAAATACACATTTCTCATCTTAGAAAATGTTTGTTTAAATTTCCCAACAGAATTTGATACATTGTGATCACTTACATCACTCATTTCAGGCCCTGATGCAGATTTAGCTGCACTGCAGAGACTGTGGAAGTAAATGAACAATATACATTCAAAACCTGACCTCTACACCAGAACCCGTGGAAACATTACCATGAGAAGCCTGCATGTGTGATCTGAGGGTCTGTGCAGGTGAAGATCAGAAAATAGACATAGGTACTCTCTCTTCTGTTGAACTCTCTGTTAAAACATACCAGAATATTTTTCTCACATGTTTATCTAGCTTATATTACAGTACAAGAACCAAGTATAAGACAGTTCACTTATCTTAATGCAAGAGTTTATCCTGTCCTCACAGCTGAATCAGATCCTTAACAGGCCTTGTGTGCAACTGGAAAGGGTCACCATACCATACCCAGATAAAATTTCTGCACAATAACAGGTTCTAATAACTCTGCAGCACAAATCCATCATACGGACAAACTACGCCTGAAAATACAAATCTTAAGGCCTTCATTTTTATTTATTCTGCAAAGTATAGCTAGAATCTAAACAACTATAAAGGGCTGTTTTTCAAAGAAATTTTGAGCAGTTAAGCCCAGCTCCAGCAAAATACTGCTCAGTGGCTCAAGACAATCCTTTTCCTTCCCTATCCTTTGAAGATAACTTCTACTAATCATCAAACTGCATTCACCTTAGGAATTGTGCTAGTTCAGCTGTGTGTGAGCTTATTTGAAAGGTGCAGTTTCTACCTGCTAGCCATAACAGTCTCACAGAAAGTTACAAAGAGTAGGAAGAGTTTTTATTGCATTTTTTTATCAGTGAAATAAATTAAATCCAAAGTAAATGGGGCATGGGATTTCCAGGGTGAACTCACTTTTTATCAATAATTATTTCTTTTGCAATCAATGGTTAATTCTGACAACGATGTTCATGACTCATTATCATAGCTAATTTTTTTGAAAATTGTGTATAAAGGATATACTTTGTTCAGCTGTTTTTCAAATCTCTCCCTGTGGGTATAATTGATCAAAGCTGCCTCTCAGTTAAGCTCTGCATTCATAAGAAAGAATAACCTCTTGTCATGAAACATAAAAGTACTCAGTGTTTCTCCTCCTTGGGTAAACAAACATCTTATGCCTTTAGAGCAATCCAAAGCCCAAGGCAGGACAGGTGAACTTGCTCCAATGTAGTTTCTATTCTAACCACAGAGCATCCTCCTCATCTTCCTGAGGCAGAAGGACAGGGTGTTTCTTTGCATCAGATGTCAGAGCAGAATTTTGTCATCTCAACCAGAGTCATGAGGAGGTAAAGTGAAGGGTGTTGGCTTGACACAGAGCTACAATTCTCAATCATTATCTTCAAAGCAGGCAGCACCTTGTCACCAGCTGTCTGTTTTACCTGCTAATTAAGGTAAGACACCTTCACTTTGATGTACTGGGTTGGCCAGCAGCACAGCTTCTTCACGGAGTTGCTCACAGTATGTGGAAATGTATAATTCAAAGCTATTTAGTGTTTATTAATAGAACAAAGGAAAACACACCCATGTCTCACTTCTTCATCTACCTGAAGCATTGCTATGGAATGCTGACATGTAAATTGGCTTTTAAATAGTGAAAATCACCTGATCTTGGGGATAGGAAAATGTCAGTGTAATTTAGGAGCCATTGCTTCTCATGACCCTATCTCCCCTCACCCCAGATGGAAATATTGTCACTTCCAGTACCACAAAGATGATTACCTCACTGAATTAGTCCAAACACTTGTCACAAAATGGCAAAGCTGGTACTAGTTCATCCTTGTGTGTTTTCCAGATGTAACTGCTGCTGCAAGGCTCCAGTTGAGGTCACAGCACAGATCACACCTCAGATGATCTGCCACTGTCCCATGGGAGCCGCCGGTTGCCCTGCACTTTCCCAGGCTGGTCACACAGGCACATGTATAGGAGTTAAGGATGGCAATTTAAAGTGAAAACGTCCAGATATACAACACTACTGAATGACTGAAACTTGTACAGGCTTCAGCAGATATTTGTACCCAAATATGGAAATCTTTTGTGAAAAACTGCTGTTGTCCCTTACAGGCATGCCCCTTTATAGAAATAGAACTTCCACAGAATTGAGGAATGACATTATTAATACAGGATCAAATGATTTTCTGAACTATCTTACTAATACAGAATCAAATTATATTCTGAACTATCTTTTATATGTTGTTTTTTCTACTATAACCACATCCTGTAGCCACTACAAAATATTCCAGGTTTTGGCATGGATTTTTGTGTTTAGAGGATATCAAAACTCAGCAGTGCTTAGGATTTGGGGATACCAAAGCTTCATCTGTGGCCAATCCTACAGCTTGGCACCACTGAGAAGAGCTTGGTCCATCCTTTTGATACCTTCCCTTCAGATACTGACAGACACTGGTCATGTCCCCTCTCAATCGTCTGCTCTTGAGGCTGAATAGGACCAATTCTTGCAGCCTTTTCGTGAGAGAAATGCTCAAGTCCTTTAGTCAACTTTGTTGCCTTCCTGGACCTGCACCAGGAGCTTCATGTCTCTCGTGTCCTGAGGAGCCCAGAACAGGACACAGCACTCCAGGTGAGGCTTCATCAGGACTGGGCAGGATCACCTTCCATGACCTGCTGGCAGCGCTCTTCCTACTGTCCCCAGGATCCCACTGGCCTTCTTGGCCACCAGGACACACTGCTGGCTCATGGACAGCTTGTTGTCCACCAGGACCCCCAGGTCCTTCTCCTCAGAGCTGCTCCCCAGCAGGTCAGCCCAAGGTGCCCGAGGTTTTTCCTCCCCAGGTGCAGGACCCTTAATTTGCCTTTGTTGACTTTCAGATGGTTCTTCTCTGCCCATCTCTCCAACCTGCCGAGGTCCTTCTGAGCACTCCAGGGTATTGGCTACCCCTCTCAGCTTTGTGTCCTCAGTGAATTTGCTGAGGAGACACCTCTCCCTTCCTACAAGTCATGAAATAACAAGTTAAATAGTTCTGGGCCACGGTGACGTTTGCTTTCTTCCAGTCCTCAGCACCTCTCCTGATCCCCATGACCTTTTAAAGATGATCATGAGTGGCCTTGCAGTGGTGTCCCCCAGCTCTCTGAGCACTTGTGGATGCATCCACTCAGGGCCCACGGACTTGGGAATGTCAGGTTTGCCTGGATGGCTTCTAACCTAATCCTCCTTAATCAAGGGAAAGTCCCTTCCAACATTCCTTTACCCTGGACTCGTGGGTCAGAAAATACTGAGGGCTGGTCTTATCAGTAAAGATAAGGAAAGCAAAGAAGGCATTCAATAATTCATGTCTTCTCTGTGTTCTCTGTTACCAGGATTACCTCTTCTTTTAGTAACGGGCCCATAGTTTTCATTTTGTTATTGATATATTTGAAAATGCCCTTTTTTAATCCTTGACATCATTGACCAGATTTAATTTCAGATGGGCCTTAGCCTTTCTAATTTAATTTCTACTTACTCTGATCACCTGTCTATATTCACTCCAAGTGCCTGACCATGCTTCCACCTCTTCTGTATTTCTTGCTTAAACTTGAGTAATGAGAGGAGTTCTTTACTCACACATGGAGGTTTCTTACCCTCTTGGCCTGATTTCTTTCTCATTGGGAGGCATTGTTCTTGTGCCAGAGGAAGTGGTCCTGGAATTTTGACCAACACTCTTGGACACCTCTGGCCCGAAGGGTCTATTCCCATGGGATTCTTCCAAGAAGACCCCTAAGGAGTTGAAAGTTGGCTCTCCTGAAGCCCATGGTTGCAATCTTGCTCACTGTCCTGCTGCCTCTTCATTCCATACTGCACTCTGCCATCTTATGGTCCTTACTGTCAAGGTTGCCCCCAACCTTCATTGTTTTTGAGTCACTGGGAACAGGAGTTCATTACAACAGCAAACCATAGTGGATATCCCAATGGGTTTAAAATCCCATCTTTATCTGCATTTTTGCAGAACAACTTAGCATCTGTGTTTTAATAGATGAAGAAATCAATTTCACTGAAAGTAGTTTGGGTAGTGGATTTTACTTTTTCAACAGCATCCTGCTTGTAAAAGTGCCAGCACCATTGTTGTTATTGTTGGTCCTACTAGCTAGAAAGACTCCTCACAGGAGAAAAAAAAAGTGATGTGGGACACTCCATGAACTTCCATGTAAAAGGATGGACTGGACACTCTGAAACTCTCCTCTTGCACTTGTGGCTGCGTGTAGGAGGGTGGCAATCCTGTGTGCAATTGGGCTGAGACAGAAAAACTTTAATTCTGTCTAAAGAAACTTACTATAAAAGACAAGAGCTCTCACTGGTGTGTCAGGTCACTCAACTAATAGCAAGCAAACTTTCCGGATTGAAAAAATAGAAAAATCCTGCATAAGGAAAGCTGAGTTCTGCAGATGAACATTCCTGTCTAGGAGCCACAGCCAGATTGTGTGGTGTTTACCTGACTTCAGGTATGCACAGAGCTACAAAGAGATTCTAGCTGCCTCTCAGCTAGATTTCACTGCCTTCTGATTTGCTGTTGGATTTTTTTTAATCACGTTTTGATCTTCATTTGAGGGATCATAAATTGCAGTGAGAGCACTCCCACTGGCCTAATATTTTAGGATGGTGACAGCAGGAATAAGTCAATATTTCTTCCTTCAATAATTTACACAGTGCCATGCTTCAGAAAATGTGACAAAATGACAACCAATTCCTGTGATAGATACCGTGCTCCTGATAAACTCTGCAAGTCACTGCCAAAATTAATACAACCCATCAATTTGGTTCAATTTCTCTTTCAATATGGGCAGTTTCTTTCTGGTCTTCTTTGAAATGAAGCCCTTCACCAGTGAGTAAAGGCAGATCCTGAGCACTGTACCATCAGCTCTTTCCCCAGGACTAACCCCCATGCCTGTCCTTTCCTCTGTTGGGTGACAGGGTGGCAGCAGAGTGGCACCAGTGCCTCTCCTTGGATGATCATCACATGTCTTGGGTCACATGCCTCACTCTGCAACATCACCCATCCCAGAGCCATGGTGACAGGCACAGTGACAGGAGTCTGTAAGTCTTGTTTTTCATACCACACACTGGTGTTACCATCCTACAGCCCCTTCAGTATTTCTACTCTTAGCAAGGAAACCCACCATCTCTCAATGGCTATAAAAGATTCAAAATGGTGAAGGCAGAAATCTCATGGCTATTCACAGCTGCGGGACTTTGGATGTTGGCTGCCCTTCTTGTGGCCCCCAGCCTTTGCAGGTGCTAAGAACCAAGTGAAAGGTCCTTCACATGGGTAGGGACAATCCCAAACACAAATATATGTTGAATGGAGACTGGGTTGAGAGTAGACTTGAGGAGAAGGACTTGGATCTGCTGGTTGACAAGAAACTCACCATGACCCAGCCCTGGGCACTGACAGCCCAGGAAACCAAAGGTGTCCTGGGCTGCATCCAGAGCAGTGTGGGCAGCAGGGCCAGGGAGGGGATTCTGCCCCTCTGCTCTGCTCTGCTGAGACCCCACCTGCAGGGCTGCATCAGCTCTGGGGTCTTCAACATAAGAAGGACATGGATTTGTTGGAGTGAGTGGAGAGCACAGTCATGATGACCAGAGGGACAAGACTTCTCTCCTAGGAGGATGGGCTGAGACAGTTGAGGTTGCTCAGCCTGAAGAACAGAAAGATTTGGTGAGACCTTACAACACCTTCTAGCACTTCAAGGGAGATGGAGAAGAACTTTGTACAAGGGCAGGTATTGATAAGACAACTGGAAATTATTTTAGATTACCTGCTCAAAAGAAACTCTTTATTGAAAGGGTAGTGAGGCACTGAAGGTTTTTCCCAGAGAAGTCATGGATGCCCCATTTCTGGAAGTGTTCAAGGCCAGGTTGGATGGGGTACTGGGGAACCTGGTCTAGTGGAAAGTATGGGAGGGATTTAGAAGGAGATGATCTTTAAAGTCTCTTCCAACACAAATCACTCTATAATTCTATAGTTCTGTGACTTCCTCAGCCACTCCAGGGTTGGACAAGAAGCAGAAATGGCACAGACACATCCCAGTGGGAGGCTAGGTTTGGGTGTCAGAATGACTGTTTTGTGTAGCAGTAAGAAAACACAAGGATCTCTAGACCATAAAGGAGGGTTTAAAAAAGGAGCTGATTTTAGGTGGATAACCTTGATTTTGCATCACATTACCAGGATAATGTAAAGATCTCCATTCTTAATTCTTGAAGCAAATGCATCAGCCTGAAGGGCAGTCTCTGTTCCCCAGCAAAGTTGAGGCAAATAAAGGATATGTTAAAAGCTCTTTATGTTCAAATGGTTCTCAAAACAGGCTATTTTAACATGAGCCTCAGAAACTACTAGAACAATCTAGAGGATAATCTAATATGTTGTCACTACCCCTGTCAAGTAAAAAACTATTTCTTACTGCCCCTGTCAAGAGAAAAACTATTTCTTGTGAGTTAAAGCGAGATGTACATGGTGCTTTAACCATTGCCATCACCAAGCATTACCAGCATCCCACAGAGAGGTCCCTCCCTGCAGGGGAACATCAGCAAGCAGCCACAGCTCTGTGCCAAGATGGAGGAGCTCCAGATGAGGAAGCCAGTATCTGGTGTTTGTACTGGCTCTGGTCATCTGAAAAGGGAAAGGAGCCCAGCATTTCATTTTCTTGAGTTTCTGGGGAGAAGAAGTGTGAAAAAAATATGGACAGACAGAACTAAACTCTCCCTCAAATCTCCCAACAGAGACATTTGACAGGAGGACTAATGCAAGAGAAGAGCAATCAGGAACCAAAAGTCCCTGGAGCTGAGTTGTAAAATGTCCAGAAAATATGTTGTCTTGGCTTGGAGTGCTCCCACCTCCCACACTGGGCATAAAGGTGGGACACCAGCCAGGAGGTGCCTGTGCAGGAACAGGGTGGCAGAGAATTCAAACTTACCTCCTCAGTGATTTGTAGGGCTTCTGATAACCCCAAAGCTGCTGGGTTTTGAACAGGCTGTTCAGACAGCACTGCACCTTACCTTTCCATGCTCATGCTTTCCCTTCTTGGGCTTTGCTGTCGTGACTTTGATCCTCCCTCATGCTCTGTCATGCAACAGCATGTTTTCTCTCACAATCCACACATGGAAAAAAAAATATGAAAAGGTGACCCCATCTACATGCTTGCACTTCGTTACTTGATGTTGGTACTTTGGCACATGTGCAGTGTTTGGTCTGAAAGAAAAACCCAGATGAAAGGAGATAGAAACCATGGAGTTATAATTCTGTTAATTTCCATAACCAGCTGTGGCAATGGCCTTCAAAGTGCATGTCAATGAGATTCAGAGATTTGCTGCTATACATCCACTCTTCTGCCAACCAGCATTGCTCTGTTATCAATATTCTGCAGGCGTCTGCCCTTGGCTTTTGTCTGTGTGTGCCTGCATTGAATGTCACCACTCCCTTCCCTGGGTATGGCCATAGTCAATTATAATTATGCAAAGCAAACGTCAGCTCACACGGCAGCAAGCTCTGAAAAATGCAGTCTCCACGCTTGCCTCTTAGCAGTAGGAAGATCACAACTCTTTGGTGTTTGATTCTGATCTCACGCTTGTTCGCTGCTAATGGAATTTCCTCGACTTCAAAGCAGACTCAATTTGCACGGGAGTGAGATCCTTGCTCAGCCCCAGGAGTGTAAACTGCTCTCAGCCACTCATACATACTGGTCTGGGAGAGTAATAATCACTCCAGTGCAGAGTTCTTCTACTCCTTTCATAGCTGACATCCCACTGAAGACTTGTTAACAGCAGTGAATGCATGTGAATTCTTCATTTTCCAGTGCCTGATCTCCCATCAACACAAGTGGGATTAACCAGTCAGGCCCAATCACACCTGACCAGGATGACAGATTTTAGACCTTGCCTCAATGCAGTGAGCTTAGTGTTCATTTTCTAGTGGTTCAATTGGAGAGGTAAAAACCTAACAATCTAAGGAGGGGTTAATTATCACTAATATATTAACAATCTTGATTCATCTGAGAATACACAAAAATCTGGCTGATTTCATCACAAGGTCTCTCAATAAGTTTTGAATGTACTTGAGAATATGGAGAGATCTAAGTCAACTGTAAGGTGGTTGATGTTCTACCAATTTTCTAGAAAAGTCACCCTGAAACTACAGGCTTGTCAGTCTCACTTCAGTGACTGGTAAAAGCACAGAAATATTATTCTGGAACTACTGAAAAACACCTGAAGGGCAAGTCACCAGTCACAGTCAGCACAGCTTCATGAGGGAAAAGCCCTGCTTGTTGAATCTGATTTCCTCTTATCACTGGATAATCCACCTATCTGATCAAGGGAACTCAGTTGATGTAATATATTTAAATGTCAGTAAAGCTTTTGATACTATTTCTAACAGATCCTTCTGGATATTTCATGTGTGATGGGGGAACAGCTGGAGGACTGAACACAAAGGGTTATAATCAGTGGGGTTCCACAGGAGTCCTTCAGGAGCAGAATAAAATAGTAGCAAAATATAAAAAATAAGAAGTGTGCACGATTTTCTTTCTGGGTGTTGGGTGGTTCAGTTTCTTTCTTTTTTACTTGTGGAATTTTTGCCCATTGAGTTGTTAGGAAGCACTGATGGCTGGGTACTTGAGACAACAGGGAGGTGGCCAAGCTTCAGGGGGCAGGGCTGGGGCAGCTGCTGGCTGTCTCTCACTCTCGGTTTTAGGAAGAGGATACTTGGAGCAGTTGCTTGGGAATGGAATTTGTTGCTGCTGTCAGAACCCAACCCAGAGCTGTTTCTTCTGCCGTGGGGTGAGCCTCTGCTCGTGAGAGCAGCCACTGAACTGGGACCTTATTAACACCCACCTCACTAAAAGAGAGACCTATGACTATCTGCTCGGGTGCCTGGGATCCTGAGCTTGCCTCTCTCTGCCCTGCTGGGAGCCGGGCTGCTGCTGTCCTGTCCCTTCTGCTCCTTCAGCGCTGCTCCTTCAGCGCTGCTCCTTCAGCGCTGCTCCTTCAGCGCTGCTCTGAGCTTTCGCTGCACTGCAGCCCCACACCCTCAGCCTGTTGAGACCTCCCACAGCTCCAGAGCTCCTGATACACCAGCCCAGGACTTTTGCTCATCCCTGCCATTCCAGCTTGGTGTTCCTGAATCCTGCAGGGGCACTGGGATCGAATGCCCCAGGGGTTTGTGAAGCAAAGCCTCTCCTCCATTCCTCCCCGTCAGGGCCCAGCCGTCACTACCACGCGCTCCCTGAGCCACAGCGCCCCCTGCAGCGGCGGGGGAATCATTGCACCCGCCCTGCCCGGCCGGGAGCCACCAGCGCCCCTGGTGGCTGTGAGCGGGACTGCACCAAAGGGAAAGTGTCTGCGGTCGAGAAGGCCAGGACTGGATTCCTGGTGCTGTAGTTGCTGTTGGTTGTTTGCATAATATCTTTCCTCACGACAAAGAAAGACGTAAAATAACAAGCCAGATCTTAATGAGATAAATTATTCTAAAAGTTAGCAAATTCGTGCATCAAAATACTTTGGTTTTTTCTCATAAAATGTCCTCTAGCAATACATGCTGGCTAAAATGAGGTATTAGAATATCCATTTAAGACAACAGTCAAAATCAAGCCTGAGGGCTGGAAATTTCCACCATAAAATTTGCACCAATACCATCCATGTAAAAAGCAATATGGCAGCATCACAGCAACCTATAGGAACAGGACCATAAAGGACATCAGAGATGGACTGTGAGGCTTCAAACTGCCGTCATGATCAGATGAGCTTGCAGGCAGCTCTCCAGACTCCTCCCCCATAATAACACAAAGAAAGAAAATCATCCTGTTCCTTAGGGTGAGGGTCTACCTTGTGTTTTTGCAGACATCCACCAGACAGGAGCATGCTGTGTTTCCTCAGCACAGGTGATGCACTGCCAGTTCACACCCTTACACCACAGCCCCTCCAAGAGCTACTTCTGAGTGCGAACTACAAAATAAAGAAGGCTGTTTGCTGACCACATGAGAGCATACCAATATTTTCATGTCTTTCCAAAACATAAGCAATTGTTTGAGGAGAAAGGACAGTTGTTAACCTTCCTTATGGACAGAAGATGACAGGAGTGCTCAGGATTTGATGAATTCTCCACTCAGCCTCTGCCAAGAGTGCTCAAGGTTCCATGGTCTTACTGCTCCCCAAAGCTCGTGGTTTTGAGGGCAGTACTGTCCAGCCATCATCTTTTGGTAAGCCTTCAGCCTGAGAGACACATTTGCTCATTTGCTCTGCTTGAGAGTTACTTGTTTCTCTGGCACTGCAGCTGGCACCAGTGTGGGAAAATGAAGAATTGATATATTTGTTCTGGCTGAAGAGCAGGAAGAAAATGCATGATAGTCAGTGGGGGACAGCCAGCACAGCATTAACTGCAGTGTATTCTGCTGGTTTTTCCAAACTGGATTAAGCTGTTTGGCAGAAAATATCAGGCTAAACTCCATGCATATTACAGAATATTCATAATTACATGCATTAAGATACATCTGTTAAGATATATGCAGATTACAAGGCATGGCAGTGAAGATGCACCAGATCAACACAAATGTAGGAATACTTATTAGAATTTTAAATTACTACTTTCACCTTTTACACACTAGCAGTCCCCTACATACCTTGTGCCAAGATCCTAAAACAAGCACACTAAGCAATTCATTTCCCATTTTGTCAGACATTCCTAGTCTCCCTCAAATTATCTAGGTTTGATAAATCCTAAGGGTATAATTTTCTTCATTTTTCCACAGTCTTTTACCCACCTAAAGGGGTTAAAATTCAGATTTCTGCATTGCTGCTTCTGCATTGCATCCAAAACCACAATGTACTGAAGCTTCATCTCTGTGTTGATGCATAGTACAGTGAGTACTTTCTTTAGACTGAGGACCCCAGACACCCCAAGGAATGTATGGATTACCTCTACAGAGCCTGCAGAAGGCAACTAAGGCAAGTAAGACCATGTCAGCAGGCTAAAATTTACTATATATGCATGTGTGCAATCACTAAAACCAAACTAAACAAAATTAAACAAAACCACCAAAAAAACCCGCCTCCCAACAACCCTCCCAAAACAACCAACCCTAAGGACTGCTATAGTCTAAATATAACTATGATGACCTGTTTTGCCTTAGTGTGCATACATCTAGGATTTTACCTCCAAAGAGGAAAAAATGTTTTTCACACAAGACAGAAAAAGATGGTGAATTTTCCTATTTGTGCACTCTTTAAGGTTAATAATCTAAAATAATCTAAATAAAAATAATCTAAATAATCTGAATAACCATTAATAATCTAAAACCAATGTCAGAAATTAGTTCAGTATTAAACTATGTTGGATCAAGGACTGTTTGAGTTTTGATGACTCCTCTCTAATTCGAGGATTTTCAATGTTGAGGAAACTGTGTGTGACTCAGTGCCCCAGAGAGACAGCATATGCTAAGGGGTGTACATGACCACTCAGAGTTGAGCTTGATGTTGGAGTGGCGTGAGTGGTTTGAATGGCACTAGTCTAACACGAAAATGTATTCCTCAAGAAAGTACCAATTTGGAAATGGACACATTTTCAGGCTCCATTATTTCTCTTCAGCTCAGCCTCTGCTCCTGTCTGAATATAGTGAAGCATACAGAGTCTGAGCAGGCATCCATCACTGAAAGGAATGCCCCTGCTTTTTAGGGACTTATCTTTGCCTCTGTTTTCCTCTTTGCATTGCTGCCTCCAGCTCCCTCCTCCTCTCCTGCAGCACTTCCCTCTCCATCAGCTCAGCAGCTGGGCTTGTAATCAGTCTGAAGTGACACAGTGTTTACCAGAGAGTTAAAAATAGAAAGATGGCTGGTTTTTTTTTTTTTATTTCCTCAGTAGTCTATACCTGCAAAAATGAAGTGGCTGGTACTTATGCTCCTGTGACAGGCAGGTAATCCCTGAGATCATGTTTTCTTTCTTAGCCTGCCTGTTAAAATCAATCAAGCGGCCCCTGGTAAGACTGGCAAGGTTGCAGAGTAGATATAAATTGGGCGATGCAGGAAGGAAAGGACAAGCTGGAGTTCATACCTCCCTCTGTTTAAATCCCAATACAGAGGAGCCACAACACAAATACCTCAAAGTATGTCAAGTGTGAGCAACTATTTTAGCATCAGCTAATGCTCTATTATTACTGAATGAGTAACAGCACGGTATCAGGAATTATTCACGTTGGGTGGTGGGTGGCAGAAAGCCATTGCATGTTTTGTTATTATTATGACCTCGTGTGGAAAAACTTCACCTTTAACCTTACAGAAGTGTGTTGTTTTTCCCTAAGATACTCAGAGGTAACTGGCACGCTTCATTTCTGCTATGGTCCTTTGGACTTCCTTTCCTCCTCTCCTCTGGCACGTTTTTAGACACGCCTGGTGGTTGAGATGTGGTGGGGTGTAGAGTAGAGGAGGATGCACTAAGGCTCGCACACTCTCAGACTGTGTAATCTTCCTGTCCAACTCAGTACGCTGCCACTTAGTCAAACTTTGGTGTGACAACTAGTCTCTGGCCCCTTTGTAGCCTGCTCTCTTCATTACACTGGAGATTTTGGAGATTGTCACTTGTCTCCCAGTCTCTCACTACGGCTGCAGCTGTCTGAACCGTAAATTGCAATCACTGCAAGTAGCAGGACTGGGGAGAGCATAGGCATGCAGAATTGAATCAATCCAAGGGTTTGTACATTTGTACACATTGTACCAATTGTACCACGTTGGCTTTTTTTTCTGCCATTTGCTCCGTGCAACAAGATGAGGCTCTCAGATGAGGTAATGCACATGGAAGGCATTAATAATACATTGTGACAGGTATAGTAAATTAATTTGGAGACTACCGCAAACAGTGTGAGAACACAGATCTTATTGCAGTTTCTTCTGTGGAAAGATGGCAAAAATATCTCTTTCCTAGTAATTTAAGAGACCACAGTTGCTTCCAAAATACTTTGATGAAAACTTCAGCTTTTTAGACAAGAGAGACTCCTCTTGACTGGCTGGAGTCCAGGAGAGCTTTAGCAATTTAAACCAGCTGAAACCATGGCCCATAACATTGTGTTTACACCCTCAGCCCTAGAGAGCATTTAAGCAGGACAGATCCAAGTTTCTACAGCCAGTGGAAAGACTAACAATAATTTCAGAGCTAAGCTGAGCCATTAGCCAAGCTTTTAGATTAAATGGAGGCATGTATGAAAACAAGTCAGATTTACAGTTCTGAAAGAACAGTTTTCAGAAGGTGAACTGATTAGTGAGTCCAGTGAGTCCAAAGAGTTGTAAGGTACTTCAGCTGAAGGAGACCTATAATTTATATTCAATAAAAGCTGCAAGCAACTCTGTAATTCACTTCAGAAGAAAAGGAGGAAAACTTAGGAAGGGGCTATAGACCAAAATGGATCCTTAGAAAGTCCAGCAGAGTTAATCAGCAAAGAAAACTTAGTTTCAGAGGCCAGGAAGTACAGGGCTGGGGTAAACATTGCCAAAAGTCAAACCAAGTTAGAAGTTTGCAGAGGAAATTAAATAGTAATAATAAAAGGAAATCATAAAAAGTTATTTAGCTATTGAAATAAAAATATTTTAGACAAGAAAAGAAGTGATGTTTTTATCCCTGAGAAGATTAATACTGGCATAGGTGTGTAAAAACATTAAGTGAAGCTCAGCTTTGGTTTTCTGTAAGAACATTAAACTCTGGAGAAAAGGAGGACAGATATGGGATGAGTGTCAGGAAATTGAAAATACTTCCTCAGGGGAGATACAAAACTCTGAGAGCTGGATGTGCTCAGCCAGCAGAGATCCCTCACTACAGGACACTAGAAGACCTGGCAACCAGTCTATGTAATTTTGTCAAGCTGTGCAGGAGAGGGATCCACATGACTTGGGAACAGTAAATATAGTAACCTTAATTAAGAAAGCAAACTTGCATCTAAAGGCCTGTTGGCTTGATTGCAATAGTATGCAAGAGTATGTGAAGGATTTTAAGTGAAAGGAATAATTAATGATATGATGATTAACGAAAAATAAAAGAAAGAACACAACAGCTGGAGAGTACCAGGCCAGCCTAAAGGTTCTGCTTGCAAGAGTGCTGATTGATTGCTTTAAGAAAGGTAATTGCAGCCAGGTGAAGCTGTAGAAACATCTGAGAGGCACTTGTGATATGGAAAATCACTAGGTAAAATGAAAAATACTTAAAGGAAAAACACACAAACTGTAGCAAGGAAGTCAGAAACGACTCTAAAAAGAGATGGCAAGCAGTTGTGTTAAAGGACAACTTGAAGCTTTTTCTGGGAACCAGAATCTTTTCACAGCTGTCTCTGTAAAGGACTTCAGCTGAAGAAGTAGGAGTGTGTTAACGAAATTTGCCCTTTAGGTATTTGCAGGAGACAGTATGGCACAGAAAGACACCTCAACATGGTACAGGCAAAAACAGATAACCTACAGATCAGGAAAAACAGTGGTAGTGTGAAGTTTAGCACTCATTTCAAGACATTGTCTTTAACATCTAACAGGGGGATTTCTGAAGTAGTCTGGGGATTTGCTACTACATCTCTCCAAGATTCTGGGGAAGTGAAAGAGAAGGAGAAAGGGTAATTTTATTCACTTACAGGAGTAACAATGAGAGCCCAGGGTGATAGGGCTGTACAAAAGGCAAATGTCTTCACAGACATTGTTAGGGAAAGTACTTCCAGTAGACACAGGGAAGTGTTCACAGTCTTGCACAGCGCATTAATTGGAATATCAAGAACAAGGCTAAAAACTCACATCCCAGAAAAAGAAATTCATACAGCAGAGCTAAGATGAAAAATTTTACTCTGCATGAAGACTCTCAGAGAGTTCAAGGGCTCTAATGTAATTGAAATACTAATGAACTGGTTGAGTGTACAGCCCCAATATTCATTTTGGGTTGATAAAACAGGTATCCTTGCTTTTATGCCTTTCTGTGGATCAGCCCTTATCTTCTAGTCCTAGTTCCCTCAGAAATCTCTGAGGTGGTAGTGACTTGAGGGAAGGTGTACACCTGATGGTGCTTGTCTCTGTCTCTGGTAAGTTACCTCCTGTTCTCTACAGAGTTTGAACTTCCTCACCTTTCACACTTGGAGAGGTATGAAGAGACATCATTAAGATAAAAGGAAGCAGTAATCAGAGAGGTTGGTTTTAAATCAAATCTGTCATCATATCTGGATTTAGGAACCTAAAACAACCCACTGGGTAACAGAGGTCTGTCTGTAGTAGATATGAATCCTACACTGAAGACTAGATACAAGGTTGTGCTTTTTTATTCAAACAACATGAGGAGGGAAATCCTAGTGAGGTTTTTATATAATAGATTAATTTCTAAAGTAATCATGCAGGCAAAGGGTTAGGAGGTCTGAGTACTCTCCTCAGCCTGGAAAGCTCACACCTCTATTAGTCTAACATTATATGAGATTCCTAACCCGTAAACTGTAGGTGAATCTGAGACAGTTCAGGGAGATAATTCACTTTTTGTGTTCAAGTCATGTCACTTAGCATCTTAAAACTGAATCTTTGTGAGACTGAGGAGGAAGAAAGCCAGAGGAAAAGAGCTTATTAAAAGGGGTTGTCTGAGAAAATAGATAGGCAGGGCAAAGAGCATGAGCCTTGTTCCCTTAAGAAACTGAAATAGTTAATTAAAAGGAACAGTTAGCCTTTTCCTGGCAACAGGAATGCAGCCTGCCATGTGACCCATGTTACAAACAGATGATAATTCCTCAGAAGACCCAGAATGGAAATACCTGTGTCCTTGTGCACAGAGTAACATGATGACATGCGGCTTGGATCACATCCTCAAAGGACTTACAAATAAAGACACAGAGGTAGTGAACCCCAGACACATATAGGTGTTGAAATAGATGCCCATCTGTCCATTTCATCTGTTCACCACTTGGGTTAGCCCTTTGGGTGAAATTCCTCACACCTGATCACCATGGGGCATGAAGTCAAAACCAGTTCTCCAGGTGTCTCCACAGCCAGTGAAAAGTGATTCATCATTCCAGATAGAACAGGATCAGTGTCCCACACTGAAACCAACCTGCTGTCTTCACAGGTACCCCTGCTGGTTACAGGTAGAACTGGACAGCCAGCTGAGATGACAAACCCTGTGTCTAAGAGCCATCACCAAGGTGGGACAAATCCCACCCTGTGCTCCTTGCCACACAAAGATCCCAGTCACAGGAACCTGGGCTCCATCAGGCTTCAGATGCTTTTGGGGACTGCATCTGGCCAAAGGCACGGGCGAGGATGAAGATCAGTTTGCTTGTGAGAGATTTCAGGCCAAGCAGCTGTGGATCAACGAGTTTAATAGCACCATTGGCAAAGAGGATAGATTTTTGCAAGTTCGGCAAACATAAATTCTTCATTTAACTTGGAAGATTTACAAGCTCCCCTGGTGTAGCTGGTGTAGCTTGCAAGCTTTGTGACCAGATTAAGCCAATGGGACTTATGTACTATGAGTGCCAAGTAGTTCAGATGTTCCTTTCTGTCCTTCAACCTTTAAAAGGAAAAAAAAAAGTAAACAACTACCATTAAGAGTGAAAAACAGAGTTTTCAAATCCCAGGAAATCTCAAGAATCAGGGAGCCCTCTGCAGAAATAATTTTGTCCAATTTATCTTCCTCTCTGTGAGATGTGTTTATCATGAACATGTAGCAAGACCACAAAAATTGTTATTATTTTACAGCGGGCTACATGCATTTAAGAAATATCATTCCTGTTTCAGGGCTTGATTTCTTATCCTGATTTTTTTCACTGACTTTAATGGTTCACTTTGCGTTATCTTCCCATTAGGAAATGACAAAGTGATTACAAAAGCCAGCTTGATGCAGGAGTTCACTTACCATACACCTACTAATTTTCCTGTTTGCATTTGTGTAACAGGGCTCAGCAGGTGTAGATAAACAAACAGGAGTCTTGCAGATCCAGAAGTCTAATGTAAAGAAAGAAGCAGGTAAGCAGAGCTAACTCCTTAAATCCAAATAATTCTGAGTTCATTGGGTACAAACATGGTTTGGAAGAAGCTGAAGTACATTAACAAGGAAAATGTTAAGAGGGAACATTATGGGGCTGTTCCACCTACTGTGCATCCAGAGTAGAAAGCAGTAGAAAGCTTTTGAGTACAGAGTTTGATTGAAAAAAACCTCACCTCAGAACAATTCACTGAGCAAAGCAATATCAAAGCCCTGGGTGTGTTCAAGGTAGAAATTCTTGTACCACCTGCAGAGGTTGCACCCTCTGGGAGCCTGACCCAGCCACCAGGATGGGAAGGGATTGGTGACAATTTTTTCTGTGTGTGCGCAGAAGTACCCAGCACTACAAAGGTGCCATCAGAAAACAAAGAAGTGTCTTTCACCTTTTCTTTTTCAACTTTTCACCCTCATGAGGGTTGTTTGAAGCAACAGAGCTCTTGTGCCTCCTGTGACCCTTGTGCCGAGGTGAAGTTCTTGCTACAAGAACAACACCCTGAAACACCTCTGGTATTTATGACACATTGCTTAACCTAATGGGGCCCAGGGCCATGGCAGTTTCACAAAAGCCTGATTTTGATTTTTTTTTTAGAAGAGATAGTAAGTGTAAGATTCCAGGAGTCAAGATAGGTGAACATTCTCTGGAAGTGCAAATGTGACTGTAAAACTAAGATGCTCGTGAGGGATGAGCTATGGTTTTAGTGCTGTGACTTTTAGCTTCTATCTGGAGTAAAATGTGAGGACAAGTAGTAAAATCCCATCAGGCATGTCAGGCTCTGTGAGCCATGTTTAGTTAATTGCTGAGTCAGGGCATTTGAATATCAATCTAGGTATGCATCATCTTTTCCATAAAGTCCAGAAAAGATTCTAAGTTGATTTTAAGATTTTTTGAGTTTTCCTTAAAAAATCTTGCCCTTTGGCTTCACTATCTAGACTCTGCTTTGAAGTTATTCTACTATTTTTTTTCATATGTGCTTATGTATACACATGCATATACATTCCTTTTCTACCTTTTTAAAAGAACTGCCTTCTTTTAATACCTAAATATGTGTGCCTGCATATGACAGGTCACAATTGAAGAACTTGAAAACTGGTTATTTTTATCATTCTTTCCCTCACCTCCTAAGAAAGCCTGATTTTACCACTTTTATCTTGGACCTTCTGAGCTTTCCAGTTCATTGCCCATTGAAATCACATCTGACAAAGGGAGAGAAAGTTTAGTTCCTAGTTTTGATAAAATCAGTTACAACTTAGAGAAGATTAATTTCTTCAGTAAAGGCCTGTTTTAGGGGTACCAACTCCTCCACCTGCCAGTTTGGTATTCTCCTGAACAGCTTTCTGCTGGTGGGGTGTAGCAAGGAGTTGAGAAGGGAGGACTGGGGAGTGAGTGGGTGGAGGGCAGAAGAGGAAGCTGGAGTCTTTTGGGGGACCATGACTGTGAGGTACTGGTGGTATTGCTCTGAGGTAAGGGTAGGTCGTTCTCATATGCTGAAACTAAGAGACATATCACAGCCTAACCCCATTGTAAACATGAAAAGAAAATGGTATCACACTCCCTTCAAAGATGGCATTTGTGTACCTAGACAGTTCCCAGACACACTTTCTATTCCACCAAAAAAACTCCCATGTCACTATTAGTGGGAACAGACCAAGAATGAACCACTTGGAAGAGATTTTTCTATTTCTGAATGGAGAGGAGTTTCACTTTATATGTATCTTCTTGGTAGGCTGAATTATATAACAGTGCCTGCTTCCAGTGGCTAAACCTGGAGTTCACTTATATGCAGGCCAGCAATCTCTCTTTTTTCAATGTATTTCTGCAGTGGAAGAATAATACAATTCTCACTAGATTCCTGACTTCAGCTCTTTTTATAATGAACTGTAGTGCAAGTGGGGTTTTTTGCCCTTCTTTTGAAACAGGAGGCAAGAGGACATTGCTGACTGGTAGATCAGCTCCAGATCAAGTCTTTCACAAAGAAGAGAACCCAATTCCAGCAAGGTCAACATTACTTCCGATTTTCTTGTGGCAAAGTGGATGCATTAACACTTGCTGTCTCTGACTGACAGGCTTAAATCTTGGCTGTTGCCGCTCATGATAAGCTCTGATACCCATCTATGCATCAGCTTCAGCACTGGGGCTCTGCCTGCATCAGCACAAAGCTATTCTACACAGCATTGTTTGAATCCCGGGCACTTTTTCTCTTAATGATCTAGACTCTAGCACAAGCTTCAGTTTTATTTTCTCCCAGGACAGCATTTTTCTGTGGAGACCTACCTTCTGCTCCTGCAGAACCATGGGGGAAACTGGAAACCATCTGTAGCATCCTCAGTGACAATCTTAATGCTGACAATAGTGCCATTATTGGGCATTGAGCTGGCCCTACACAGTGACCTGGGGACAGGAAAATACAATGATTTAATCACAATGTCACTAGCATCACTTGTTCTCTTTCCGGCAAGTGTCCACTCTACTTCAGTTTCATTATGACTCTCAGAATTCCATTATAGGCAAGTTCATAATCTGCTGTGCTTGAATTAGTGGCAGCAGTGTAACTTGTATAACAAATTGTTTTATTGTTAGCAGAGGCTAACACTTTGTCACCTTTGTCCCTAGCAATGTCTTTACATCAGGTCCCAGGAAAACACCTTCCTGCAGCACCTCAGGGTACCCAGCATACACATCCCTGGCTGCTCCTTACATGCTGCATCCTGCCAAGCACAAACATTCCCAGTTGTGAGTCAGGCCTCAACACTGTGTGAGAGTCTCTTGAAAAACATCAGTAATTCTTGGTAATTTTATTCTTGAGGAATGCTTGGGGAGTTACAGCTTGCAACTTGTTTTATAGAAATGCAGGAAGTATTGTTCTTGTGTTCTCGTGAATCAGGTTGTCAGATCCCCATAGGAGGCCAGGAGTCTCACTGCTTTAATTGCAGCCTGCTTTTGGATCCCAGCTGAAGGCAACAGAGAAGAACAGAAATCTCCTGCAGCACTTTTTTGCTCTGACTGGCTCTGATGATGAAGGCAAGTGAGATGATATAGTTAATCTTTACCAGGGAAGGCTAGAGAGGGGACCCTGAGCTATCTAGCTCCCAGCTAAAGCTGCCTTGGCAACAGTTTAATGGGCAGTGGCCTGTACTTGAAGGACTTCAGGAAGAGATGTAATCAACCATTCACTATCTTTCTTCTTTCCATTAAGTTCAAAGTACTGTATAATCACTTCAATTTTCTTTCGGTGGCGATAAGGCTCAAGCATAAACCACAAAGCCTGAACTCTCAGTCAGCCTCTGTGTTTTATCCTGGATTTATCATCAGCTATCATCAGATTCTGTCTTTCTGCCTGACCCCGTATGGAAACTGGCCTCCAAGGAGGGTCAAGTATTCACTTTCATACTCCTCTGTGCTGAAATGCTTTTCCTGGCAAGATTAGATAAAGCAATTTCTTTTCATTTCAGGCCATCCCAAGTAGATGCTTTATAAAAAATCTACTTTAAAGCAATTATTTTTCTCATTTGCTATAGGTTTATAGAGTGAGAGGGTCAGGCTATTTTTATAGTCACTGTGCCAGGAACAAAGTCCAATAATTTACTCTGCTTGTAGAAAAAAAAATTTATCTTAAAAAGGCCTCTAGAGGGTATTGTCAAAGACTCTTTTCCCATTCACCACCTGGTCAGAATCTTCAATATGAGTCAGACACAAATCCAGTAAAAGCATTTAAGGTTGTAGTTTAAATAAGTGTAAATTAAGTAAAATTTGCATTTTTCTGCATTTTACATGGATCAGCCGTTGATGAAACATAGAGGCAATGCTGGCAGCAGAGGCTGAGATTTTTCATTCCCTGAGTCCTCAGCATACAACCCTTTTCTTGCTCACCAGGAGAGGCTCCTTGGTATTCCTTGCAGCTGCACCAGGTACAGGGGAGAGAAAAGTGTCATTGGCTTTCCTATAGCCTGGAGTGAGAACAGCAGCTGGGAGAGTCTCCTGAGGGGTGGAGAATGAAGGTTCCTACCTCTGTGAAGAAATTATTAAATATCTCCCTTCCTGCATGAATACTCTTTCCACTTGGCTCTCAGTGAGCTTGTCATTTAAAGGTGGGGTCATACTTTGGGATGGTTTCTGAAATTTTCCTGAAAGCCTGGGGCACCACCATCTTGCAGGGACCTCAAGTGCACACAGGTGCACACAGTGATGGTCAGCCTGCCCAGGCTGTGACTGGTGACCTCCCAGCTGCTGCCCTAGATGTGTGCAGAGCTGCAGCTCCTCCCCCCAGACCCAAGTGAGTGTTTGAGGCCATGCAGGCAGGTGTTGCAATTCTGGAAACTGAGAATTTTGGGGTTTAGTATACTAAATATAGTAATATATGTGAAGCAACATGGAGGATTTAAGGTATTGTCTAAATCTTTCTTCTTCACCTTCTTCTTCATGGTTTTGGGTGGTTTTTTTTTCTTATTGAGTGAAAGAGTCTGCATTGTGGGCCTTGAGTGGTCAGTTATTGGGTCAAAAGTATAAATAATATAGGTGTCATCTTGTTATTGAGTCATTAGCACTTAAATAACCTTGGAAAGAGTTAGAGGCATCGCCATTTCCTACTTTGCTAGCTAGAACTCACAACTCGTGAGACTGTACTTAAATAAGAATTAATAAACATCTGAGTCTGAACACGAAACTGCATCCTGTGCATTAATCCCATCTCTAACACAAAGAAAAGAAGATAAAAGCCTCACAGGCAGGTGTTGGGGCTTGTCCTTCTCATACGACCAGACAATCACCCACTGAGGTGCACAGCCCGTGTCATCAGCTTGGCAGTGATGCTGCACCACTTTGAATGATGCTGCCGTTCTGCCTTACTTTTCTGCAGCTCACAGAAGGGATTTCCACATTCCTCTATCTCTGATACAATGTCTTTGATGCCCAAATGTAGTCCCATTGCCACTTTACCTTGGAAATTCTCTCTGCCTGAACTGTAGCCAATGTGAAGACTGACACATACAGTGTGCACTGATGCCTTGGCCACACCACACCTCCTTGCTTGGGGGAAAATTCTGAACCCCAAGGCTGTGTCCCCACCTTTGGTGTAGGGAGGCACTGCAAAGGAACTGCCTTGGGCAGCAAGGGGCATGCATTTACTGGGGAGTGGAACAGCAGGGTGAAATCCCCTGCTCTGAAACCCACTGTCAAATGCTAAGACAGAGTCTGTCCTAGAGTGATTTTATGATGTTTGTATCCCCAGTCATCTGTTCTGTTTGTGCCGTATATTGAGTTCTGTGCCTTTGAGACTGGTTTTGAGAACAAAACAACAAGAAGAAGCATGCAGTTTGTTTTGAAAACAGCGTCCACTCCTCTGCATTCCTTCTCCAGGACCATGTTCAGCTGAGGCATGGACAGCAGCAGGACAGAGACCTGCTTTGCTCCTATTTAATTTAGCTAGCTGGGGAAGAGAAGCTTTCTGGACTGTTTTTTCCCCTTTTTTCTTGGCACTGTTTAAACCTGCTCCAGACTGGAAAACCCAGAAGAGCACCGAGAGCTGGCACCTGCGGCCTACCAAGGCCTGGGCCTCTGAAGAGACTGATAAGAGACTGAGTGAGCTGAGCTACCCATGGCAAGGACTTTCTGAATTTACCATCTCACTTCATAACAATGAGAGGTTTTATTGTTTCTTATCATTAATTCTTTATGTTTGTGAGCACTCTGTTGAATAAATAGTTTTTTCCACTTTCCTCTGAAGAAGTTCTTTCCCGGACTGGTTGTGGGGAGGGGCCATTTGGGTTTGCTCCCCAGAGGGACACTATTCAGGGATTTTTCTCCCAAATTTGCCCTAAACCAGGACACAGTCATAGCTCTGGAATTAAATCAGTCACAGGGCAAGTATCACCAGCATCCTTGCACACCTTCTTACACGTATCTGCATTGATACAAACGTGCATTTTCTCCTGTGCACATGGAACTATGATGCAGTACACAGCTGGTGAACCCCACTAGACCAATTACATCCCAAAAATAAAATACAGTGTGTGTCTTTATATGAGGGTCTTGATCATGTAGAGAATGAGGGATCTTACCTATGTGTAAAAACAGGACAAGACACAGCAAGGACACAGAGCACTTGCAACCTGCTTTGAAGCAGTGAAATTTAATATTACAGATATGGGTGGTAACTCCCCCCATTGTGAAGATTACCAGACACTTTACATCGTAAGATCCTCTTTTCAATTCCTTGTACACTAAACGTTGACTGTCTGGATTGACATTTATGTATGCCAGATGTTTGCATCAGGTTTCTGCAGTAATGGTTTCTGCAGTAATGGTTTCTGCAGTTGTATAAATTGCAGAAAGCTGTAGTATGGGCACTTAAAATTACATGACTAGGTGTGCTCATTTCAGCTGGGGTAGAGTTAATTTTCTTCACAGTTGCTAGTGCAAGGCTCTGTTTTGGATTTGTGCTTAACTCAGGGTTGATAATAAAGAGATGTTTTTGCTGTTGCTGGGCAGGACTTGGACAGAGCAAAGGCCTTTTCTGCTTTTGGTACTGCCACACTGGGGAGGGGACTGGGGGTGCTTGGGAGGAGACACAGCCAAAGACCCCACAGACCCACAGACCCCAACTGACCAAAGGGGTATTCCAGACCATGTGGCACCAAGCTCAGTGCATCAGCTGGGGAGAAGAAGAAGGAAGGGGGAACATTTGGAACAATGGTGTTTGCCTTCCCAGATCACCATCATATGTGACGGAGCCCTGCTGTCTTGGCTGAACACCTGCCTGCTCACGGGAAGGAGTGAATTAATTTTTTGTTTTGCTTTGCCTGTGTGTGTGGCCTTTGCTTTCCCTATTAAACTCTTTTTCTCAACCCATGAGTTTCCCAGCTTTTAACCTTTCAATTCTGTACCCAGTCCTACTGGTGGGAGAGTGAGTGAGGGATAGTTTGGGGTTTGGTTGCTAGCTGGGGCTAAACCATGACACTAGTGAAGATATCTTACTTTGCATTTGTTAAAAAAGTCTTTCTGAGCCCTTTGCTCTGAGCAACCAAGGTGTTGTAACCTTTAGGCAAGATTTGACAGGGTGAATAAGATTGCTTTCTTCCTACACATCTACCTTCTTGGGAAATTGTTCCCAAATTTGTGCAGTTTGTAAGTTGACAAAAACCATCCCTACCAAATGGAGGCCTTAATTTTTTTTTATTTACTGTGAAACTCTGAAGACTACTTAAGCAAAAACTGTCCTGCACACATTGTGGTGTGTTCACACTTGCAGAGCTCTTGGTTCCCATGTCCATTCATCTTCTGTGGCTGACTGACAAAATCCAGTGGGGGAACAAAGCTCTCCTTTTCCCTGCCATGACCACAGACTCAGAACCCTGAACACTAGATAGAAGGGGGAAAAAAAATCTCTACTCAGATGCAAGTACTTTAGCACCTACCCTCACCTTACTTGGGATGGAAGGGACCTGACAAGACCAAGGAACTTTTTTTGGCTGAGGTGGGAGGAAAGGACTAGTGCCCACAGTAATAAAAGATACCACAGATCTTGGGGACACCACACACACACTTGCTCATCTGAAATCTTACTCACCTGCATCTCAAAAAATGCCTTTCCTTGTCCATTCCATGGATAAAAAAATACTGCATATTTTTCTGATACTTAAGCATCTTTCTTTAAATTACAGCTTAAATATATTAATGGGAAGTTGGTAAATACTTGTTCTCACACCTGTGCTGACTTTTAATAGTGCTTTTCTTGCTTAGGTAAGAATCTACATTTCTTGTCTGCATTTGTAGGCTGCAGAGATAATGGTAGACTGATGAAAGACAGAATCAGCATGAGGACCTCAAAAAGAGAGACTGGAATTTCAGTGTGGGGAAAAAATGGAGATGGGGTGAGATGGCTCATGATCTAAGCCCTAAGCTGGAATTGTTCATTGTTCATCCTCTACTGGCTACAAAAAAATTAAAACCTCATCTTTTGTGTAATGGGACCAAATTAAAAAAAAACTAATGCAAAAAGCAGTGGACTATAAGAAACACCATTTGGTCCATCTGGGCAGCAACTACAACTTAGTACAAACCTCAGGTACATGGTAATATGGTTTTTCCAACAGTATCTGACTAACAAATGTTTCACCCTCAAGGGTGAAACATATGCTGTTCCAATAACAGTAGAGAAAGTCTGAAGTAGATAGTCTAGTAGCCCATATACTCAAAACTAAGTCTCAAAACTTAGGGCATAGTTCTGATTCTACTAATTCTGTACTTCAACTTGCCCACTCTAAGATGGACCTAACTTATTGTTATCCTACAGAGCTAGTGGGAGAATATATTCATTATTGTTTGCAAAGCATTCAGGCTTCATAATGGTATGTACCACAGAAAAGCCTATAAAGAAGTTAATAACTTCATTCTTGCAGCACAATTTATAGGGATGAGTAATAAATAAGGTGTAAAACCTCATATTAAATTGCGAGACTGGAATGAAACACTGAATAATTGCTCACTAAGGGGACTCATCTACCCTGTGCACTAAATGAGGCATAGGCATATGGGAAAATTAATACAGGTTATTCTCAAAATTGTGCACGCTGCATAAGGTAAAAAGAGCAACAGAAATAAGAGCACACAGCCAATCTTCATTCTGGCATTTAGTACATTTGGGTTAATTGATAGAGCAATCTTAATAATGTGCTTTAGCATGGTTGCTTGTCTGTACACGAGATACAAACATAGAGGAAAAAAGGTAGCCATAAATTTATCCATTATTTGTACAGCCTCAGCATTGCTGACCCTTTATTCTTCTGGAAAGCTTTATACAGGGTTGTTCTATAAGGCAACTCAGGTTTCCAGTGCACTGTGTAAGTGTTTAGGTGCTTATTGTACAGAAACAAACATGTGACAAACTGGGTCTCAGCTTGATCAGCAAATAATAAGGAAAAGCTGTAAAGCTGTAGGTTTTATTAAAACCCTCACACAACCAAACATTTGACCACAATGTATTTTTCATATGCTTAAAAAAATATGATCTGTTAAAATTAGCATTTTATCAGTACCTGCTGAGCCAGTAACTTTCTCAAAACCAGTCCCTGTCTTTGCCTGCAGAGGATTTGCTGGCAGTGACACTGGCAGGTGCCCACCCAGCTTGGAACAACCAATCATTTTTTCTCCTGTCTGATTATGGAACTGACACTGGAAATAGGATTTCATACCTAGGAAAGACATTTTCAACTGCTTTCTCTGGGTTAAAAACCTGTGAAAGAGTGAGTGATGGAAGTAACTGAGATCTCTGTTCCCTGCTTTGCCCAGGTGTGGGGGCACAGATGGGCATCAGTGCTGAGGTGTGACATCTCCCCCAGCCAGCACCAGCACAGACAGCAGAATGGATCAGAACTGCAGGAGAACTGGTGGCTGCTGAGATTCACAATATCTAGGAAATGTCCTATACCTGTGTGGTGCCTCCTGAGTATCACTGACTTAAAGAGAGCTACTAAGTCAAAAACCACAATGGATGATGCAATTTGGTTTTCTGTTCATACAAGAAACCTGCACTAGGCATCAAGAAGGCAAAAAATATAACACTTCATGTATTCATATATGTGTGTATATATGCATTCACACAAACACATTTATATATGACCTTGTATTTTACATATAGCACAATCACAGCATGTATCTTGCTAAGAAGATGGCAAAATGTACTCAAAATCCCACAACAAGCCTGGGTAGAGCAGGCAGGTTCCCTGCTTCCCAGTTCAGCCTTGTCCTCAGGACTATACTTTTTAGTATCATGGGAAAGCAGCTTGTAAACAATAATGGCAACGTGTAACTCAAGCAGTGTGCTGTAATTAAATGATGACTGCTTCCTCTGCTGCAAAGAAGGGCTGACAACTTTGGCAGTGCACAAAGAGGAGGATACTAGCCCTCTGCACTGCACAGCCTGGACTTCAGGACCTCAGGAGCAGTGATGTGGACACAGTTGCCAGAGTATACAACCCCAGCTCAGGTTTCCAAGGCAATATCCGGAGCTTAAATGTGCTGATGTGGCAAAATAAAGGTCCTGAGCAAACTAGTGTGGTGGTATAGAATCACCATTATGTTTAAAGTAATTTGTAATAGATCTACTTTACCGTTGTTCTTTCCATTATTGTTTCTCATTCTGTTCTGGAATAAATATTTCATGTTTCTTTGCTTTTGTTCTGAATTTTGCAGTTCTGGTTCTTTTTTATTCTCTTGTTAATGTCACTGAACTTCCTGCTCTGTTGCAACTTATTAAATTTTCTTTTGTTTTCCTCTCTTTTACAGGGCTGCTTGCATGGTTTCCTCTCTCTCTGGAGATCATGCTTTCAAGTAATACATTTCATGTGGCTCTCACATTGTTTCCCCTTTTTTATTTTATACCCAGGAGACAAAGAAAACTAGATCTGGAAAACAAAGAAAACATCTGAAGTGATAAATAAATGTGGGGAAGGGCCTCATTCCCTCTGGAGCAACAGCATCACTTCCCAGGAACTCCTGGGCAGGTGCTTCAGGACCAACACAGGAGACAAGGCATTTATAGCTAGCATCACTCTCTACTTATTTTATGAGTTGATGGTTGTGGGCTCTTAGTTTATTTCTGAACTAGTTCTTTCAGGCTTCTCAGTAGTTTATGTTGCAACAATGAAAATTTCCTTTCATGGTACCCCATAAATTTACTAATGACACTTCAGCTTTTGAAAGATGAGACCACAAAATCCTCCCAGTGATACAGTTTAATGCCAAACTCCTAACTTCTTGACAGTTTTCTGAGACTTACACAGACAATTTTAATTGTTTAACCTGGCTGACCAAGTCCTGGATGAAGGAGGAACACTCTCTTTTTAGAGATGTTCAGAACTTCAGCTGAGGGCTGCTGGTTGTACCAAGATGCATGACAAAGGTCTGTGCTTTCGTGGGCCTCTACTCAGTCCTTTTTTATCTCCCCATCTTAGGAAGAGCAGGCTATTGTCTATACAACAGGACTCCATGATGTCTCCCTTTCCCTCCCTTATGAGGCAGGTGAGGCCATTCTTTACAGCTGCCAATCCATATGACAAAGCCTCCCCGACACAATACATCATCTCTGCAACACAGAAGATGTGAAGGAAATAAATCTCTGCACTTGCTGATTCAATCAGGTGTGTGAGAGATACATAAAGATATGGCAGGCTTTGTATGCTATCTCCACATTGCATGCAGTGTCTGATAAAATATGAAATATTTAATTACATTGAATAATTATACTCATTTCTTCAGGACCCCTAAAGCTGTGGTAATTTGATGAGGGAAGATTTGACAAATGATGCATGAGAGCAGAAATGATGAAACACACTGCATGAAAAAAATCTCCCACCTAAAAAGGGGCACTGCAGTACTTTTAAAAGAAACCTATAAGTTCTCATCCAAAATTAAAGGAATTTTCTTTAAAAAGAGTGACATGTCTTTGGATCAAGGTACAACAAATGCCACTGTTTACACTAACAGGCGTCTTAATGGATCTATTTTATTTCAATATTAAAACAGTGGCAAAACTGGTGAGATGTGAACTCTGTGTTTAATCAAAATAATTATTCACTCCAAAGTCTTCTACAAACTGCCTCACTGCATTGTCTCTAAGCCCTGCTCATGCCTTTAAAGCATCAGGGGTACAACAAATGCAAGTTATTGTTCTATCACTTAACACCATATTTTAAAAGGGATGAAAAGAAGAATAGGAACTAAAAAACAGGAATTAAACTAACCAACCTGTCTGGATATTTTGCCCTTGTCAGGGCTCTTGTTGGAACCCTGGAAACTGGGAGTTTTGGACTTTCTGTGTTGTCAGGCACAAACTCTCAAAAAAATACTGAATTTGACCTGAGGCCATGGAAAAGGCTCTCAAAATTATTTGATAGCACTGAGATTGTAAGTGTGTGGTTTGAATAGAACTGTGTGATATCACAGGGTGAAAAATTAAAGTTTAAGACTTTCATATATAGTAATATATATGGGGCAAGATGGAGACTTTAGGGTGGAAGTTTGTTGTTCTTTTTTCACCTTCTTCTTCCTTCTCCTTCATGGGTTTGGGTGGTTTTCTGTAATTGGTTAATGAAGTCCGCATTGTGGACTTCAAATGGTTAGTTATTGGGTTTAAAGTAAAAATAATTTAGGTGGCATTTCACAATTGGACAGATTGTCCCTGAGAAGACCTTGTAGAGACAGAGAGGTACTCCATTTTGCACCTTGTTATCTAGAGGTACTGCAGAGCTCACAGTTTGTGAGACTGTAATATAGGTAAGAATTAATAAACATCCAAGTTCAAACGCGAGCTTTGTCTCTCGTGCTATTAATTCTGACCTTGGCAGAAAAAAAAGCCAGTACCACCACAGGCTCTGAGGATAGTCTGGAGGGCTATGCACCATGGGGGACATGTAAGACCACCTTGCAATCCCTTGCAGAGGATCCACACTGATGTGGCAGCTCTGAGGACATGGCAGCAAGAGGAAGGCAGGGAAGGGAGTCATGGAGGATGTCTGCACTGCATTCACCTCTCTTCTTTGCTGAGTTTTGCTTTTTGGCCTCCTCTCTTGCAAAATATTACTAACTGAGGACAGTTGCTGCAGTCCCAGAGGTAGTACAGTCTGTTTCTTCATGAGTGACTACTAGACTTGTGTATATTAGTCTAACATTGGGTACACAGTGGTGTGGCAGGGCAAAAAACATAAGCAGCTACAATTTCTTTCAAGTGCCAATTTGATTATTCAAATGGAGAATTTTAAATGGGGAGTTGTACATGCTCCTGAAGTAGGCATTTTTATAAATATGACCACTAATAACTCAACTTTGCAAGCAATGATTCTCCTGTGATAGCATCTGTCCAAATGTCCTTACTGCTCATCACCTAGGTACTAGGAGGTCCAATCCCTGTTTCCCAGGGTGTCCAATAGCATCTGAGTCCAGCCACGTCTAGGTACCTTCCTTTTAACCCCAGGGCCTCTGGTATGCAAACTCTGCCCAACACTCAGATTCCTATTCTCTGTTTCACAGATGCAGTCCTGGCTCTTGAGCATAAGCTCATCTTCTCACTGACTCTTAGGCTGAATCTTTTGTCCTGAAAAATATCTTTGTGAAGCCTTGGACAGGGAGAAGGAAGCAGATATGCAGGTATAAATAGCCTTTCCAGAGACTGTGTAAATATATGTCTTGGGTTACAATGCAAGATGTATTCTATTCCCATCTGTTGAAAACCTTTGGGGAGGTGTTTCTTTATCTCTTCTATGACCCATTCCTCATAACTCTAGGGGGAGGGGGTGGGTGTCTTCTGTTAATGGGCAGCTGTTAAAACCAGATGGGGCAGTGCTCTTATCTCTTCCACAATCCATCCTCCCTCCAGGGAATATCTGCTGTTAATGGGCCAGCAAGGCTCACTGGAGGGCTGATACAATTCCATCATCCCATTGGGAGATGCTCCACCTAGGGGGAGGAGCCCAGCATTCCTACCTGGATAAAGCCTGAGATTCAGAACACCAGGATGGTTTGCACTGTATTCCCAGAGGAAGACTGGACTCATCTCATCACCACTGGACCCCTTCTACAGAATCATCTCTGCTCCACCAGAACCACATCTGTCACTGCAGGAGGACTTGATTGGACTGCTGCCAACACCCTGACCAACAGGGTGTCAGGTCGTGTTCTGACTCTGTCAGTGTTTTTCTGTTTTGTTTGTTTGCTTTTTTGTACTACTACATTTTTAATAATCCTAGTAAAGAACTGTTATTCCCATATCTTTGCCTGAAAGCCCCTAAATTTCAACATTATAATAATTTGGAGGGAGGGGTTTTACATTCTCCATTCCAAGGGAAGCTCTGGTTTTCCCTGGCAGACACCTGTCTTTCCAAAGTGACACAACATATTGTTACATTTCCTCATAAAACACTCGAGGTCAGATACTGTCACGAAAGCCACTATATCACTTAAGTGAGAAGTCCCCCAAACCAGCTACCCTCTCCTCTGAGATCCCTGGCACTCCACAAGGTCCTGTCTTCTCCAGCTTAGGAGGAGAGCCAAATCTGGGTTGTACGGTCACCAAGCCCCTACCTGCCTATGTCCCCAGCTTCCCCTGTGTCCTTAGCTTCCCCTGTGCTCCTCACAGTGATATTTTCAGTCATCTCTTCTTGTCTTGAGATTGATAATTTTTTATTTTCTCCATTCCTTCGAACAACATGAAAGCCACACCTCACCTCAGTTTTTGTAAAACAAAGTCCCCAAGCCCTTCATCTCCTGTAGGTGACTGTTCCTACCACCACCACCTTTGTCCCGGTGAAGACCCAGTCCAGCTTCTGTGTCTGTGCAGGTTGTTCAAAACACAGTAAGTGCAAAATACAGCAATTCTAGGTGTAAAAATCTCATTGCACCTGTCAGGATCCACCAGTTGTACAAAGGGGGTCCCCCAAATGCCCACAGAAGTTGTTGGCATATCCATTTTTTCATAAAAGATCATAGACTCAAGATATGAATGGGATTTCTCAGTCCCTCTTTTCCGTTTGCCTCCTGCATGGGACTTACACAACTTATCTGTTATAAATAAAAGGTAAATAAATAAAGATTATACCAGGGTTCTATACTACAGGCATTTCTACAGCCAGCTGACCAAAAGACGTTATTCCAGTAACTTGAATTTGTAACCTATTAAAAAACAGTTGATGTCACTGCAATGTTTTTATCAACTATCTTAATTGATTTTTCTTTTTTAATGAAACCAGGAACATTTTAAAAGTGATTTGTCAGATCATATCAGGTGAATTTTTGATTTGTGAATATATATCTCATTTTTATGGAATGAGAATAAAAAGACACGGAAAAGCAAGAATAAAAATTAAAAAGCAGAACAAAAATAAGTAAAGGGAAAGCTTTTAACTTTTCCTGGGATTAAGGTGAGATATTTTTAACCATATGCCTTTGGGCATAATATAAGCCTCTCCATAGGCTAAGCTTTTTGGGAATAAGTGTCATTGAAAAGTATCTTGCATTTTACCTGAATGTAGATCAACAAACTTTCTCACGATGAATTTGTCTCACAGATTACATACACACATTTTAACTGCAAACTCAATACTACTCTATGGTTATTTGTCATCTGTGAATATTGTGGCACTTGTAAGTTGCAATCCTCAAACAAGACCAATGTGGTGGACACAGCTAGCACACACAAGCTTTACGACAAAACCCTGGCAATTCAAATATAAAAACAAGACACAAAAGACATGGAAATAAGTGCTGGCTGCAGAGAAGAAAGAGTACACTGTGTATCAGCATCAGCATGTACAGTTTTAAAGAGCTCTCTAAAATTTTAGCTTGGACTGAAGGAGATGACTCTGCAGCATAGACATAGCTCAGGAAACACTGCAGAGCTGACAGGGTTAAATTTTTGATCCTGGCTATGCATGCTCAGAGATAAGAGGTGCAGAGAAACAAGAAGGCAGCCAACAGCAGAGCTATATAAAGTGCTGCAGAGAGCTGATGAAGCAGCAGGATGTACCTCACCGGGTAATTAGAGAATGACAAATTGCAAGGTAATCAGGGGAGGATGTTCTAGTTCCATCATTAATGTTGAGATATTTTCTTAAAATGAAAAAACTTTAGTTTAATGGTTTATGAAGTAGTTTGTTCTGAGTGACCTACTCCCACAGCTCCATGCCAGAAGGTGGTACCATCAAATTCTTTCACATGAGTTTCACAGCAATTACAAAAGAGAGAATAACCTGCAGAGAGTGGATGTTTTTAACACTATGTCTTAAATCAGTTACAAATGCAGAACACGCTTTCTTAAATGGGTTTTGCTGTGGCTTAGTTCCGAAACAGACCATCTAAGGCACACACCTATTTGCCACCAGGAAATTCTCTTTCTGAGTCCCATAATGCTCTGCTTTCATCCGAGCATTCCAAGCTTTGTGCAAGCTTATCAACAGGTTTCAGGGTGTTGTGATTCTATAATTTGAAAAGTTGAGTGCTTGGTATTTGTTAGTCATGGGCTTCACTGAGCGAAATTTGCCTTACCACAAGGAATCCACATAAGCCAGACAATTTCCTCCCATCTTTCCATCACATGCCTAGGCAGGCACCCAGTTTTGGAAGATGCTGAATTAGTCATGTGACAGTGCCTTTGGCTATTAGGAAATAACTCTCACATCTGTTTTCTTGGCATTAGACAAAAAATGTACTTACACATCAGAAACTTGGCTCTTAGGTGTGCACAGCGTTTAAATCTAACCGCTGCTGTTGAGGCAGTTTTTTAATGCTACTCTTCCTTCAACTTTGGGTTCCAGCTGTGTTTTTCTCTAGTGGAAGGAAGCCTCACTCCCAACACCAGGCTCTGCTCCTACTGAAGTCAGAAATGAGGATGCCATTACCTTGGGCTAGAATGTCAAAGGGTATAAATCAGCATAACTTCTGTCTCCACTACAAGGGAGATATGCCAGTGCCCACTGGTTGTAGATCTGCCCTTGCAGGTTCACACACCATCTGCTCTGCAGTGTGTTGATATCCTGGATTCAGAATGGGAAGAGACAAAGATGCTTTCTGGCACGATGATCACTGTGTGGCATGGCAATATTTACTTTACAGTGCCAGACTTGCTGCAAGTTGCTGGAGAGAAAGTGATGTCATCTGTGAGTAAAAACCTGTAGGAACTTGCCAGCTCTCTACTATATCAGAAGTCAGGGCTTACATTTCTCTTTCAAGTTCATTCACTCCATGACAAGCCAATGTTGGAAGACTTCAAAGTCTTCCCATTTTTTTTTTGTGGGGATCAGCAGGTTCTCAGCTTGGGGTGGGATGAGTAATCAAAGCTTTGTAAGCATGCCATAGCATTTACAGGGGATATAATTAATACAGAAATAATACATATATATATATTTTATATGTATCCATGGATGTGATTTCTGAGCTTTCTGCAGTCCATATGTAATGAAAGAAAAGAATTAATGTAAAACCTCTCCATGTTTTACAGCCAGAGTTTACTCTTCCCAAAAGCGTAAATAACTCTGCATGATACAGCCAGAAGAATGAATCACATATTAATAACTAAGAATTACTGCATGCCTAAGTCCTAATGAATGTCCCATGAATGAAGCAAACTCTACACACATCTGGCTCCAGAAATCGTCCTGCCTGCTCCAGTAGCTTATTTGCAGTATCATTTCTAATTTTAAAATACATGCAATAGACACTAGGGTGAGTTAATCCAGCACAACAGAGATAAACAGGGTGTTAGAAACACCTTTCCCTCACACCCAGTGTTTGGAGTTTTTTCATCCTGTTTACTTCTTGCCAGATGTCAGCCCTTGCATTTCCCTCATGACAGTTCTTGCTTTTCCATGTCAGTAAGTGCCAGCAATAGCAAGAGAGAAAATGTTACCCTTTCAGAAGCTCTTTTTCCAACGTATTTCCCCAATCCAGACTTGTCAACCACCATTTTAAGAACCATATTATGTTGTTGCATCCAGTAATCAAATGTGAAAAACAGTGAATATTTGGAGACTTGTTTCTTTTGTAATTATTTTCCCTCAAGCATAATACACATGATGAAAAGAAATAAATTACTTCAGACTGTCCCTAAGAAAACTAAACAGAGTTGTTAAAGGTAAGGACTTATGACCTGATTGTTATGATGATTTAAAATTGTGCAGAAAACTGTAAGACACTTTTTCCCCTAACTGTGTCTCTCCCAAATTTTTCAATAAGATTTCAAGATCATTTTCTCAATCTGTACATGTTCTTTGGGAGTTCTTGTTTGGAAAGCAATACTGTGATTCAGTCCCAGCTCCAAAGTTGCGCAGAAAAGGACACTTCCTCAGCCAGAAATAAATTTGGCCTGGTTTGAGGAGCTGGAAACTGGCTTGCAAAACCAGGACCTCAAAGACCCACCTCAAAGCTTGATCACCTCCTTTCAGGCAATGGCAAAGGCTCAGTCCCCGTGGAAATGAGTGGCAATATTTCTGCTGACAATCTGTTTTAGGCCAGAAGAATCATTACTGGTCCTTCATTTTCTAGGCCATCAATCAAATACAAACACTAAGCCATTTTGCCATGCTGTCACAGGAGGGGGAAAATTGATAAATTAATTTTTAAAGTGTTCACGCATGTGGAAAGAAAATGCTGAGATGCAGTGGATGCATCTCTGCTCTAAGCAGACGGGTCAGAAAATGTTCAAACTCTGCCAATACCCCAGAATTTTTGACTCAGCTTGTCTGTGTGGAAAACCTTTGTATGGACAGAGGGGAGTTGATTCCTGGAAGAAATGGGCCTCTGAAATACCAAGGAACCTTTCTAAGGGTCTCCTCCACCTCAGGAGTACCAGAAATACCATGTATCAGGAAACCAAGAGTACCAGAAGTGATGCCCTGAAGGTCCCAAGGTCATCAAATTAGTTGTATTATGTATATTATATTATTAGATATACTATTAGTTGTATCTTAGTATATTCCAGGATTTTTTAGTCTCTAAAGAGACCTGGTGATGAGGGCAAGCTGGTGCTAGCCTTTCTTTCCATGGCACTTGTTTGTAGGAGTGTGCCAGGCTCTGTTTTAGGAAACTGAAATGATCCCACAGCCAGATGATCTGAGCCCCAAGCAGAACTACAGCCTCACATCCTGGTCATCCTGGACCACGAGTTTAACTCAGTTTATCCCTGAACCCATGCAGACTTACAGCCCTCGATCTGAGCCTGCCCTGCTGCTTTTCAGCAGAGCTGGGAGAGCCCAGGACACATCTACTCTCCATGAAGACAAGATTTTTAAGCTGCTGTTCATTTCCCTGTGGCAAGGCTGCTGCAACACACCTGGCACACCCTCCCTGGACAGTCAGTATGCAGGCACAGCTCCGAGTCTTCAAGGCACAGAAATGCCCAGGTTGCAAATCTGCATGAGAAAGATGTGGGCATGGGACCCAAACAGGGCAGTAATTCCCTGTTTGCACCGTCCCATTTTAGAGCTTGGGGGTGTGTAGGATGGGGTGTGTGGGCTTATTTTGCACCAAGGAACAGATACACTGATGAAAAGGCATGCTCCTGTCCCTTACTCCTGCTCTTCTAGGTATTAGATGAAGGCATGCTGCAACTCTAAAACCCAAGCAATTAATCACATTCCTTAAACATTGTCAACAGAGGCTTGTTTCTCATTAAACTGCCTGAAAGCTGATCTCCTGACAGTCTCCAGAGGAAAATAAAGAAGAAAGGTATTTGTTTCCAGAGCGTTCAAAGGCAACAAAAGTAAAAACTGGTGAAATAGAAGCAATTATCTTTTTTTTTTTCTGTAGCCTGGGATAAATTCACCAAGGTATACCCTATGGAGGGAAAGCAGTATGGCAGAGGCACTAATTTGCTATTTCATGTCTCCCACATGAGGTGACAGGAGGTAGCTTGAGAAGTGCCAAACTATTGGAACAAATATGTCACTCTCCAGAGATGTGGACAGGCATGAACTCATGGAGGTCAAAGATAGAGCTACAGGTTTACATCAGCATAAATCAAGACTGGTCTCATATCTGCTCAGTGAAATATGGTCAGACAAGGAAATACAGAAGTGGGGAGGGAAAGAGAGGGGAGTGGAGAGAGCCAGGGGGAGAGAGAGAGAGACAGACAGAGAAAGCAAGACACCTGAATTTTCATACCTCCTCTGCCAGCAGATCCAACTGACCAGTATAATGCTGATCTGGATCAGCAGAAGGGAGAATGCTTATGGTGAGAAGTATCAGCTTTCTTGTGCAAAAAGCAGGTTTAAACACTTGCAGCTAGTGGTTGCACAGTAAGTGCAACTTACTGTTGGCTGCATTTTCTTCTGATCTTTTTTGTCTGTTTTTCCTGCGTATTCCCTCTCTATTAGTAGAATGCACTTGTCTGTGTGAAAGGACACACCTGCAGGACTTTTAATTCATTTCTCTGAGTGTACCTTATCTCTGTGCTTCCCAAAAAAAATGCTAGTCTGGCATGCTAAAGAGTTAGGCTGTGATCAGTCAGATAGGAGAGTCTTGGAAAATCCATTTCCTATATATTAGCCCTTCGAGGGCCTCAAGAACTTCCTTACAACCTTCCCAGGCCATTCCTTTTACAGCATTCATGGCCTCCCAGTGGCTCTGTGCTAGGAAGTGCTGGCTGCATTGCTCTGTGATGAGTAGGACCAGACCTTTGAGATCAGCCACGGGTGCTGAAAACCTTGTCACTACCTGCCTTAGGCAATCAGTTCTTCAGCTCTCAAGCATACAGTGAAAATGAGTTTCCCTTGCTCTTGCAGTTGCACTCAGTTTGGTTTTGCAGCAAGACCTCTAGGTCTGCAACCAGCAACCCAAGGAAGATTAATCATAGACCCCATTTCCCACAGACAGCTACAACTGGTGAGAGAAGGGTAACACAAGGAATGGCCAGAATGAAGTAGACCCCATCCTTCCTGAGGAAGCATAATCTCCCATATTTCCCTCCAGCACACAGACAGTTGAATGATACACCAGCACTAAACCAGCTCCCATTTTCTCTCTTTCCCACATCTTAGCTCACTTGGGTTTCAAGGGGAGAGGCATGCAGTAATGCTGGTCAGACTCCCAAGAATCTTTTAAGTTTGTAATTGCTTTGGTTTTCCAAATAACTTTCCCCCGCTGTCAAAAGGGAAAGTCACCCGGATACTGATACTAGAATATTGAAAGAAGTGGTAACATTTAAGAAACTGAACAAATGTGTACCTCATCCTCAGATGTGGCAGACGCCAGACGTATTCTCATTAGCCTTTGCTCTTTCCTTTAGCAAGGTTGACAAAAACACAGCTTTCATCATTAATGAGAAAAAACATATTGAAAATGCCAAATAATACATCATCTCAGGCCAGAGCAGCCTTGACATCCTACTCTTCATCCCAAAGAATAGCAGACGTGACTTGATCTTCAAAAAATGTTTACCAATTGCTCACTGTCTGTCAAACAGCTCATCATCTCCTCTTTGCTATGATCTGTTAATCTGTTGCATCCATTCCTAAAGCCTATCCTTAAACCATCAACTAAGAACAGTGCAGTACCCAAATGCAGGGGTTTTTGCTTGCGTGCCCTGAGCCTCAGCAGCATTTCCTAATGCTAAACCCCAGTATAGAAGGTGCACACAGTGGCAGGAAGAGTCTGAAAACCTTCTCCCTATACCCAGCATGCAGGATCAGACATTCCTTTTGCTAGGTGCTAGGTCCAGCTGTCAAGTTCTGTCTTTCTGACCTGGGCCCAAGCAGAACTGGCCAAATTCTTTAACCTCCTTGAAGAACTAATTCCTCACACACTGGCCAGCTGGTCATTAAATAACATGACTTCATCCCCTTCTGGCAGCTCCATATGCGAGCTAAGGATTTCTATGCTGCTTTTAGGAGGCAGAAACTCTCCCCTGAGCTGTGGCTGCAGCCAGCAGTCCCAGGCAGCCCCAACGAGGTCAATGGAAGAAGGACCAAATGCCCCTACAGTCTTTGTCACCCCTAAGCCACCCCTTTGTCACATGTATAGTCTGGCAATGGCTTTTGGACCACTAGTGCTCCTGTCCCTGGCAGATAAAGGGACAACTGTGTGTCTGGCTGACACTTTCCCTAAAGCTCACAAGGGTATTTGTACTGGGCTCATTAAAGTCGGTGTCTCTTCCCCTTTGTCTCATTAGATTTCTTAAAAATCTTAAAGAAAACCCTACATAACCTCAAACTACATGTCAGTGCAAGTGAACGAACTTGAAATTCAACACTCTGTTTGGAAAATAATTGGTCGGTTTTAAATGATAAAAAAAGAGACACAAGTTGCTTTGAGTGTATACCATAGCTGGCATGCAAAACAACCTGTTCAGATCACAGCTTTTCAGCAACACAGTCTGTGTAAGCGAAGATTTTATTCTGTGAAACAATGTAGACTGAGGTTTATCATGTCACAGATGATTGGTTGCCTTAGGTATTATTTCTAGATAACATGTGAAGCCAAGGCTTGTGTTCTTGAGTTCAAAAAGGATATCTTAAGAGAAAATATTCCAGTCCATCTCCTGAATCTACTGCCCTCTGAAGATTAACAAAACTGAAGGTGGAATAAAATAAACCATCCAGAGAAGAAGTCTCCATTTTGGCATTATATTTAAGGTAACACAGTTACATATTGTCCCCCTCAGAGGACAGTGAGTGCATAATAAAATCCAGGGCAAAGAACGGTGACCACTAGAATTGTACTGATAGAAAATAATTCTGTGTAATTGCAGAAGATGTAATTGGAAATGAGAGTAAAGACTTACCTGTTCACGGTAGTAAATGTATGTTAAATGCCTTCTAAATCAAAATCAGAGTTAGGGAAGTGGTAATGGAAATGGAACCTTAAGGCTGTAATGAAGCAATACAGATAATAAAGCTTTAATATGATCATACATGGGATGGGACAGACTAAATTTAATAGCAATTCCCCCAAAATCAGAGAGTGATCTTAGTGGAAGGAGTTCTCTAGAAGCAGTTGATCCAATCCCCTTCTCAAAGTGTGGCTGAATCCAGACTGAGTCCTGCTACCCAGGATCTCAGCTACAGACACTTTGAGAATATCTAGTGACAGAGATGGCACCACCTCTCTCTGTACAAGCTGTTTCAGCATGTGTTCTCCACCTTGGTGAAGTTTTTCTTTTAAATGCAGTAGGAATTCCCTTGCTGTTGGCTTCTTATCTTCTTTTCCTCTTGTTAGAGCTGGGATTAATACATGGGACTCATAATTTCATGTTCAGACTCAGTGTTTATTATTTGTTATCTGTATTACAGCCTCGTGAGTTGTGAGCTCTAACTAGCAAGGTAGAAAATGGAGGTGTCTCTAAGTCTATCCAAGGTTATTAAAGTGCTAAACATCCAATAACAAGATGACACCTATATTATTTATATTTTTTGCCCAATAATTGACCACACAAGGCCTGCAATGTGGACCTTTTCCACCAAATTAGAAAAAAAATCCTGAAACCAAGAAGGTGGTGAAGGAGGACTTAGACAACGCCCAAAATCCTCCATCTTGTTTTATATCAATTACTACATACTGAAGCCTTAAACTCTAAGCTTTTCACCCTGTGAGATCACACACTTCTATTCAAACTACACACCCACAATCCCAGTCCTATCACTTAATTTTGGACTCTTGTTCCACGGCCTCAGGTCAAATGCAGTGCTCGCCTGAGAGGCAGTGCCTTTTAGCACAGAAATCCTGAAACTCTCAGCTTCCAGAATTCAAATACCTTGCTGCTGTTCCCATCTGCTGTCTCCTGTCCTTCCACTGGGCAATTCTGAAAGGTATGTAGCTCCCCCTCCTCTTTATTTCCCATTAGGCAGGTGAAGCCAGCAGCAGGATCCCAGCCCAGTTCTGTCCTCCATGGAACAAGCCATTGGGGTTACCATAAACTCTTCTTGTACATCACCCACTGCATCTTTCTCTGGACTCCTGAACTCCAATGTTCAGTAACTATCTTTTGCTGGGTCCCCTAGCTGGACACAGCATCCTAAAATAGCCTCACAAGTACCAAATGGAAGGAAATAATTACTTGGTTTGCTCCACTGGGAGCAATTACTTGGGCTGCTCCACTGGGACCCATCACTCCTTTTCTGGGTTTCCAGGTCCCTTGGGTCTGGATCTGTCAGATTTCTGCTGCTATTCAGCATTATTCCAGTACAGATGATGGAAGGCTTTGAATTTTTCTTTACTGAAAAATACCCCATCCATTTTGATTTTAGGAGTAACACAAGAAGTTACGTCCAAAACCTTGATAAGTAAGTCACGTCATAAATTTAGTAATAAGCACCAGGGAAAGAAATTAAGGCATAAAAATACAGAACATGAATGCCTGACCCATTTAACAGTTTTAGCACCAAACAATTCCTGAGATACCCCTGGGCTTTTTTTTTTCACACGCAAGATGCAAAATGTCTTGCCAATATTCAAGCTCTATTGAAACTAGTTAGTTTGGATACCACAAACACTGCAGACAGAGCTGTGTGGCACTCACTACAGCTCATTCTCCCTGCCAAGGCACAAAGGGCTCTTAGGCTGTCACAGCTAAAATTTGTCTGGTTTCCCAGCTATCTGTGTTATTGAAGGCTTCTAATAATTTTAAAGGTGTTGACCGGTATAGGTATATCCCAAGGACTTTCAGATACAGATAATTTCAAGAGTTATCATTCAATTACTGTTTAATTATGGAATACAGACAAATAAGGACCTCAGGGAAAATACAGACTGATCTAAAGGGCAGGAAGGAAGAATATTATGTTAGGGTGATCTAATAATGAACTCTAGGAAGGCTTTCCTGAAAATATTATAAAAATATAACAACATCCCACTGCATGTTACTAATGGAAGGGAAAACCAGTTCTTTACAAAAAAGATGGCAAGTATCTGTAAGATCAGCCAGCAACACACAAAACCCCAGAGTGAAGGAACAGGGATCAGGGCAAAATTTTATTTGGACATTTACCTGAAACTGAGGAAACATCTAAATTGTCATTGAAATCAAGTAGGTGGTAACTAAATGCTTGTGTTCATAAACTAGTCACATAAGGTGAAGCCTGGAGCAGGAATGTATGCTCTGGATGAAACTGTTGTATGTGTCTGAAGAGACAAGTCTATGTGTACTTATACACATAGAGGGTACAGATTTCATTGCTTCAAGGTTCAGAGCTGGGTCAGAGACAAGTGTAAATTTGCTTGAACTAAATTCATTTGGATTTCATCACAAATCCGGGGATATTCTTCTTCTGGATGGTTCATTTATCTTCTTACTTTCCTAGTAACATGGTAACTGAATCAACACCTCCAGTCTATTCCAGTCCTTTGTATTTAAAAGGATGTCTATGTTTAATTTAAACATGATCATTTGATCAAAAGCACCCAGCCATTTCTGTGGATTTTTCAACTTTTTCTCTTTTTTTTTTCCACATGGATTAGACTATACTTTTCTTTCTGGAAAAAAAAAAAGAAAAAAAAAAAAAGTTTTCTAAATAAAAGCAAGAATAAGCAAGCCTCTCATTAGCAAAAAAGAAAAACAGAAATAAATCCAGACTCATTCAAAAAGCAGGCTGCAATCTTTTCTAATTACTTCCATAACCCTAAGCAAGCCACATTTCCCAAGAGAGCATATGAGATAATCCTTAAACATTAAGAAACACCAGGAAAATGCAGCAGATTTAGCAGTCAAATTACAGAGAGAGAAGACTGAGCACCTGGGAAAGAAACATGCTTCAGCATTCATTATACTGACTATTCTTTCTCACAATCTGGGGAAAAACATCCATCACTTTTCATTCCATAGTCACACAAGCAATTCAGAGTGTTTTACACTACAAATAATTTTATTTAAAAAAAAAACCACCTAAGTATTTCAAGACCCTGACTGCTGTACTAAAGTTTGCCAAGAGTGCCCAGAAAATGATTTTTTAAAATAGGATCCAGGATGGTAACTGTCCTGCAGAAATATTTCATCTAACGGCACTCAGCAAGTTACTATCCTTGCTTTTGCCCTCTACATATTTAGATGAAACTGCCTAATTTTGTCCTATTACTAGGAATGGTAGGAGCCCATCTTCTAATCATGAAAGGCTGGAAACCTGTCCTCCTAAAACAAGGAGCTGTTGAGCTTTGGCAAAATTTCACTTGGAAGTACCATGATGACTTTTCTTCCACTGTAAAAATGTGTGCAGTTTTGAGAGGTTGATTTATTTTCAATTGAATACTCATAGAAAACACTGTGAGGGCTTTTTGCATTTATTTTTTTAGCAGCTGTGATTCCAGTGCCACCAGGTAGTCACACAAGAACTGTGGCTCCTCTGAGATTCTACAAGCTCAAGAGTTCATATTTTTTCATGAGATAAGTTATGGATTTTTTCCTTTCTCTTGTTTTTGAATGATGCTTGGAAAAATTGGGGATCTCCACGTTTCTGTGCAAAGGTGGAGAGAGAACAGGAGTGGCTGTGGAAGAGTAGGTACCAACCACCATATTCACCACTCTCTTTGGAAGGTGTTGCTCCTATGTGTTATCCCTTATACCCCAAAAACATTCCCTGTGAAGCTCAGGGCATGTGCTGAAGCACTTGTAAAGAACTGGGCATTATTCTGTCATCATCAGGAAAAGGAGAAAAGATTTAACATTGTCTTAAAGGTTTCAAGTCCTGCTACAACAACTGCAAGTGCTTATTGAGCATAAGGAAAGTGATTTAAAATTTTATTTCATTACTCCCTTTGAGCTCAGCAGCTCAAACAGACTTCCAAAAACCAGAAAGGAGACCTTTAAAACCTAACTTTACACACACACTCCTAAAATAAACTAATCCCTCTCCTTGCATGCCTAAAATTGTGTATGCATAAAATTACCCCTCAAAGCTATGAAATGTTTTAACTTCATAGAATAATATTAAAAGATGCAATCTTAATCTATTTCAGAGATGAAGTGGCTCTTTTGAATTCCTCAATCTTGAACTAACAAGGGGGAAGTTTGTATCATTGATTCTCGCATTCTCATACTGACAATACTGACTCAGCTAGATGTTGCTTTTTATTATCCCTTTTTTGCTTTCTTTTTAAATCTGCATTTTTAATATGTGTACAGGCACCACTTTTCATATACCTATAATTCATTTTACCTGAAAAGCTGTCACACACAGATTAAGGTGGGTATATCCCTCTTCCCTTGTTTCTCACCCTGCACACATGCCCATTAATTACAAGCAGAAAGCCCAAATGACACCACACACTCCAGAGCATCTGCTCAGGCCTTAATTAACCCAACCTTTACTCAGTCCCCATGGCAACAGTGCTCAACAGACTACCCTGATCTGGAATATTCAGTAGAGCATTTTACATTCCATATTTTATTTAAATGGTGGCTGCAGAACTACTCCTGTGCCAGCAAAGTAGTGTCAGTGCTGATGTGAACAGAATGAGTCCTTGCTCAACTTGACCCCTCCTCATACATTACCTCATTAAAATGTGTAATAGCAGTTGAGCTAAGTCACATTACAGCAGACTCTCTTTTTCAAAGCCTAGAAAGAAGTCCATTACCAGAAGCCCATTATCACTTTTTTTACATTTGAAAAAATTTCAGCCTTCATAAAATGAATAGGAATATTTTGCAGTGCTGCACCTGCAACTCATCATGAAGGTGATTATGAAAATATTAGTAGCAAATAAGAATTTCTCCAGTGTACTTCTTATCTCAGTCCTCTTATCAGCTTAGGCTCCAAACACATGTTCTGGCAAGGTGTGATCCCCATCATTTAGATGTTAATAGAGGCTGAAATAAGAGAGGTTGTTTCAGCTAATGGAAGAGCTGTTTATTTCAGTTATTCTGTGGGCAAGGGGCCCCCATTCTCAGTTCTCTTTTGTACCCAGCATTGCTGAAGGAGGCACTGGATTGGATTTCTCCACCATGATGGTGCCAGGATTCCCTGCCAGGAATTAAAATTTCATCTCAGCCCCACCTAGGGAAGGTTGTTCTGATGGCCAAAGGTCAGCTGCAAACCACTGCCCACAAGCCATCTTTTCCTCTAGCCAGCACAGCACTGGGAGGCTGTTTGGATAAATCCTCTTCAACTCCTGCCTCAAAGCAGGGGACACTGCTATCTCAGCTGTTTTCCACTTCACACATTCCCAACCAGCCCTTTCCTCAGGGACAGCTGTGGGAAGGGACCAGCATGAGACCCCTGTGCCTGTAGGCCAGGCTCCCTTGGAGGAGCTACAGGACATTTTAAAAGAGCCCCAAAAAATCCACTACAAAAAGCCCAACCAAAACCAAAACCAACAACCAATGAAACAAACAGCAAAACCCCCCCAAAAAACCCCATGACAATTGGCTCAAGTAAGGATTTTGATAAAAACAGTGAGTGGGAAGGAGGCAGGAGCAGGAAACTTTAGTTTGTGACTGTGCATGAGTGACAGCTAGATGGATGGAATGTTGGCTTGGAAAACCTCTGAGTGTTTGCAACTCTTGCACTTCCATATCTTTCCTCTGGGTATTAAATTACAGCTTTAATCACTGACAGTATACAGAGTTAAAAAGAATTATTTTGCTATTGTATGCAGACAAGTTGGTCTGAAACTATGCACAAATTAAATGTTAATCTGAGTCCAGGCATAATCTAATTATTGCTTCCTTTTGAAGTAAGAGGAACAATATTTACTGGGTAAATTATGGACGTCTAAAGGTAAAGCTTGCTTTGAAGATTAAACAACACACATGTTGCTAATTATTATAACCATACTTGACCCTTGTTACTTTGCAAAAATTTGAACACATTTTGAATTTTCACAGAGATGTTTTGTTTTAGAAGGCAGTACTACATATCCTTGACAATTGCCTTTTATTACATGACAACATGAAAGAGAACACCAAATATATGAGAGGCTGAGTGTGTGATATGTGTAGTGAGCACATAGATTCTCTGCAATACAAAGTAAAATCCCTCTTTTAGCACAGAGGGGCTGCTGGCAGCATGGGGAAGCCATCCTCACCAGCATGGGGCACATCTGTGGGCTCCCCACACCCTAACATCTCTGCCTCTGGGGAGACAAAGCCAGGCCAGATGCCTGCTGCAAAGGGCCCAGAGTATCCCAATTTTGTGCTGGGGAGGCAATTGAGACACAGCAGCAGACACAGAAAGGCAAGACCATCTCCAGATTAGACAATGTAATCTCATTATCCTTCTCCACCCACTGTGGGTTCTCGAGCCATGGAAATACTTCCTGCTACCTGGAAATCTTTATATCCCAGTCCATCTTATTCAGCTTTACTTTCATCACTAGAGCTACCAAGTAGTTTAATTACACACCAAACACACATTAACACAACCCCTAATCAAATACTAAGACATTATTGTCATAATAATGTAATTTCACAGAATACCTATACAGCTGTTTTTGTCAGTGACTCCCTGAATGCTGTAAAAAATAAGCAGTTTCCACTATTGCTCGTGCTGCTTGTTTATATACTCACTCATTTTTGAGTCCCTATTACTTTGTCTGACAGTTCACAATCTAAGCTTGCGTGGAAGTGAAGCATTTTTTCTGAATCTGTCAAGCTTGGATCCAGGTCTGCATGTCTCAAATATCTGACTTCTCTTTTATGTTCAATTATTTTGTATAATTACCTCAGAACTGCTGATGGTAGTGGCAGAAATAATAGGTTGGAAACATCTGACCAATGTTTAGGGAAATATTTCTGCTTATCAGAAGGCCTCTGTGAAATTAAGTGGTGAGCACAGTTGACTTCCATCTAATTGAAATTATTAATGGAAGGAGTGCATTGTGATGAATTTCAGTAGTCCAGGTGTTCTGAAGTTCCAATTTCCCAGAAAGAAGAATACTTTGAGTTTGGTGTCTGCAAACCATGCTGTTACACAGGATCAGTGTCCTTGAGAAGTATGTTGGAAGTGTGCCATTTCATGGGGTTTTTAGAGACTCCAACTTAGTCCTGCTTGTAGGACAAGCAGAAGTAATCAACTATTTACCAATAAACTAAACTCCTTCCTCATCTTTTGGTGGTTCCATTACCTTGTCCTTGAAAGTTGTTATCCCAATCCCTCTGCAGAGTTAGGCTGTAAATTAAATGAGAACAGCTGGAGACAGGATTAGAAATTGAACTTCTGCTGTGCAAATTGTGATTTCCAGTGAAACAGCTGATGCACCCTACCTTCTGTCAATAATTACTTTGTGTGAAATATCCTTCAGTGCTGAGGATTTATTTTATGTGCCAAGTGAGGCTTCCCAAGGCTGCAAGCACCCTCTCACAGCCTGCACAAGTCTTCAAGAGAGGCACTGAAGGGATGGGAGGCAGGCAGGGGGGTGATCTGAGGGATGTACAGGCTGCCCCAGGGCCCCACCACCCCCACCACACTCTACTGTGTGGCAGAACAGGACTGAACATGCACCCAATGCTCCCAGGAATCAGCTTCAGTGACACCAAACAGCTTGATCCCACCAAGGTTTGGTTTTCCAGATTACCAAGCTGCCAGCAGCACCAAACTGATGATATCCATGTACAAACTCCAGAGCCGAAACCCTTCCCTCAGCATCCAGCATTCCTCTTAGGCACCATCCAAAAAATATCCTTGTAGCTTACCTGGAACATTAACAAGCATCTGTAGTTTCTGAGGGAATCATCCAGAGATCAGCCACGAGGACACTTTGCCTCCTAAACCCTGGAGTTTCACTTTGTGGTAACAAGTTCTGCACTGCCAGACACAGAAAAACACCAACCACATCCTCTAGTCTGGAGATCTAGATGTTTACTGAGAACTTTAAGGAAATCTATTGTAATAAATCTTCCTACAGAAAGCCTTGGTATCAACTGGAAGGTAGTCTGACGTACTTAAGACATCTTCCACAGCAATAGGATTTCCTACAGGCTCATGACTTTCAACCCAGACATTTTACACAACTGTTGTCTAAGTATCAAATGAAAGTCATCTGAGGCAAGGACATCATTTCCATGGTAGGACAGCATTTTCAAGCCATCTGGAAGAAGGAAGGGAATCTTACTCATAGACACAGCTCTGTGCAAGCTTTCTCTTCACAGGACATCTGCAGATCACTGCAGATCTCAGAGTAAATTCAATGTGGGCTTCAAAGGAGGTCACACCTTAGCTTTGTGTCCTCCAAGTCCTTCCTTTACCTGCAGCATTGCCACTCTCCAGCCTAGACAAGGTGTTTTGATACTACACAAGTACCAGGCACTTGGAGATAACTTTATGAGGTCTGTGCCACCTTGTCAGTTTACCTGGTGTCTGGACATGGGTTTAAAATCAGATCAAATCTGGTCACGTGGGACTTTGTGAGGGAAAGCAGCATCAGCAGAGAGGCAATTTCACTCTTAATTTTCTCCCTTTAACTGACAATTTGAGTACATCACTGTGAAAACCTGCTCCTTAATTAAAAACTGGAAAGAAACCCCGGAGGATAAGGATAGTTACCCTCCACTGACTGAAAGCAGGAGATGCTTAGTCAGTGCTATTAAAAGTTATTTTTGTCCACTTGGCTGCTTTGCATCTGGAACTGACCTATAATGGCTTGTTTTAGCATTCATTCAGCAATGCTAGGACAGCTGTGTGAAATGTAGGAAATGGGGACAGTTTTCACTTCAGATGAGACACCACTTACCTTAACCAGGAGCAACACCAGTTTCTCACTTTCTTGTAGAAAGGACTACTCAAAGGAGCACAAGTGGGTTCACAGCTTGGCCTTGGGCATCTTCTATGAGCTGGACACAGGGAAGGCAAACATCCTGTTTGTTCACTTGCATGGGAAGGCCAGGGCTGACATTGATCTTCACAAGCTGTCTTCAGTCCATGCAACTGTTTATCCATGTCAGTCTTTGTTATCAGCAGTGGCAACCTGGGCGAGTGGAAGGTTCATGCCTCTGCATAGCTATTGCAGTATGGCTTGGCAGTGTTACAGAAATCTGGTAAGAAATTTTCCTGGGGTCTGTTAAGGCTCCTCAGGAGAATTTTTTGTTTGAACCTACATGCTTCACTGTCCCTTTTGTACATACTTGGGTACTTGCTCTCTCTGGCACTGGAATTAAAAAATGTGGCGTCTAACTGTTCTCAAATTATCACTCAATCAATAAGAAGTATGTTAAATAGACTTTTTTCCTCTGAATAGACTTTTTTTCTCTGAAGCTTTTTCCATGAAGGAGCTTAGAAACACCTACTTAGAGTGGACACTCCTCCTGCCTTTTCTACACCCAGAGCAACTTTTTTATATTTCTTTTCTCTTCCCCTGACCTCCACTCAGGATATTTCAAGACTCAAACTCAGAATTTGGTGCGTGATGCAGACTTTCCTGTGGCAGAACCTTTCCATGTAAGAGGTGGCAACATCCTGATCTGGGCCTGAGATGGAGTGATGAGAAGAGGAAGAAACTTCAGCACAGATGATCCATGGAATAAGAAACACAGCTCTCTGGGAATTTTGGAGCCAACTACTGACCTGAACTGAGCTGCTTCCAACACCGCTCTGCATGTCAGGGAAAAACACTGACATTCCCAGGTAAGATACCTGGATCATTTCACGTTCACAGTCTGCAAAAGCCTTGCAAGCTCTTCTGCAATCCGTGTGGCCTTTGATGAGTTCCTCATAGAAGTCCAGTAGATTATTTTCTGATGTACTTTTTCAGAGCAAAGGGCTGGATTGAGGACAACACTTCAGAATAATGCCAGCCTCATTTTAGGATAATGCCTCAGAGGTTATCCTTTGAGGGATTTCTTTTATATTGAAGAAATGAAACACTTTTTGACATCAGCCTGCCAAAGGGAGTCTTTCTGCAAAATTCAAGCCACTGAATTCAGGCCATCTTCACAGACTTATCTCACTACTTTGCAGCAAGACAGCAAAATCTTTTTGGAGGTTAACACGTAGCTGTCCTTAAGACTAGGATTATCAAGATCACTCATAGCTACTTCTGCAGGGCTTCTACATACAAATATTTACTAGGGATGAGGAAACAACAAATGCATCTATTTGCTTGGAAAAATGGCAGAAATAAATTGCCATGTTCTGAAGTTCCACAGTTCTGTAAAAGCAAATGTCCAACCTGTTTCAGTATGCTAATGCTGCATAAACAACACAACCTGTGCTGTTTCTACTTCTGTAATATGAACTGGGCACAGTGAAGGTTTTGGATGGGAAGGATTTGGAGCTGGAATTCTCATCAAACAGAATATTCATTAGAAGGTATCCAAACAGTCACACTGTTTCCCCATTTTGTCACCAAACGCACAAGGAAAACTGCTTCATCTGCAACTCTCCATTGCTTTCAAAATTCAGCCTGAGCAAGTTGCACATTACTTAACACAACACAATCTCTTTTTCTTTGAGTGAACACCATCACACTGCTAAAATGTTTTTAGCAGCAATATGGCACATTACAAAATTAGCACCCACTTCATTAAGATGCAGCAAAAAAATTTACTGGCTTTTTGAACTAAGTGGGTGGCATATAAATTAATGCAGCTAACAGGGCTCTCTAAGTAAAATGATTTGTATTCCCTACATGGAACATTAACCTACATTTTTTCTCAATCATTTCAGTAAACAAACTTTGGGGAGCCTTGCTGATAGCCTAATCTGTATTTAATTTAGTAATTTGAAAATAACATGGATGACCTTTGTGAAAAATCTCTTAGAAATGCAGCTAAGTGTGTTGTTTACCTTAATACTCAAACAGCATCCAAGTGAAGGATTTGCTTCCTTTTGGCCTCATTCTACAAATGACTGAATGCACAAATCCAGGGGTCTGGGTCCACACTGTAAGCTCAAGCCCTTTATGAATTTCTTCACTACCATTACTATAGACTTGCTGAAGAAAAGATTTGTTGCAAGACTCCCCTAAAAGTCTTTTAAAATTGCTTGATATGCCAACTTTACTAGCATACAACATTAAGGAGAAAATGCTGGAAATGTCAAGGCATTACAGCAAAGAAATCCCTTCTTTGTTAAAATATGGAGAAAAAAAATTAAAATAAGAAAAAAACAAACAGAAAGCTCATCTTGGTGCCATGGATATTTGTAGTACAGCTACTGCTCCTTTAATTTAAACACTGAAATTAATGTCTAAATTCGATTCGGAGCTTTCAGAGGCAAGATGCTTTGAGAAGCATAGCAAAAAGAAAATGCAATATATGGATGAGTGAAAAGTAGCAGGCTTTGCAACTAAGACAGCTTCAAAATAATATAAAAAAGATGAAGAGAAATTCTGAATATATTTTCCTAATTAAAAAAGAAGATGCAGCATTAATATATGCCTGACGATAGCTGAAAACACAGACTGCTAAAATAGCTGAGTCTCACTGGGGCTGTGTTTAAATTCTGCTAAGTATTAAGAAATGCCTAAATAATGGACAGAGCACAGGGGTGCATAATACATCTTGTTATAAACAGCACCTGCTGAGACCATACTGGCCTATACTTTAAACATTTTCTACAATTAAAATACCTAAATCTAGAGGCCACCTGTTTCCTGCCTTTGCCTTTCTGAGAAATGCCAGAAGTTTTACTGTAAACACAGGTGAGGAAAATAAGATGCTGCCTGATTTTAAGGGACTTAAAAGAATTTGCACACCAGCTGAAGTCTGGGCCAGCCAATTCTCAGCTCCCAGCCCCTCAATTAAAACTGATGAGAGAAGCAGTATCCTCTCTTCCTCTCCTGGTGGCAAGACGCTTACGTGGGAATTCCCACACCAAACTGGGACAGCAGCTATCCATCCAGCAGCTTGAATTTGACAGTAACCAATACCAGATGTTTCAGCCAAGGCATAATAAAATGCAGAGAGAGTAACTGTGGAGAAAAGTGCTCATTTTTTCCCAATTTCCCATGGGTCTCCAGGCAAGGCACATATCCTGGGACGTACAGCATCCCAAGAAATTTGTCTGGCTCCTTAGAAATTTGCCAAAAAGCTGTTCAGGTGGCAACCCTGAATTCATTGCTGACTGTCTTTACTGCAGGGCCCTAAGAGAAGTTGGACCCACATTATAATTTTAGTCCAACTGTGAAAACTAAAGAAGGTGAAACAATTCTAGAAACTCCAGAACAGTTTTTTTTCCTCTTATAATGAGACATATTTTTAAAGTACTGCCAGGTAGCAGGAGTCTTGAAGGCTGGACATAGACACTGGAAACCACATCTGCAGGCCCAGTCTTTAGCTGATGGCATTTGCACGCCATCATTTGCATATCAGCTGATGTTAATAAGTCCTGCTCATCATGGCAGGTGCTCTGTTTTTTGCCCAAGATACCAGCTGAACAACTACTGTGGAGTCCACTCAGATGCAACTCAGAAAGTTCTGTTTTAGGGTATGCCCCATTGCACCCAAGCCCCTGGAAAAAAATCCTCCTCAGTCCACTCTTGCTAGCAAATGCACCTATCTAAAACTCTGTGCCCTGCAGAAGGTGTTGCACAACACCAGGCTTAGGGTAAAATGGAAACCATTGGCACCTGGGGCTTAGCCAGACAAACAGGTGGGAGCAATCCTCTGCTCCTTTGCTCCTTGAGGTGGGCAGATGTGAGGCAGCTGAAATTCCTGGGGATCCAAGCCTGGACGATCAAACCCCTTGGGGTTTCCTCAGGACTTTGCCCCACTGATGACTTGACAGAGAGACTCATCCTCAGTCCAACTGTCCACAAATGGAATTTAATAACGCCAAAATAACAAACAGTAAGGCGTCCACTATATATGGAGCAAACTGTAAAAGGGTAGTAATAAGGGGCCAAAGGCAAAAGGCGGGGCCTAGGCTCTGACAGGGGTATTTAGGCCTCCCGTGTGAGGGGGAGTAAAGGCAGGGTATGAGGGAAGGGTCCAATAGGGGAGAATGATTAAGAATATTAAAATTCCTGGACCAAAAATCAACCTATGGTAAGACAAAGATTGAGGAACCTTCTAGCAACCATTTGCATTCTTGAACTGAGGGACTATGTGAGTGAGCCTTTTGCTTGCTGTGCTTAGAAAGGTGTTTCCCAGAGCGTCAAGGAGGGGTTTTCTTCTTCCACCAGGAAACCACCTCTGCAGCAGCCCTGGTTCGGGAGCTGTGCAGCTGCACTCCTGCTGCACCTCCTGCTGCACCCCTGCCATTCCTGCTGCATCTCTGCCAGTGCCATCAGCCATGCCAGGTGGTGACAGCCACATCCTTGGTTTTCCCAGCTGAAATACACAGCTTTGACTAGAAACACACATCTGCAGCAAAGCTCAGTGAAAACAAGGCCTGGATTTTTTTTTATTTCCCCCCCCCCCCCCCTCATGTTTCCTTATTTCTTTGGAAAGGATTTGGATTTCCTTATTTCTTTGGAGGATCTCACAATGAATCGAAGTTATAGTTTTGCAGAAATGCACAGGACATTTATTCAGTTTGACAGAAGTGTACAAATTTTTCAGAAAGACAAAAAGGCACAGAAAGGCACAAAACAGGTTTTTTACTGCCTAATACACAGAATCCCGTGAATCTGAAAGCAGAAAGCTATCTGACTTTTACACAGGAAAGCAGTGGAGTTTCAGAAGAGTTCAGCTAACTGAAGCCTACTATTTATCCCCTTTCTTTTCTTTTGACTAGTGAGATGGATTCATCTGGTAAATTTTAATGTGTAAGGACACTTACTGAAATGAGGAACAGTTATAATACAATAACTGATTTAGTGCATCTCTGCACAGAAACTGACAGTAGTATCAAAATGATAACAAGCTTTGGGACATGAAAAAAACATTTACAGTTAAGTAATTATGCTCAGACCATAAAAAACATCCCCTTCTGAGCAGTTCCTGAGCTAGAAGATAAGGAGAATGACCCAACAGCTAAGGGTATATAGCACATTTCAGCAAAGACTAGAGCCATCATTCTTACATTGCTGTCTTCTCATGTTATATCACAACTATTAGAAGGTTACTGATACACACTCTGAAATCTCAAGTAGCAGACCCATCTCTCTTAGCTTGTCCTTGTAAAAAGAGGACTTGAGAAAATCAACACCAGCTTTCACAGTCCTTGGTGGCATCTTTACAATTTCAAAATGTTAGGTCTCCCCTGCTACTCATTGCTTCTTGCAAAGCACTTGAAATCATGTCATAAATTAAAGATTACCCAACAAAAGCTTCAAAATAACTTACTTGCTATATTTATCATGGGGAAAATTTTGCATTTACTATTAAATACTACCCTAAAAGACAGATGGTCATACAGAGAATGACTACAGAAATTTAGAAAAGCAAACACAGTCACCTTTCCAAAGTGCTACTGAGATTAGAAAACAAGTTATCAGAGGTAAACAATCTTTTCCTCTACTCTGGCTCCACTTTCTGCATCCTGCAGGCTCTCAGGCTGGTGGTTCAGCAGCAGTTTGTCTACCTGTGGTGACTGGATGGATCCCTGGTTTGGAATGCTTGTCTGGAGACCCTGGGTCTGTGGTGCATTCAGATCTGTAACACACAAGAGAAGAACATGTCACAATGCATTTTCTGCCACGTCCATGCCGTCAGAAAGAGCAAATTCTGTCTTTTTCATTAGCACCGCTTTCTAGTTGCATCTGTCTAGAAAGGAAAACACTACTCCAGAACAAATTATACTACAGCCTGGTGAGAGGTACCTTAACCAAAGTTAGTGAAATCTATTAAAGTAACAGTAATAAATGTGTAGCCATACTTTACTAAACAGATACACAATAATGGAAAGATATAATTAGGTCAGAATTGAGCTGGAGGGAAACACACAACATATAATCAGACCCTTTGTTAGCAATAATACAGTTGTAACATGAATACAGCTTTCATCATTACACAGAATTTTATTTGTAAGCCTTCCTTTTATGGATGCAAAAGAATTAAGTGAGCAAAGTTAAAAGTCTACATGGCTGGCACTTGCATTCAGCTTTTTCTACCAAGTTTACCTGTGTTTATTTGCATAAACTGCCTACTCTGTTTTGATCCTTTTGGTGTGACGTGGAGAGAAACACTTGCATGCAAACAATAAGACATTATTTCACAATGATCTTGTTATCTTTCCAATTTTCTCCCACAAATGCAGAATTGTTTTGCAGCATTGCACAATAAGCACTTCTATGATGATCCATGTATAGCTTAAAAAACCAAAACAATACGACTACAGTTGGGTTTTATCACTAGATTCTGTAGCACTTTAGGCCCTCAGGAACTGCATCTCAGTAGTTGGCTTTTCTACATCTGTATTCCTTCAAAGCAACTTGACCATAAAAACAAGGTGCATAACAAAGAATGTGCATCCTTATGCCTAGCGATGAAAAAGGTCTGAAAATGGATATGCTGCAATATTTTTCACTGTAATCTTAGCCTGACCAACTCTTCTATTACATCAGAAGGGTTTAATTTTCATTCTTTCCTCTCAAAAAAGGACTTTGCAGAAAGCAAGAGAGCTTGGAACTCCTTGTACAGCACGGTAATGCTAGAAGCATGCAAACCAAGAACTGGGGTTCTTTGAGCCTTGATCATTCATGCAGAGCTGAAGAGACATTTCATGCTTGCTCTGGTCCCTATTTCTCACATGTGTGTGCAATGGAAATCTATTCTGAAGGATCTATTTGGGTTTTTTACACACCGTGTCACTTTACTGGTGACAATTCGTAGTGACACCTGCCCACATTTACCATTCCCCAACTATATGTGAGTTTCATCAGTCTTGTTCACTGAAGCAGGAGTTCAAGGCAAAACAAGTTTTCTGGCACCCTGAAAAGCCTAGGCTCCCTGCTCGCTCCCTGGCATGGGGTGTGTGGAGCAGTATGGGGTGATTATGCAATGGGCATGTGGGAACACATTATATCACAGCCTCTGCCCTCAGCATCTTCTCGTCTTTGATATTCACACAGCTGGGGGGAGCAAACAGGCTTTGGAGCTGCAGCTCCCAGCATGAGCCACATGCATCTTATTCCTGCTGCCAAGACTGCAGGGTCAATGGCAGGAGCAAGGTATTTATAAACGAGATTAGTCATAGTGGGATGACACAGAATGTTACAAAAATTAGTCAGTTGTCTTTCTTTTACTGTTTGATACTGGATTAAGTTTCAGTCTTGATGAAAATCCAGAGTAAGTCTTGATTGCAAGTGATTTATTTGCAATATGTAACACAGCAGGACTTGACTCCCTAACTTAGTCAAACAGTCCTGATTTTTTGAAGATGATGTTTGCATTTTTTCCTTTTTGATGGTCATTTTAGAAAAAGACTGCAATTTGCAGCCCACAGAAGAAAGCAAAAGTATGACTGTTTGTCTTTATGAAAACTGGATACATTTGGGTTGTTTATTTATTAAAAAGAGCCCTACTAGGAGAAGTTCCTCAACTTCTAAACACTTATATTTTGGGGTAATTTTACCTACATTAATATTCCTTTTAAGTCCTGTGAGTCTATTCACATTACCCAAGTCATGTGCATAAGAATACCAGGGAGTAAACACTTATTTGAAAGATCTGTTTCCAAAGTTTATGAAGTACATAATTTGAGAAGCCTAATTACAAATTTGAAAATACACAGAAAAGAAAGAGAAACACCTTACATGCATTTATTTTCCACCATCAAAACTAAACAGTAATTGCTTGAGCAATTAAAACAGTAGCTGTTTCCAAACCATTTCTCATTAACTGTTACAACTATAAGCAGCAGAGCTGAGCAGTGGAAACTGTCAGCATTCTGGAAAAACAAATCAGATCCTGTCACTATCAAAATAAATTATTTATCACTGGTTTAACTGGTTTTTTTTTTTCCTTCACCCCCCCCAAATACATTGAATCTGGAAAACTTGAACAGCAGGAGAGCACCCAGGAGGTAAGAGCACAGCTGCTGCTGGGGTGGCGAGTGGCTTCACGCTGGAAAGGTTTGGCTTAGCCAACTGAGGAGGGAAGGGGCTGGCTTTGGATTCACTTCAGGTGGCACTCAACAGAGACCCTCCCTAATAAAAGCTCAGTGTGTCCCCAAGGCCAACACACTCAGCCTGCTACCGAGGAGGATGACTGCTGTCTCTCTGCCCAGTGCCATGCTGGAAGCAGCTGAGCCAGGAGACCAGCTGGTGTCACAGGCAGCAGCAGCGTGATGTGCCCTGAGACCAGATGCATGTCAAGTGCGGAAGAAGTGCTAGAAATGGTAACAACAGTTTCAGGTGAAGGGAGAGTGAGAAAAGCGGACTGAACTGCCAATCAGCCTTGGTTCTTGTAATGTAAATCAGTGACAGCAGCCAAGAAGCCTCCCCTGAGGGTCCCTGGTACAGCACCAGGAAAATGAGTTGCCCCTGTCACCAAGTAGGAGAAAGGTGAGAAATCTTCCTTTTGAAATGCTCTCCCAAAACAAGGAGGAAACTTCTGAAACCAGACTTGAAAACATCAGCTGCTGTCTACTAAAGAACCCTGAGAGCTGAGGATACTCAATAAAAACAAAAAAGGAAAACAAACTGATTGTGTGGACAGCCAGACAAAGGGGCTGCTACCAGAAAATGACATCCAAGAAGCTGTCCCATGCTCCTCTGGCTCCTGGGACACCCATGGGATCTTCCCAGCCCACCTCCAGGCCCATTCTCTGCTGCACTGAGGCAAACATCAGAATTCACTATGGATCAAGAGTCAGGTAAGTGCAGACCATTGGCCTTTTATGAGCTTCCTTCAATGTGATTTTAATTCATCTATCAACGTCAGCCATAAAATTAGTTCTGTCTTACCCCCTTTGTTTAAATTCAGCATTTACTTATCCTTTTCTCGGCTCCCCTCCAAGCTACGGACAGATGCTGTCTCTGGCAGGCTCTGTTTGGCTCAACAGCACACCCAGCAGACCAGCCCCCGGCCAAAGCTGGGTACAGCCCCTGCCCACACCCTTCCTGCCCGGGCTGGGCTCTGATTGCTGCCTTGCTCCCACACCCTCGCAGAGAGGACAAACAAAAGGACTGTACCTGGCCATAGCCATCCACTTACTCATTTACACTGTTTTTCTTTCATAGCTGGATAAATACTCCCTGAGTGTTTCCAAAGCTTTAACAAAACTCAGCTGTAGCTCAATTCTTTCACACTCTGCTCTGACACAGCTTTCTGCTCCCTCCCACTTTATCACCAAGAGCTGTCAGCATCCCTCCATACCCTGGACCCCAGAATTTATGTGCAAACTGAAACCCCCTTTACCTGTTTCTCACTTACATAAAATATATTTCCCCTACAATATTCCAGGTAATTCTTTCCTTAAGAACAAGCTAGATCTGCAGCTGCATCATGGATACCCTAGGTAAAAGTGAATAGTAGACCAGAGAAATCCACTCCTTCAAAGCTGGGCTGGTCAAACTCCCACAGCAAAAAAGGGTGTCCTTGAGGCTGGTGACCAAATATTAGGTAATCTGTGACAGCACTTCAGCCTTTTGGGGACCTGTAGCCTGTGCCACACCTCAGTATTAAATACTCCTAAAGTACAGCTTTTACTCCCAGCTGAGATAATTTCATTAAATAAAGAAACCCCAGGTATTCCCAGCAGTCTTCCCCACCAATTTTTTGCAAAAAGAGTTAGAGGCTGTTTCTAACAAATTCTGGATCCAATCACAGATTGTCTCATTCATGCAAACACTGTCAAATTCAACACTAAAAACAAATTCAATTTTTTCCCCATTTTCCTTGAGTTTAGGTCTGGTACCATGAGGATGAGTATCAGGAAGCTGCAGAGAGGCACTCTACTCTTTCCATACTTTTTTAGATCACCTCAATGTAACAATGGCAGATGGCAGACCTGTCCTGTGTGGGATCAGTTCTCAAGGAGTTCTTAAGGGGACCTCATTTTTCCAAACAGGGTCTGGGTCCAAACTCTGAGAAATGACAGCTCCTAGCTAAAAACATAGTGCTGTTGTACAGGAAAAGAAAAGAAAAGAAAAAAAAAAAAAAAGGAAAAAAAAATAAAAGAGTAGCATTCTGCATCCTAACTACCTTTTCCACAGCACTAAGAAACAGGATTAGTAGTATCTCACAAACTGCTGACAAGGTGAAGGACAAAGGAATGGTATTTGCAGGAATCTGAAATCAATACGTATAAAAACAAACACAGCCCATGTACCTGGGGGGGAGTGGGGGATACAAAAGCCAAGTAAACAACTCATTAGTCACACTGATTCTCACCTCCTGTCTGTTGTCATAGGATGTAAGCACTTCCACATCAAATAAATGCCACAGATTTTCTCCTGCACCTCCTTCACCCCTCCTCTCTCTCCCCCAGGATCAGAGCTCTTGATGTTAAGGCTAGAGTGCCCACAGTGAAGATTATGGGAAGGACAGGAGAACCAAGGCACAAAAAAACACTCCAGGCAAAAAAACCTCTAATGTCTCTGTGTTTTGAACAGAAAGCCCTTAGTGTTACTCCTTCAGCTCTGACCCTGGTTTCACAGCATCTCAGGATAATTCAAGTTGGAAGGGGTCTCAGAAGGCCTTGTATTCAAACGCCTCCACAAAGCTGGGTTAGCTCTGAGGTCAGGCCAGGCTGGATACTTTTCTACTTCTTGGTCCTTTCTAAAAAGGAAGAAAAGAAAAAGAGAAAAAGCGAAGAAAAAAAGGGGAAAAAAGGAGGGGGGGGGGGGTGGGGGTGGAAGGAACATACCGCATGGATTTTGCAGACAATTACCTTGCTGTGACTTTCTGAGATCTGTCACATTGACCCTCTTTACAAAATAAAAGTGCATTAAATGAAGAGTGATTTATGCCACTTTTAGCAACAAATATGTTGAAGAGTCGCAAAAGCACACACCTTCTGAAATAATAGAGTTGGGTTTTGGTTTTACATGTACTTATAACAACTGGTACCAAGTTCATTTGGACTGACAGCTGACACATCAGCTTCAGGCCACAGCTATTTGAAATGGCAGAGCTGCTCTATTTAATCCCCACACTGGCACTCATGCATAATGCAAAGCACAAGCAGACACCTAAAAACCAGTGCTAAGTCTACCGGGTCTGGGATATTCAAAGGAATTCAAGGGTAACAGGCTCTCATTTGCCATCACAGTTCAACAGCAAACGGCAGCCGAACTCCCTTGGGCTCCACTGAAAAACCCACTGGCAAATCCCACGGCACCTCTTTGTCTCTAATGATGCTCCCAGTGGTTTCCATGCGGATTCATTAGCAACAGAAAGCGGATTCCCCAGAGAACTCCAAGCACCTCAGCCTCTCTCCCTGTCCTCACCATGAAAGGCACCATGACCAGTTTTGATTGCTTTTTTTTTTTTATGCCTACTAAGACTTTCCCAAATTGCAATGGATTTTCCATACTGCAGGTTCAGTTGTTTAAAGTTGGTGGAAGGAAGGGAACACCATGCAGTGGTACCGGGCACCTGGAATGCCAAGGCATCACCCTGGAACAACCAAAATTCTGCTGCTACCAATTCAGAACAGAACACTTGCTATAGAAGAGTCATGTGTAAGCCTTGAAGATTTGAGGACAATTCTCAGCAGTTTCACTGGCAGTTGAGATCCCACATACCATCAACAAACCAGGCCCTTCACACCTCAATAAAGCTGATTTCACAGCAGGAACTGCATTTGGTATTGGCTCTCAAAAAAGCACCAGGAAAAAATATTTTGACCCTAAATCTACCAAGGAAAGAGAAGCCTAATCCATTTCCCAGCTGACTGAATAAGGCAAGAAAATCGGTCTGGGAATTGTAATGCTGTTATTTACTTTTGACCAGCCCAACCCTGTGAAAAAGCAGCCACTGCATTTCTTAGGCAAACAAGCACCTTCCCGAATAAGAGATCTTTACACAAAAAGCAGACGAGGAATTATTTCAGAAGAGATCCTACACTAATTAGTCTTAGCAGCTTTTGGTGCATTCTTTGTTACAAAACAGAGAACAGGAGGAATTCAAAGTCTATGATGAATAAGGTCTGCAACATAACTCTTCTCTACATCTGTACACTGCATTTTTGATCATGGTAAAATTACTGGGATTGCCATTATTCTGCATGTTCCTGCTCTTTGTGTAATTGCTGGCTTAGGTAAAACAATGCAGTTCTATTTTCAGGTTTTGCCCCGTAAGTCTTCAGAGAAGTCTGGTCTAATCAGTTTGGACCTAATTCTTGGCACAAGAAACACAAAATACACATTTATTCCACTAAAACGGCATTTATCATAAGGTTCCAACTCATACTCCAGGTTTTAGAGTAATGTGATGATGCAGTAATTTTTCTTTTATTAAAGAAAACACAGTAAAATCCCAGTAAACACACTATTTCTAACACTGGTGTTTACCAAAGAAAAGATTTAAAAACTAACTGAAGTTCAGATACTGACAGTGTCACTTTGACATCAAATTCATAGCATGCTGATTAAAATTGATTATGTTGATTAAAATTTTAACCTAGTTACATGGCTATGTTGTCAGTTGTATGGGTTTTTAAAGCACACGGCTTCTAAGCTATTTTTGGCACGCTGTTTTTCTAATGCATATCAATAAGAGAGACTTAAAAATAGGTCTGACTTGAAATCATAATTTGTCTGTGCATTAAATACCCACAGTCTCACCTTGGTAGGGCAGACTGCCTGACAGCTGTCTGCTTCTGCTTAATATTAATTTATTTAAGTATGAATAACCTATTAAATTGTCTTTGTGCTAAGCTTTGAAGCTCTAGATGGTCAATTACAGACAAACACGTGGTCCAACAGGTATTCTGCTAACAATGAACACATGTTTTATTGACCTACTTCTTTTTCCAGCTCATTAAACACAGCTGCACTCAAATGATCAAGAGGAAAGAGAACCATAAAACCCCAAGAACTCTCTTCCTACACAGGATCACAAGGAACGTGACCAGCTGCCACTGCAGGGCCATGGCCCCACCCAGGGCAGCAGCACACCCACACAGAGCACCTCTCTCCAGGGGTAGGGCAACTCTGCCCACTGACAACAGGGGTGGGAAAGCATGGAAAATGCCCACAGCCTCCTCTTCCAGGTGTCCAACGTGAACAAAGTGGGCTGCAACCATTTCCTCCCAGCTCATCATCTGCTGGAGCCATTTGGCCAGCAGGCTGAAGTCAGAACAAACTTCCATCAGCAGGGAACACTCCTGCTTGAATGTTTGATGGAGAAACAGAAATGTCATAAAGTTACAGACCCAAACAGCACTTCCAAGGACTGAAGGGACAATGAACCAGCTCCCATTTCTGCTGCCAGCCAGCACATCCCCACAGTTCCCTCACCCAGTGTCCCAATTTGCACCCTGAAGATAAAACATTGCGGTGAGGCTTTATCTCCTTCCCTCCCGAAAAAAGAGAAACAGCCAGCATTAACCCTGAAAAAACAGTCCCTGGAACATGAAGTCATTCTCTTTGAAACAAAAAGGGGACATTTACACATCAAAACTCTTCTTCTGAGCTGTTACCACAGACAGATGTTAGTGTGTTGATTAATGCTGCCTCATATTTTATGGACGCTCTTTGGTTGTGGGTTGTCTTGTTGGGTTTTTTTTGACTTTGAAATAAACATGAAATCAAAGGCCTTGGCAAAAAATCAATTTAGTCCCCAGTGTTTGACCAGTCTTTCAGGTGCAACATAAAGAAGTGTGCTCTGGACTTTGGCAAACATTTTCTTGAGTAGCAGAAGGGCACAGCTCTGTTACAAAAGCCAAAAGGGGGAGGTAATTTATAAAGCACTCAAGCCTCCTCCTAAGCACTTTGGTTTTATAGGGTAATTTCCCAACAACAGACCAGATTCACCACCTCTTACTCATAAAAGCTGACGAGATCAAAACTCAAAGGGACCAGCAGAAGAACACTAAGTCAGTATACAGAATTGCTGCAGGAGAAAAAATCAGGCAAAGCACCTGTTTCAAATCAATTACATGCTAATCTTACCCTTTAATAGAAGCTGCTGTTGTTGATTAATGCAGGAAAAAACACGGGCATTACTACAAGAGTGAGCATCTGAGAGAAGCCTCTTATCTCATAGTCACAGAGATACTTATTCTCTCCTGAGCTCAAAACTGAAGGAAATATTCACTAATTTTTGATTGCGTTTTGAGTATTAGCGCAGCCATTTTTATTCATTTTTGGCAGGAAGTATATGCACTCATGTTTTCTTCTTGGAGTCCTTGAAAAAAATCAAGAAAAAAATGGAAAGTTGCACCTTCCTCTAATTTTGCATTGTAAGCATAGGAATTTTCGGTGTGATTGAATATTTTTGAAATGAATGCCCTTTTTAACTGTTTGCTAATAGCTCTGTGAACATGTAACTGCTGTGAAAACAGTTTGCACAAAAGGTAAAGGAAAAACTGTACATCAAAGCTATAAACCCCCACAATTATCAAATAAGCATTTGATAATGCTTATCAAATTTTCCACTCATGGGAAACACTTGGCTGAATGCATCCATCCCTTCAGCCAAGAGCTTTCCATAAGTGCATGGAGAGCACTTGGATCCACTTTCCTCATTTCTACTCCCACTTCTCAGTTGTATGAGCAACACTGGTCTTACCCTTAAGGCCAAATTCATCAGCTTGTCCTACCTCACCTTTACTACAAGTTTTAAAACGTCTGCCTGTATTCATTTTCACCTGCAGCTCTAAACTGCCTGTGTTTAATGCAGGAGCTGTCCTCAGACTTTCATCCCCTCCCCAGTGGCCCTGTGCTTCAATGGCAAGTTACTCTGCACAGAAGACAGCTTCCCTGCAGTTTTTCTGTCAGCAACAACTATCCTTCAATTTTCAAGTTCGCTTAATAAAGAGAAAAAATAAATCTCTTTTCATCCTTGCCAAATACCCTGCTGTCCCTATCTGTCCTATATTCTTTGTCATATGGAATATATTCAATGACTTCTAAAGTATATGGGTTCAATTTTTCTACAACAGACCCTACAGAAATACAGAAAAATCCTACCTATTTTTTTATCATTTATGTTTCAGTTCTAGATCAGACTTACAAGGAACACTCAAGGAATCTCAGCGGGCGACTGTTGGAAATTTTCCCATTTGATTAAACTATAACCAAGTTCCATATCAGCACCAAGGCTCCTCATCTGTACTGCCCCACTAAAAATTTACACCCAGAAGAAAGTTTTCTGCAGCATCTGGCAAGGGAGAGCAAGATACTCCATGAAATCTCCTCTAGCAGTTTGGCAACAGCCAATGAAATTTATTGGAAGGCAGTTGGGTGCTCCTGTTATGAATACCAGCAGAAGAAGACAGACAACCTTCCCCAGTATCTTAATAAATATTTAACAGCAGATGATGCTGAGGGGGTTTCATATTACTAACATTTCATTATTTTTGCACAACATGCTACAGGCCATTTCTTGGAATACGTGAAGTATTATACTAAATAATTTAAATGAGATTGTACTTTTCAGAATAAGCCAGACAGATCCACTTGGTGATTCAGCCACATGGTTTTACAGGGTGTGCTGGCATACTCAGTATCTTGCAAAATTTGATCATCCATGAACAGCTTCTCGCAGCTATTAGGATGAATTATTTATTTACACCAGTGCATCTATTTCAGGCTCTAACTTCATTACAGAATATATACAGAATATTTTAATGTACTAAAGCAGGGCACTGCAGCCAGGTCTCCACTCACAGAGAGCATTTCCCAAGGAAAACAAGGACCTCTCAAGGAAACTTCCTGACATCAAACAACCAGCAAGACAGTTGTTTTGTGGCCCTTTTCCTGAGAGATCACCTCTTTCCCTACAGACTTGCTATCCAAGTCCCATCTCTGCACATCCCTGAGCTGGATTTCAGGATCCAACTCACTATAAACTGATAATCTGGCTAAAAACCCTCTGCCCATGGTTTTCTGCTTTGAAATGTTCTCCTTTCATCATCCCTCTGCTTCCCTGGAACCTCTACCTACTGGAAAAACCCAATCTAAGTAAACAATAAATCTGCTTATAAGGGGCGTCATCCACACAATTCCAGTTTCATTGATGCCAGTAATTCCACCAACTTCACAAGCCACTCACTGAAGCTGGTGGAACCATAAGTGTGAGAAAAATGGGAAAGGTTCAGCCATCATCCTGTTGCTGTTTAATAAGTCTGCAGTCAATGAAAGACTGAATGTGGTCTGTAGATTCACACCAACACCAGTGGTACCTCAAAAGACAAGGGCAGGCAATCTCTTTTACTCCATTCATAACCTTAATGATGTGCATTATTTTAAACCTCCCTCAGCAAATGAATGAACTCTAAGGGAGAAGATAATAGAAAGAATAAAATCAGACAGACACGGCACAGGATAGGCATAACTTACATTAATGTACAAAATAAAACCAGAATATCATTAGCTGCCTTAATTAAAGGGTTGTTTTATAGTGCTGCATCTACTGTGGTTATTTTCAGAAATGAGAAAAGTGCTTTGAGATGAGAAAATCAGCAACAGAATAACAAAATCTGACTCCCAGAGAGGTAAAAAGCAAGTGTTGTTTGAAATATACTAATTGCAGATGACATATAATGACATATTTTTCACTTTGATATCACACTTCCGTGTGATTTAATCCCTTTTGCCATTTGCTTTAAACAAACAGCAGGGTCATTCCTAAGAGGAAAAAAATTCTTCCTCTCTGATTCATTTCCACCAAGTATCAAAGATACACAGAAATCTTTCAGCAGAGCATGAAAATCAGTGTTTTTTGGTGTGGAGAAGAGGCAAATTTGCTGTTTTCTGTTGCAGAGTCAAAAATAAGAGCTTAATTGTTCTAATAAATTAATGAGATTTTTAACTTGGAAGATACTAGTGCTGATTTTCTCAGCTTCATATCCTTATGTATTTTCCTTTGATTTTATTCTCATTATAACTTACATTGAGCACTGAATGGGCTATGTGCTCACCTGTGTAGCCATCCACACTTAGAACAGTAGAGATATGTTGAACACGGAAAAATCAATTTGGAATTGTACTCAGTGTGGCATCTACCCAATTAAAAAAAAAAAAATTAAAGTAGCTCAAAATATCACACAATGCTCAGGAAGCTCCCTGATAAACTGCAAGCTCCATGGGTCATATCATCCTTTGCTTTTTAAAAATTTCCATCTTAGGAAAAACAGAAAGAATTTGGTCACTGTATATTGGACAGTGAAAAAAACTGGCACTGTTAAAAATATTATTAGACATACCAGAAAAAAATGGGCTGAAACATATCTTCACATGCAATTCTGCAGGTGGTGCAGGTGGTAAGGGTCTGGCTTGTCACTGACTCCAAAGGATGGTCTTATAAACTGTGTATGGGACACAGTTAGGTCCCAGCTCAGAAAAAGTCAGATGTACTCAGAAGGAGCTATTTCAGCAATAGCAATATAAAAATTAACTCACAACAATCACATATGCAGAACAGTGATGATTTTTTAGGGGTATTGTTAATCATTATTTAGCAGGTTCCAAGTGATGAAAGCAATCTTACTCAACAAAGTCCTCGACATGGGACCCCATGAGCCACCTCCAGCACTGGCAGCAGTAGCTGTGGTATCTGAATAAGGCCTTGAGTTACTGAGGTTTACTCCTTTCCAAAATCTAGTCTTCAGTTGGAAGCATAGACAAACAGCCTGTACCACTTCAGATGGCTTTTTAACACTGTAGTGCAAAGCGTATTTCACCTGTTTTGTATCACACTTGCATCAGTTTTACATTGTATATTACATCTCTCCTGACTGCAACAAATTCACCTTAACACAAGTATGAGAAAAGAGCCAGGTCCATTGTCATCAACCTCCCTGATGCAAACATAGAGCAGGTATTTTTATGCAATGTCATTAATACAACAGCTTATGTTATTTAAGGTACCCTTAGTGGTGGTTTAACCCCAGTTAGAAACCAAGCCCCACACAGCCCCTTGCTCATTCTCCTACCAAAAGGATCAGGGAGAGAATCAGAAGGGTGAAAGCTGGAGAACTCATGGGTTGAGAAAAAGACAGTTTAACAGGGAAAGCAAAGGCTGTGCACACAAGCAAAGCAAACCAAGGAACTAATTCAGTGCTTCCCATGGGCTGGCAGTCCAGGAGAGCAGGGCCCCATCACACACAATGGTTACTTGAGAAGACAAATGTCATCACCACAAATGTCACCCCCTTTCCTGCTTCTTTCCCCCACTTTACACACTGAGCTTGGTGCCACATGGTCTGGAATATCCCTTTGGTCAGTTGGGGTCACCTGTCCTGGCTGTGTCACCTCCCAGGCACCCCCAGTCCCCTCCCCAGTGTGGCAGCACCAAAAGCAGAAAAGGCCTTGGCTCTGTGCAGGCCCTGCCCAGCAGTAACACAAACATCTCTGTATTATCAACCCTGAGTTCAGCACAAATCCAAACCACAGCCCCATACCAGCTACATCAAAGAAAATTAACTCTACTCCAGCTGAAACCAGCACATAGACAAAAAATGCACTGTTCTAAATGCCATCTAAATCAACAATGGTAAACCAAAGCAAATGAATCTGATATACAGTTTTAAGAACAGGCTCAATAGAGTAATCACCACTAGCAAAATGTGCCTTAAGGAATAGGAAGGAAATTTCATATAAACTATATGGAGTTATAGGATACTACACATTGTTTCTGGAATTTTTGCTTTTTCTGTTGCAAATGAAATGTTTTACATCTCTAGAAACCACCTACTTTGAAAGCCACTATAATTGAATTATTTTCCCAAAATCAAACTATCTCATTTGCTTATATACATACATGTACAAATTTCTGTCCTTTAAAAAAGAATAAAATTATATTAGTCAAATAGAGTCCTATTTTTGCTCCTTGGTTTTCCATTTGGCTGTTTATGAAGATCACATGTTTATGTTCCCCATAAAGATTTAAACAATGTTTTTCACTGCATCACATATATAGATCCTTCATTCTAAATGTCTGAGGTAAAACCTTCCCACTTTCAAGTTTCAGCAGTTTTCCAGATCAATCACTTCTCAATTCTATTTCTGTAGCTACAATGTCTGAGTAAATGAATTTAAGGTAGCAGCAGCAAACAATGCTGTTCACTTCAAAGCTTAAAAGAATTAAAATTGCACTGATTCCTGAAATCAAAGGGGTGAATCCATAGGTAAATCCTTAGGCATCACTTTGGCTAGTTAACCTGACATGTCAATGAAATGCAAGACTAATTTATGCAATTCTCACTCTAGTCTGACACAAAACCTACACTTCCCCTCCTTCCTAATTAGCCAAAGTACTTGCTTCTTTCATGCAGATTATTTCATAACCATTACTGCAAAGCATTAACACATTTTTTTTTCCATCATATTTTCCTCCTGTTGACTGACACACCTTCTCTAGTGAGGTTACTTATGCCAGTTTCAGCTTTGTGGGAACTTGCCTGAAGGTCTTTATTAAAGTTCCCTCCCATACACATAAAACAATGATACATAATCATGATGTTAGCTATGTGAAGAGACCTATGTCTTACCTTAGGAAATATGAATGGAAAATTATGCACTGGAGTAATGTAGCCATTTCCATTTCTGTATATTTATGAAGCTTAATTGAATAGTACTTAACATATGGTAGAATGCAGTGCGATTAACTCCTTGGAAACAAGTTTAGATGGTGCTTCTCTCTAAATAATTTAAGGGGTTTTTTTTGGACAGAGCTGACTCCTTACAAAATGCCTAATAATTCTGGGAAAGTTGATCAAACCCAAGCACTTCCTTTTGTGTACACACAAAACTTTAACTATATACTTGGTCTGGCCATGTATGTATGTGGTACATGGCTATATGCAGTAAACCATACCCAGTATTTGTTTCTTAGTTCTATGTTGACTAATTATTTAAGAATATTTTTTTCAAAGATGATTATGAGACTTTGTACACAAAGCTAGTTGGAAAAGGCATGAAAATGCATGAAAATACCATGAAACATTAATCCACGTGAAAGTATTCAAGATTCCAGCTAACTGTTAAGTTCCTTCCCTCACTGCATTTAAGTTGATCTTCCTTCAAAGTGGCTGGAACTGACTGTTGGAGGCACAAGGTTGGAGATTTTCTGAAACTCTGCTAAACCCTTTGGGGAAGGAAACATGATCAAATAAACTCAAGGAAGTCAGTTTCCTACTATGAAATGTTTCTATTGTTCCATTTGATTGACATTGCTTAGGAACAAGTTGATTTGCATGATTTCCATGTGCACAGTTCCCTGGGGAAGTTCAGCACCCTTCTCACTCCCCAGTTCCTCCCTGTACAGGGGTCCTGATGCAAGACAGAAACATGCAGACTGATGCACTGCACAATCAGAGCATAAAATTCATGTCACCTTCTGAACCACAGATGCAACCGTGGAATGTGATGTCCCATCTCTCTGGGGGGAGGCTTCCAGCCCTGCCTGCTCCAGCAGTGCAGTGGTTAGGCTTCACACAGCATCACCTGAACCATCAGAATGCTCCAATGATTTGCTTCCCTCCTTTGCACACGGTGTCTTGTGGCATCACCCAGGCAGTAACTGTGTATTTTGGCAACACAGCTTGGTAAGAGAGACTTGCATTGGCCTCTTGGGCAGGCTCTGTAGCCACAGCTTGTCCCCGAGAGTGCTGGGGCTGTCTTGGTGTCCTGTTAACCAGGGCAGGATAAAGATGTCTACACAGCATGCATTGACAACAGCTGAACACAAAGCTGGTCTGTTGTGTCTTGAGACACAAAAGCTTCACCAATGTATCTCAGAATCAGTGCAATTAAACTGGTACAAGCCAGTTTAATTAAAAAACATGCTCTCATGTGGGCTCAACAGAAAGCAATCCTGGTTAGCTTCTATCTGTATGTTTGCCAGTGCAAGCTAAGCCACTTTTGAGAGGTTTAAACCCACATATGTGTTCTTTTTCAAATTTGCACTAGCTTAGCTAACCTATAAGTAAAATGACAACCTCAGTCAAACTAGAACAAGTTTCACCAGGCTACTTATTTAGGCATTTTTAGAAATATTAATCTCTTTTAGTAATCAGCTTGGTTTGCTGATTGTGGTGATGTGACTAGCCTGCCCTGCCTTTGATTATATTACATGCTATTTTGGCAATCCGCATACCAATTACTAGTAAGGCTGTACTGGATCTGTTTGATATATTACAAGGAGTACTAAGGAGCAAGTTCCTTAATCATGGATGTAAGACAATTAACCATTGTACCTGTGTAAATTTTCAACTCCTAATTCTGATGTCCACTGGTCTTTGCTGTGACCTGACCTGCATGAAGCTGGTGTGAGAAGTTATTCTGCACTGCCAACTGCAGAAAAATGGGAGCTCAGGCACTGCTGCAGCATTGACATGCCCTATCTCACAATTTCACAACTGCACAGAAAACCCCACAAGATTATTTAATCTCTTTCATCAAAAGTGCACAGTTGGCCCTCAAGATGTTTAGCTGTTACGTTTTTACAACCCGCTCTACAACTCAACACTCATGAAAGTGTTAGTCAAAACTAATATCGTGAAAAATGAGAAATAAACCCCAGAAAGTTTAGTGTTTTTCATAAGTTTTTAGGACCTTAGAGGAATTTTCAATGCATGCAGTGCTCAGATAGACAGCCTCTTTCCACTCATTTTGGTAGCCACAGTCAGTAACTGCCATGCAGCCTATGTATCTTTGGGGTACTGGTAAAATGCAAGAATAAAGAAAGGTAATGCAGTAAGAGTTACTAATTTAACTTATTTTAAAGACTACATTATTCCTTAAAAGTGATACAATTGTCTGTCCAATGATCTTTCAAGATATTTTCATTCTTCAATGAAGCAAGAAAAGGGTGTTTGAATGCTGATTATCATTCTAAGACATTAAATCAAAAGCTATTCTAACCAGAAATCATCACATAATGCACATATGTTCTCAAATAATCAATAAAATGCACTTGAAAAAGAATGATTTCTGCTCATAAAAAAAAGATCAAAAAGCACCAGGAAACGGCTAAGAGAAAAACACATTCTGAGTACTATTATGCAGAGACAAAAAGGAGTTCTGTGGGGTTTTTCAGTAATTTTCTGTATTTCTGTATTTCTGTTCTGTTTCTGTTTATTTTCTCACCTATCATCAAAAATTCTGCAAAGCAGCATGCAGCTGTTTTATCAAAATCTCTTGCTTCCACCACTACCACGCTGTCTTTGTTCCTAGGACTATTCAGCCAGAGAGGGGGCAAACTGCCTGTACCACTTCTTAATTAAATAAAGCATTCATTACCATTATCCTTGTTGCTTTTGCAGGAAAAAGACATCTGCTGGTAAGGACTAGTGGATTTCCACAGTGCACTAGTTAATGCTGGCTGACAAGAAGTGTTCATTTTGGGGTCCACCTGATTTTCACTAGTCTCTGCTACATCAGAATTCGAGGTATTCATCCCATAGACACCATCCTCATAAATGAGAGAAGGATCTGATCTGTTGATTCTGCTTAGAGACACACACACTACAGCTTCATTGAAGTAGACTGCATTTTCACCATGCAAGCTGTCCAATTGATTATGTCCCATTATCTGCAGAAGGGGAAAAAAAAAAACAACAAAAAACAAAACAGAGAATTGTATTTTCACCTTTGTCAAGTAACAGAACCAGAGAATCACAGAGTATGTCAAGATGGAAGGGTTGGATTCTTGGGTAAGAATCATGGAGTCCAAATTCTGCTTCTCACTGTGTAAAACTAAAGTGTATGACTGTGAGCACCATCCTGAAGAATTCTTATACCAGGATGCAGAAAGTTAACTGCCAGACAGAATGGGGATTTGTAGCAAATAGTCATCCAATCTGCCAGAAGCTAACCTCACAACACATTAAATTTGATGTGCACTCAGGAATAAACAGCAATAACCTAGCAGATCTGGTCTTAGCTCACCTCGAAAGAAGAAATAACTGCAAAGTAACAGATCAAAAAGGACCACTAACTGGGGTGAATTGAGCTCTGCTGACCTACTTCCAGAGGGTTAATATTTTCCCTCATGTACATTTCTCATATGTAAATCTGTGTTCTCTGCAATCCAAAAATAACACTGTACTTGAGATAGACAGGCAATCACAGAGAACAGGGCTGCAGCAGCCAATGGCAAACAGCTTTAGCAAGCAAGTCATGGCTCCCAAAGGCAGAAAATGCAACTCCTGCAGACTCTTTGTCTGTCTGCAGGTGTTTATTAAGGCAAATCTCACAAAAAAAACCCCAACAACAACAACAACAAAAAACACATCACCACCACCACACCCACCAGGAATATTGGAGTGAGTTACTGCATTGTTTGGTTTGGTCACACAAAACTGTCTAGGTTGAGTGTAACACAAAAACACTGGGCTGGGAATACCAGCTGACTGACAATCATTCAAACTGTTCCACTGCTGCAAGGAGTATGGTAATGGAAACATGGGAGAAAGACAGTCTTAAGGTCTGGGTGGATTCAAAGCCATGTAGTCTACTTGAAAAAAAAATACAAGTAACCTCACAAATAAAATACTAGACTACAAAAACTACACTACTCTGACACTTAGCATTGAATTATTTTGCCTTTCTGTGCAATCTTGATGTTCCTATATCAGACTATTATCCTTCAACTTCCCCTCCCCCGAAAGATTTCAGAAGTCACATCCACTAAAGCTGATGGGCAATTTCAGTTTTGGTTTTATCATCCACTTGTTAAGCACTGCCAAACAAGTCAAAACTGCAGCATGTGCTATCCTAGTAAAAAGTGTCTTTGTTGTTTGGGCTAGCAAGCATATATGGGTAAGTCATGTTCACATGGTGTTCACAAAAGCTGGATGAAAAGGGGGAGGTCAGAGGCAAATCCTTTGCCTCCTCACTCAGGCACAGTCTTAGATGCCAAATGGTCTCTGCCTGTTATGGGTTTGTTGCCAGCTGAAAAACTATGGAGGTGATGGCTTGAAGAAAGGCTCTACAGATTTTCTTGTGAAAACGAGAACCTGAGGGGAAAAAAAAGCTGTTTGGGTCAGTGAGCTTTCCATATGTGGAAAAGCCAGACAAAATGTGTTGATTTTCAGGTGCTTTAGAGAACAGTCATGGAAATCAAGACCACACCCATCAAGCAGGTATTAGAGATGAGGACCTACCTGGCAGGTGAGCACCCAGACATCTGAGTTCAGAGCCAGACTGCATCCTTCACCCTCAACAAAAACTTAATCATTTTTAGTATTAAACATTTAAGCAGCTTTGGGGCTACTATAAATTGCACCCTCAAATAATAAGCATCTCCATGGATTTATACTGCCAGGGATGGAGCCACACACAGCCTCTTCCCCTAGGGGGCTGGTTGTTTCAGGGAACAGGAAAACAGGGCCTGATATGTGGGCTTCACCAGAGTTTGTTACTCCTGGAGGTGCACCTTCTCCTTCCTGGAGACAGTGGTCCAGGAAAAAGAACAGCAACCAAAAACGTCATTAAGTGCTTTATGTGCTTAAGCATTACAATAATTTAATTTTCCTACAAGATGCAGAGACACAATGTATCTTACAAATACAGCAGCAAAGCAGAATAAAACACAGATTCTCATATTTATCATTTCTGTCTTCTCAATATAATAAGCATCTGCCTAAGTTTGGGTTTTGTTGAGCATCCAGCTTAAAATCACAGAATGGTTGAGGTTGGAAAGGACCTCTAGAAGACATCTGGTCTAACCCCCCTGCCGAAGCACATAGAGATAGTTGCCAGGGATGATGTCGAGGTGGCTTTTGAATATCTCCAATGATGGAGACTCCAAAACTTCCCTGGGCAACCTGTGCCAGGGCTCCATCACCCTCACAAAAAAAAAAAAGTTTTCTGACCTTCAAAATGAATCTTCTGTGTTTCTGTTTGTGCCCATTGCCTCTGGTTCTGTCACTGAGTGCCACTACCACTGCCTCCATCTCCTTTAGAACCTCCATTGAGGTATTTTTATACATTAAAAGGAACCCTCATTAATAAGAACCATTTCTTCTCCAGGCTGAACAGTCTCAGCCGTTCCTTACTGGAGAGATGTCCCTGCCTCTCAAACAGGGACTTCACCAGACATTGATCCTCCTGTCTCTACTTCCTCTTTACCCCACAGCTCCATGCCTTTCTTGTACTGGGGGAGCCAGACTTCAGCTGTGTCCAGAGCAGAGAGGACAGATCCATCTCCTCATTTGACCTACTAGCAATACTTTGCCCACTGCAGCCCTGGAGACTATGTGCCACTTTCACAGAACGACACACTGTCTGCTCATGTTCTACACCAGGATTCCCAGGTCGTTTCTGTGAGCACTGGCAGTGGTCACAACATGGATTCTTAGGCTCCAGGCAGAATATTAAAGCCTGTGGGAAAGCCAAGGACAGAACTCTTCTCTGTCTGGCCTGGGAAATCATAAGGAGGAACCCAAAACAACCTTGTAGATATTCTCCTCCTGGCACTTGCTATTTTTCCAACTTGTTTACTGGTTAGAGGTGTTTACAAAAAGGTGGTGCCCTAAAGGACCAATCCTATTCATTGTACCAAAATACTGTATAAAAACACTGTATAAAAAGAATCTGTCTATAAAAAGAAACTTTGCTATAAGCCCTCTAAAGAAATCAGAGTTCTACGGGTCGTTACATGAACCGTCCTAAATTGTAACGATGTCTTTTCACAGAATCACAGAATCACAAAGGCTGGAAAAGATCTCCAAGATCATTGGGTCCAACCTTTGACCCAACACACCACCATCACATCAATTAAATCATACCACTAACTACCATGTCCAGTTGCTTTTTGAACACCTCCAGGGATGGTGACTCCCTCACCTCCGTAGGCAGCCTGTTTCAATGCCTGACCAACCTTTCAGCAAAGAAATTCTTCCCAATGTCCAAATCAAACCATCCCTGTCACAGCTTGAGTCCATTTCCTCTTGTCCTCTAACTAGCTGCAGAGCTGATTTCCAGTTGGTGATCTCCAGTATCTAACCTGGGAAGGTTGCTCCTTCCCAGTGCCAGGACTTTGCACTTTCCCTGCTTAAACTTCATGAGATTCAAAGAGAACACTTGGATATGCCTGAATCTCAGCTTCCCACATGCTCACTCATTACGTTAACAACCAACAGAACCCAGACATCCCGATCTATCCATCAAGGCAGGTCTCTAGGAATGCAGTCAGGGACATAATCACCATGGGGAAGCACAAACCTCATAGTCCCCCGTGCGCGACAGCAGGCTGCTCTGCTGGCCATGCTTCCAGTGCCACACCAGCTTCTTCTGCATTTTCACACTGTCTCTTTCTCTCTCCACCATTTTCTGGCCTTCCTGGAGCCTATCCAGGCTCTGCTGGTAGTCCTGCAGCTGCAGGGCCAGCCCCTGCCGGCTCTGCTCCAGCAGCTCCTCCTGGCACTGGCATTCCCGTTCCCGCTGTCCCAGCCGGCCCTCCCTCTCCTCCTGCTCCCGCTGCCGCTGGTCACATTCCCGCAGCCACCTCTGCTTCTCCTGCTGGAACTGCTGCCTCAGTTTGTGTGTGTCAGCCAGTTCCACCCTCTGCTTTTCCAGATTCCGGAATTTCTCCAGTTCCACGACGAGGTTGAGCCGAGAACCCTGGCTCCGGCTGGTCTTCTCATTGTCTTGCAACAGTAACCTGTGGAGCTCTCTGTGGCTGTCCTGGATAGTCAGTGTTGCCTAGATAACAAAATTAACAGATGTTTAAATACCAGCATTACTTAATTTCTGTCTTTTTTCATTATATAAAAATGCTTCCACTTTTTTTGGAGGTTATTCTTCAAGCAAATAGAGAAAATTCTCTGTTAACGCCTTCACATAGAGGTATTTCTAAAATAAAACTCAGCTCTTTTGAGCATTTTTAACAAAGGCTTCTGGTTTACACTTAGTGTAGTTATACATGTTTATGTTACAGCTGTGCATGTGCACTTCAATTACAGCTGGGGTCTTGTTCTGTCAGAAGATGTAAAAGCACACAGGAAAAAAAATGGTATTTCATGGTTTAAGAGGGCAATAAGGCATTGGGAATGCTACGCTCACCCACATATTCCTAACACAGCTGTGCCTTATCCACATAAAACTGTATTGTTTCCAGCAGAGTTCACTCTGACTTTATGGCTCTCCTTGCTAACACACAACATTGCAGACCCACTAACATCAATCCTACAGGCACCTGCCAACACAGGCATGTCACCAGGACTGCACCACTACATGCACCTGACAGAGGTGTCAGTGCAAGCATGAACCTGCAGTTCAGCAGTCTCAGGTTTGATGTTCCTATTTTACAGCTGAGAGCTCCAAATTCCATCCTCCACAAGAATGTTGTGACATTGTTTGCATTAAAGGTTGTGACATCCTCCAATAACGCAAAAAACAAATAGCTGGGATTAAGAAGAAAGAAAAGCAAGTGCTGAGGCACTTACTGCACTGCCTGTGTTCAAGAGCTGACATGGGAAGCTATTTCAGTAGACATTCCCAGACAATTCATGTAACCTCGCTGCCCTGTGCTGTCCACCCCAGAAAGTACTTAACTTCATGCTATGTGCCATCTGCACTTTCCTTGGCTCTTCCCCCAGTATTGGGTCAGTTCCAGTAATTTGTAAAGAGCACAAGACCCTCTGCTTTTTTTCTCAGCACCTGACTGCCCATTCATGGTCTGAGCAATTAAGGCATGATCCTAAACCTTACTTTACTGTCACAATTTCTTTTTCAATTACTCAAAAAAATTTGCCTCTATTATAGGATTTTTATTTTGCTTTTGTATTGCTTCAATACACTTAACTTCTAAGCCCAAGGTTTCCAGGATTATTATGAAATATGCTAAGGTATAAAAATTAAGTATATTCAAACATTTAAAAATAGAATTGTAAAACTGCAGCTAAATAAGAAGAATTTAAGACATTCAAACTTAGCATAAAAGAGGCAAATACTTCATACTAAGACACTACAGAATATACAAAGTAAGTGAGATTTAAGCATCTAAAATGGGCTGAGTTTTCTACCTGAGCTACCTGGCAAAGTTACTGCTTACTACTAGCCAGGAGAACAGTCTAATCAAAATACAAATTTTTTTCAATTTTTTGTACTATAATTTCAGAAAGCTATATGTGGAATGACATCAGTTCAAGTGGAACCATTATTTTACTTTCCCGCTAAGTTTTTGGACTGTACAGACATCCTCTTTTGGGAGGAGGGCCTGATCTCTAAGCAAGTTAGTATTATTCAGTTCTCAAAAGAAACCTACCACTGATACAGAATAAAACTATATTCTGTTACAACTTATGCAACAGTCAGTAGAGATCAGTATCAATTAACACAATGTCTAAAAGCAGGACAACATGAAATTATGTAAATTATTGTATTTATGTAAATGTAAATTAAATATTAAATATTTATGTAAATGTAAATTATTAGGACAATTAATTACTCTACAACATTAGTAGTGGAGTAGTCACCTGCATGCTGTATAAGAGACGGGTTAAGTTCTGGATTGCTTGTACAATCTAGAAAATAAAAGAGAAGGATTTTCAAAGGTTTGGCCACTGTTAGCAAAATAGTTACTACATTCTGTCTGAGGTTGAAATTAACCCACCTCTCTCCCTGTGGATCCTGAAGAATTCATACTTCCTCCCTGAAATAAACACATGTAGCTTTAAAAAGTTGTTTTAAATGTTAAAATGTGTCATCTAGGTAATATTTTTTTTGAACTAGTGAGCACATATGGCCAGGACATGTGTACTGAGTCAACCCTTTCCGTAGGTATATGAAAAAAGACAGAAGCAACAATCTATGAAGACTAATAATTCATCAATAATGGAGTTGCCATGGAAATTACTAAAGATTCTGAACACAACTGTACAAATGAAACTATTTAATCCACAATTTCAGTTCCTTGTGAGTAATGCTACGCAGAAAAGATATTTCAATTCATTCTTTGTTTACTTGACAGTTTTGAAACACAGTAACCAGACTTCTGTATATACAGTTGGGTTTACATTACTTACAGTAGGATGAAACAGCATAAGACTCTTCAAAACCAGAGATAATAAAGTATTAAGAAACTAGCAAGAAGTCCAGTTAGTGGATCACAAAAAATGCCTTAGGTGGTGCCCTGTGAGATGCTGTGCCCAGTACACTCTACAAAAGGCACCAGCATGGTCACCACTGTCCTCTGCAGCAAGGCACAGCTGCTTCACACTTTCCATCCTGCCCCCTTTTCCTAAGAAGCTCTCTAAATTTACAGGGTGAAGCTACCCATAATCCCTTCAGCATGAAGAACAGCTCCTCTGAGAAAGATAAGATGAAATGGTGGGGGCTGTTTCAAACACAATCCCTTCTGAGACTATGCTGAAAAGACTTCCTGTATGATTTTTCTCTTTCTCTTTTTTCTAAGAGGCAGAGGGGAGTTTGGGGAATATTTGTTTTCTCTCTGATTCTCTTAAGTTCTCTACCGAGTCTCATTTTCCACCACAGAGGGCAAAGCATCTGCTACATTTAGATGCAATAACTGAAAATGAAAATGAGAAAGACCAGCCCCCTAAACACAACCCAACCCAAACACCCATGGGGCACAGGGAGTACCAGCTGCATCATTTCCTCCACTACTCTTTCTCTCATTATCTCTCTGGGTATTTCCTTCCATTTCCCCCTCCACTTCTTCACCTCCTCCTCCTCACTGAATCCACAAGCCATAGAAAAGCTCAGCTCTGCTGTGAAAGCAGAGGATTTTGCAGGGATGTCTCTGTGCAGCACAAGGATGAACAGGAAAAAAAAAAAAGCTCTGCTTTTCCTTAGCTGGAAGGATGGTGAGCAGTGGGTAAGGAGGCAGCAAAGGGCCAAGAGGGAGAGGAAGAAGGGAATGCTGGAAGGGTGAGGAAGAGTGTAGAAAGGAGAGCCTGCACACTGAACAAGAACAGGGTTTCTTTCAGGTTTTTAATTTGAAAACAGATGTGCTCGGGGGTGTTATTTGGCATTGGCTGAATCAAGGAGTTGCAAGTGGCCAGTCCCAGTGCCCATGGTTCTTTCACTGCAGCACCACTCGAGCACCAGGACATGAGGCTGTGGCAAGTTTAGCTGAGCTGGCACATGCCCTGCAAGTCCAGCTAGAAGTGAAGCAGGAATTTCAGGTGTTTAACTGTGCTGAAGGCCACTACCACCTCCTTGCCCCTGTTCCTGATCACCTTGGTTCAGAGAGGTGAGGGTGGTCAGATTCCAGGGCAGGCTGCACTGTGCTTGGGAGATAAACTCACACAGCAGGAGCAGGAGAGACAAGATGGGGATCACCCCTCACAGCTGGAGACCCCTCATGTTGCAGGGACAATGCTCTTCTTTCCAGCATCTAGTCAGCATCTAACCTCCAAGCTGGGAGCTCTTGCCTCCCTGTCCAGCTCCTGTTTTCCCAGAGCTGACATCCACAACATCCACAACCCTGGGACTGCACACACCCCTCCCTGGAAAGCCCTTGCCTTGCCTCTTTTCTTTGCTCATTCTGCCACCTCCTGGTAAGTCTGATTCTGACATGGTATCAGAGTGTGATAAACGCCTTGCCCAAATAGTAGGCCATAAATAATAGGATAATGACTATGGGTGGAAGAGTTGGGTGCAGGTCCCTCCACCTTTATGAGTAGGCATAGTTTCAAAGTTAGAGGAGTTTGCCAAAGGCCTTCCCCAGTCAAATCCAGGAAACCTCCAAGGGTAGAGACTCCCACAATCTCTTTGGACAAACACTGCTCCTTGTTCATCCTTGCACTGATTTTTTTTTTCCTTGTATACCCTCAGAATTTCCCTTGCTGCAACTTGTAATCTTGGACACTCATCCTTCTGCTGTGCAACTCTGAGAAAAGCCCAGCTCCACCTTCTCTTTAACCCCAAAGGCAAAGTTTTCATGTGGAGCTACTGCAATTTTAATGGGCTATATCTGAGCTCCTCTACCCTCTCTAGGTTCTATTCCTCTTCACCTAGATTCTCTGCTCTCTCACTCTGACATTTGTTTTCAAACAATTTTTTCCACTCACATTCTTCCTCCTGCTCCCTTCTGTCAGCAGTCTGATAAGTAAGATGATCTAGAGCTAAGCATAAGGCGAGGTTACAGAGAGGTTAGTGTACTAGCAAGAGTACTCCCAGTACAGAAAACAAACAAACAAACAAACAAGGTTTCAGACACACAAGCCCTCTTTCAGATCTGATGCAAACACAGTATGTTAATGATAAACTTTCAAGCAAAGTTTTCTTTCCATTTCAAGTTCTGTGTCTCACATTCTTGTCTCTCCCCTTTATTCCTTTTGTGATTCTTATTCCCCACCTAAGAACTACACTATTAGGTTTCACTTTATTTCCACACAGTATTTCACATTGGTTACTCCAACACTCTGTTGCTACATAAAATTTGTCATTCCTGGTTTTGTCCAGAACTGATTTTTTGTTCTGTTTTTGTCCCCAGATTTGCTTATCAGCTATAGGACTTTGCAAAACAGGCACTTTCTCTTCTGTCCTCTAATTGCTCCATTTTGTTTTGATTTAGAATTCTGAAGCAAGCTGGTGTAAAAACATCCATCTTATCTTTTTCTTAGGATGAAGTTCTTCCAGTGCACAAGTCTTCCTTGTATTATCTGAGGACTCTGTCACTGCAGGAGACTTTAATCATCCTTAAGCCTTGAAGGAAAACCATTCTGTGCTTGGATTGCTTATGACTGCTTTTTGAAATTTTATTATTAATTGTAGTGACCTCTATTAGACCAAATTATCTGAATCTGAGTGAAATGCCCCATAAAAATTTGAATAGTGTGTACATGCACAGTGCCCAGACTGTTGTGTGCAATGCAGGAAGAAAAACTGGTTACAATACCTTATCCTCAAGATTGGCACCTGCCATTTCCTTTTCAACACTGAGATTGATTTCTGGTGATCCTTCAGTTTCTTTTCTTTCTGCATCTAACAAATAAAGCCCCAAGAAAATGCAAAAGAAAGGTGTCAAAGCATATCCTGACTAGCAAAACAAAGCACATGCTTCTTTTACAGCTACTCAGGATGAGAAGAAAATGATTTTTATAGTTTGTAGTTACATGATGGATCCTAGGCTGGGGAAAAACAAATTTGCTAGCCAGGATGGCACACATGGCAAAATCCAGTTTTTCTACCTTACAAATTAGCACTATTTCATTTATGAAAGTTTGGAGGTAAGTGTAACTGCAACACTAAAAGTGCTCTGTAACAATGTTTTTTACACAACTTTATTAATAAATTTGTTGTGAGAAATTAATGCTACCCTTTGCAGCTGAAATTATTGAAATATCAATCCTGGTTTTCAAAAAGAACTGACAAAAAGAAATGGCCTATATTGCAATATAGACTTGATGCAGAGCTGAACAACAATGACAAGAAGGTGTACTTTCAATGAAGTTATATAACAATTTACATTACCTGAGCATTTAACCAAAGACAACTTTTATTACATTATTTTCTATTGATTCTGTCCTACTCAGTGGAGGCTTTCCAAAAAGACTGATTCAGAATGAATTATTTTAGCACTCTAAAGATGTAAAAGCACCAAATTTTACTCACCGCTTGGAACAGATTCCAGTATTTCATTGGCAGTGAATCTCTGCTTCACACTTAATTCCTCAGTCCTTTCCTCTGGTGATCCCTCTGTTTCGCTCACTTGTGATGATGTTACAGCAACATGGAGACTTTCAACTGAAGAGAAAAACATGCAGAATTACAGAAGCCCCTTAAATAGTTCCTTAGTGCATGAATCAATGACGTGGAATTGATGGACCATGGAATAATCTAGCTTGTAAGGGACTTTCAGAGGTCACCTGGTCCTACACTTCACTCAAACCTGACCTATCTAAATTGTCTTGCTCAGTGCTTTGCACACACAAGCCTTTAACACCTCCCAAGATGGAAACTTCAAAGTCTTCCTGTTCCACTTTTTTAACACTCTCATGGCATTTAATTTTTCATTCCAGTTAATTGGAATTGCCTGTGTTTCACCACAGGACTATTGTCTCATGTCCATGTGCATTTTTATCATCATGTGCCTCTGCAAAAAAATCTGGCTTCTCTACATCCTCCCATTAAGCTTCTGTGGACAGTGATGAGATCCCACCAACTCAGCTACCTCAGCTTCTCTTCCGAGATTGTGTCCTCCAGCCTTATAGTCATCCTGGTGCCTTTCCCTGAATTTTCTCTACTTTGTCAATGTCTCTTGCCCAGGGGAAGTGCAGCATTTGTCACTGTAGTCCAGATAGGACTCACCAGGGTTAAGCAGAGGCAGAATCACTTCCCTCAACTGACTGGCAACTCTCCTCCTACTGCAGTGGCTCAGGAAGCAGTAGGCCATCTTTGCCACAAGGGCAACTGCTGCCTCATGATCAACCTGCTGTCACAGAGGACTCTCAAGCCCACTTCCTAAAGGTATTTTCTGCCTAATCAGTGTCCAGTCTTTACCAGCACATGGGATTACACCCCTGAGATGCAGGACTTTGCATCTGTCTTTGTCAAATGCCTAGGTGTTCCTCTCAGCCCATTTTCCCAATCTGTAGAGGTCTCTCCAGCTCACTGAATGCTCCACCTCATTCCATGACAGTCACAAGCTTGCTAAGAGTGTGCTTAATCCTGAGGTTAACTGCATTAATGAATGTGCTGAACACTGATGGTCTCAGAATACACCCTAAGAGAATCCCCTAATAGCATGATACCAACAAATGGACACCAAATGAACAACCCCTTCAGCCCAGCAGTCCAGTCTGCCTTCCACCCAGTTAAATAGCTTACAACAATTCAGATGCAAGGACACTACAGCCAGTGCAAACAGTGTTGAAGGTCTGAGAGATGTCAAGGTAACCAACATGGTACTCTTCTCTCACCATGAAACCAGTCAGGTTAGTCAGACATACCTTGCCCTAATTAATCTCTGACAGCTGTTCCAAATCATCTTCCTGTCTTTCAGATCCTTGAAAATGCCTTCCAGGAGGATTATCTCAGAGATGCTGACGAGACTGACTGTTTTTTAATTCTCTATATATTCCTTCTTGGAGTGTGTGGTTTTCTTTCTTCAAATAATCAGGATCCTCTCCTGATCACTGTGACTTTCAAAGTTGAGAGAAAACAGCCTCACAGTGACATTGGCCAGCTCACTGAGCAGTCTTGGATTTATTCCATCCTATCTCATGGATTTGTGTATATCTAATTTGCTTAAGCACTATGTAATTCTGTCCTTCTCTGCTGTGAGCAACGCTTCATTCTCGTAGAGTCTGCTATTAGCTCAGGGATTCAGTATTTCCATCTTAGAAAATAATCCCCACAAATTGTCTACAATGTAAACAGCTGTAAGCTCCCACAGAGTGTTGTAGAGTCTTAAAATCAAAGACATCATTAACATCAATGACAGCATGAGAGAAAGTGAAGAATAAAGAAGTGGGCAGAATAAGGTGTGTAATAAGTACAGGCTGCCATTTTAAGTATTTATTGTTTCATCACTGACTTACAGTACCCTGCACAAGATTAATCAATTTTATCAATAAAGTGCTCTTTGACTTTATAATGATGATGAAGATCAAGCTCCACTGTTTCATAGGTTCAAATGTTGTTAGTAGCACACAGTTCTCAACTTAGGCAATAGTAAAATCAGGACTCAGTTTACCAGGGCTTTTTTCCACTGACTTTAGGAGAAGTTTAGTTGAAGTTCCAGCTAGGCAAGGTATCTATCTACAAATACCCTTCCCTTCCTTCCTTCATAGGACAGCACTGTAGATGGTGCAGTGTATTGGGTTGCAATGCAAGATGTAACCAAAAGTATGTGTTCTGCTACCATCTGTTGAAACTGTCTGGGGAGGTGTTTTTCTGTTCTCTGACCCATTCCTCATAACTCTAGGGGGAGGGGGTGGGTGTCTTCTGTTAATGGGCAGCTGTTAAAACCAGATGGGGCAGTATCTCTTCCAAGGCCCATCCTCCCTCCAGGGGATATCTGCTGTTAATGGGCCAGCAAGGCTCACTGCAGGGCTGATACAATTCCATCATCCCACTGGGAGATGGTCCACCCAGGGGGAGGAGCCCAGCATTCCTACCTGGGTAAAACCTGAGAGTCAGAACAGCAGCACAGCCTGCTTCCACTTGATACACAGAGGAAGACTGGACCCATCTCAACACCACTGGACCCTTCTACAGGATCATCTCTGCTCCACCAGAAGCACATCTGTCACTGCAGGAGGACTAGACTGGACTGCTGCCAACACCCTGACCAACAGGGTGTCAGGTCGTGTTCTGACTCTGTCAGAACTTTCCTTTTTGCTTGTTTGGTTTTTGGTTATTTTTTTCTACTACATTTTTATTTTTAATATTCCAAGTAAAGGACTGTTATTCCCATATCTTTTCCTGAAAGCCCCTTAATTTCAAAATTATAATGATTTGGAGGGAGGGGTTTTACATTCTCCATTCCAAGAGAAGCTCTGGCTTTCCGTGGCAGACACCTGTCTTTCCAAACCAAGACATGCAGCTATCCACCAACTCCCTGTTAAGACAGCAGGCAGAAAAAAACAGGGCTCCTACAGCAATTCTGGCAGGTGTTTCTTGATAGAAATTTGATTTGCTCTGTGTGTGATCACACACAGAGAATTCTGATCTGATGTCAAAATCAGCCACGGTAGGTGAAGGTTGGGGACCAGGTGCAATATCATACTGCAACTCCTGCTGTGTTTCATGGAGCTGTACTGCAAGGATATTTAACAACTTAACACCACACCCCTATCTGCTTATATTTGAAGCTATGCCCTAAACATATCTGTTATTTTACAATCTGGCAGGTACCATCTCCTGTATCTGACAAAAATAAACGTGACAGATTTTTCTCCTATGCCCTTTGGCAATCTTTGACACTGCCACTTTTTGAGACTTGACAGAATTGCAGCACAAGGCAACATGGCTGCACTTGGTTACCTTAAAATACCTGCCCACGTGAAGAGCCACCAATCCCATGCAATCCTCCCGTGCAAACTCACCTTCTCTGAGTGCTGCTGCCAGCAGTGGAGCAGCCTGTGGAGTTTCTCCAGAATCAGGTTTGATAAGTAGGTGGGGTTCTACATGGACATCATCAAACCCACACAGATCTCCCAGTTCTGCATAGATACGCAGCTTTTCTTCCAAATAACTGCAGATTTGCTGGTCCTGGTTACTCAGTGATTCTGCCAACCAAAATCGAACAGTGTAAAACTATATTATCATTTTTTTATCCTGCAGGAAAAGCATGGTCCCCATTCACCTTTCTGATATTTATGCCATGTAGAAAGTGCTAGTTCAAGTTAATGAATTAGCTACTTCTTTTTTTTTTAATGAATTGGACTACTTCTTTTAAGTAGTCAGGACCCAAATTCATCCAAGTTCATCCCATAGTCTGTCCAAACGAAAGCTAACACACACCTTGGCAGAGTTTAGGCCAAAGCCCTGCCCTTTTGAGGTGGCTTTGGCTGCCCTCTCTGGCCCTCATTACTCCTGTTGCAGTCACACCAGTATCTCAGTTCTGCCTCCTGGAAAAGCACTTGGCTCATGTGTGCTAATAATTCAGGGCCTCAACAGCAAAGAACAGCTACTTTCAGCAGAGGATGCCCTTCCCTGTGGCTCTCAATAGGACAGACATTGCTGCAATTCCTGTCCTCACAGGAGTATAAAGGTGTGGGAGTGAGGTGTAGGGGCACCAAGGAAGTAGAATTTATCCTTATTAGCTCTATTTGCAGATAAAATAATAGCAGGAAATAAAATAAAATAAAAGGACCAAGTGCCATAAACAAGCACAAAGCCACACAACTTTGAAGATTCATGGTATGTTCACAAACTCAGAACTACCTGGTCCCAATGCTAATCTGTGAAATTCAGTGTTTGTTTTGAAAACATCCATTTTTGTTTTTATTTTTTAGTTACAGTAATGTAGGAAAAACGTTGAAGTGTTTGGAGAAAACATGCTTCTCTTTCACTACACTCACATTATACCATCAGATTACCCCATCTGTCTCTGCTGTGACTATACCTGTTGAGACACCTTGGATGCACCAGACAGTTTGGGTGCATAACTAATTCATCCTGAATTCTGAGGATGCCAGAGCTCTCAGAGTGACAGGAAAAAATACCACACCTTGATATTTCTGAATTCTGTATGCCTTGGCCTCAGCAATACGTCTGTCCTCGTCAGATTCACTCATTTTTACCTCTTCTTCTTCCTCTGGACAACTTCAAAGATGAAAGACAAAGGCAGATAAAGCAAAATTGCACATCATCTATTCATCTTCAATACAATGCTATGTTCACAACAAACAGAACACATCACCAGCACCTTTTGCAACAATCCAGAAGTGTGCCATTTGTCTGCCTCCTTAAGAAGCAGAAAGTGGACAACAAGCAGACTGAAGGACTCCTTTTTGCTCTGGCAAAGCTGCACTGCACACTGAGAGAGGGACTGGGGCACACACACAGGTTTGCTGTCCCAAGCATAAGCTTGGGATCCATCAGAAGCAATATTTTCCCCAGCATTCTTAATGAGTTGATGCCATGATTTGTAATTTCCTCAAAATGGTTGTATGGACACCTGCAGGACTCTGGGAGGCAGCCAGTGCCAAAGGCAAAGGTGAGGGAAGATTGGTAAGGATGTCTAATGAGGAACAGAAAGGGTCTGCTGATTCAGTGGAAAACCATGAGGAATATGGGAAGCATGACAGGAGTGATGAAGAGGTTTTGGCATCTTGAGCTCAGAGGAAAACCCAAACTCACAGATGGACCCAGTGCAATGCAGAATAAAGAACATGCTGCCATGAATATCCAACCAACCTCCCATCTGTGTTGGACTACCAGCATGAAAACCAACCCTCTTTTTCCCTACCTTTCCACTGCCTCTTGGATATGCCTCATCCAGCTGTTACGTTCTTCTTTGGAGCTGGTATGAATCTCATACATCTCAGGCCCTGCAGATGAGGCACTGATTAAAAACATCCCCCTTTCCTCGTTGGCTACTTCTCTTACTATGAGCTTCTGAAGGGAGATAACTGAAGGCTTCTGGTCCTGGAGGAAACAGTCAAAGCACATGCATAATAAATTACCTTCTTATAAAACACCACAGAAGACCATGATTTTTCAGTTCATTGGACTAACACTAGTCCTGGTATGGTCAGACTACTGGAAGTTTTGAGTAATCAGACATCCTTTTAAACTATTCTTTAAAATATGTTACATTTTAAGGAGCAAATTAAGCACGAGGTATGTGCTAAGAAGAAAATGTCAGAGGCTCAATGATACTGAGATACAATATTCATATAATGTTTATATTTCTATAGTTTGGGAACTTCTTTCTGTGACTTTTCATATCCTTTATGTGTGTTTACTACTATATTTTCAGTAACAATTGTTCTTCTGTTTGTTTTATGGAACAAAAAATTAAAATTTATATTAGACAACTGAAAGAGCCTGCTTCCCACCTTCCCAGTCTTCCCACCTTCACAGTCATGTAAGGCACAACATTAGAGACACAATTCTGTTATTTTCGTCCTTCTCCATAAAAATTATTTATTTTGAAAACAAACCTAATTTTCTATATACTGACATATTGCAGTTCAGAACACAATGCCAGGATTTTAGAAAAAAAATTATGTGGGAATGAGCTGGATAAGGACCTAATTTTGAGAAATATACAAATAAATGTGCAATGTGTGTGTTGAAGTATCTGATAATATACTCACAACAGCTGCAAAGATGTATTTTTGATCCTTCTCTTGTAAGAACAGTAGTACATCAGTTAGAAGCAGAGCTAAGGTGTCTTAAAATGAGAAAAGGAAAATAATGGCTTTTAATTAAAATCAGTGCAATGAGTGTTATTATAATTCTTACTTTGTAAAGGGAGAAGCCCCAATGAAGAAATATCTTGTAGAATCCTACAGTAAACTAAACAGGAAATATCTGAATTAGCCCATGGTCTGCATGAAGCACTTGCACATCCCTGCTTTGTATCTCTCAGAAAAGTGCACCATGCTGGAGCACAGGCCCAGGGAAAGAAGAAATCCTTGCACCAGTGGCAGTACAGCTTCCCTAAGATATTCACCTGGCAAAGACTATTTCACATAACATTGCTTTGTCTGTCCTGTTACATACAGTCACAACACAGTATTACACTGGTAAAAGCATTTCTAGAATAATGATCAACAGACAGCAAATACTAGTAGGCTCCCAAAAAAACCCAACCCCTAATACATGATTAACACCAAAAATCAAAATCTGAGCTTGCATGTAAAAATTGTGCTCCAGCCAAATGTGGCTTCAGAATTTCTACTGCAGATTTCTCATTACCACTGAATTGTTAATGAGCTATTTTCAATGGCAAATATTGTGAACAATAAAAATTTACAAGTCAAAACACTGTATTCTGAAATGAAATTGAAAAGCAAAAAACGAGAAGGAGGGGGGCTGGAAGAAGAACTGCAGATGGCATTTTATGTGAACTTGTGTTCCAACGCAGATTACTCACAAACCACAGCAGCTTCTGGAACTGATCATCCAGAAATTAGTGGGACATTTGCAATACCATTACCTCAGATATTCTTATTTGCAATATAGCACAAGAAAGTCTTTTCATTCTTTAACCAGTCTTCGAATGTTATTTGCAAATAAAGAGTTAAAGGACTTTACTGCTCAGATGAAATACCTTTGAACCGACCCGTCGCTGTCTTCCAATACACTAAACCTTCATGTAGAAGTATCCTCTCTTTCCTCATCAAGTCTTGCTTCCTAAAAACATAGCCATTTTTCATCTTTGTATACGTTTTGTTTTCAGTTCTACAGAGAATTTCCAACAGCTTTTGCTTTTTCTCATACTCATTCACTTTCAAATCTACTGCTGTTATTACATCCTTAATTAGACGAAGGGCTTTGCACAGGTCTTTATGTTCTTCTGTTCCTTCTGTATGAAATAAAAAATAAACAACATGACACCAGTCAGAATGTTCAAGAGAAGATATAATGCCTTACTTTTTGGAAACAATCAGCATGATGCAAAACTTGAATTGATAAATTAGTTAATATAAGTTGAACCTTGCAATTATCTTACTAGAATTATTAAAGGCATATACCTTTGTTTGACTCACCTATTAAAAAATGGTCTGAGACGTATTCATTAGCCAAAACAACACTATATAGTTGAATGTAGTTGAATGGTTTCTGACATATTTATGAGGTGCAAGCACTTAAAAAAAATTAGCAGCTAAGTAAATCATATAGTATATTATTTTTCTGGCTAAGCAAAAGAGCCCATGAAACAGGATTGCAAGTACAAAGGATTTGCATTGTATATGCAACTTTCTACAATGCTCATTTACTACTCTTTTGTGGGTCAATATCTGTAAGTTAATAGTAATTGTAAAATGTTCTACTGAGTTCCAGAGGGCATTCAAGCTTTGCCTGAAAAAACAGAGAGTAATTTACAGAATGTTTGCCTAGCCCTACTTAGAAAAGACTCCTCCAGAATTGATTCCAAAGGTACAGATGTGCATCTGAGCTAGCTCCCATACTTTAGTCAAGGTCTTTTCCTAAAACAAGTATTCTCTCTTGGACTTCTATGGCCTACCTGGCTGGAATTTCAGAAACCTTCACAATCCAGCCTTGACAAGGCCAGTACAGACCAGACAGCCCTGTTCAGGTGACATCTGCCTGAACAGTAGGCATTTATATCGCTCTGGTTGTATCTCAACAGAGCAGTGAATTTAATCTTTTGTGATATTTCAGCTGTGCAACTTCCTTACATTAGAAATGTGCTAGGGTTTCAGACACGAAGCAACACTTCAGCTTTTACTCACCTTTTGAGTATTGCAATATCCTTTCAACTAGAACAGGGTATTTGGTGATTCGCTGGGTGACAAGCAAAATGCATTCAGGGATTCCTCGGCGTCGTGCCAGCAGGTTACTATTCCTCAGCTGCACAGATACAAATACATACCTTAAGCAGTAAATTGCATATTAAACCACCAATTGACTAATAAGAAATATGATCTAAAAGCAGTAGAATAAGTTAAAACAAATGCTGGGTAATCTGAACCATCCCCAAGGAACAGTTGCTGTGCTGAGGGATGAGGTGTACTGTAACAGGAACATATGTGTAATACACACTGGATGCCAAAGCATTCTAAAATTTGAAAGAAAACTGTGATTTATCAGCTCACTAGTTAAGGAGGAAAAACTTCTGCCATTTTTATTAGCCATTAAAAGTGAGTTACTGAATATAATTTCCAACCCTATATCTTAGTAATAGCCATGTACCTTTTTACCTGAGTGTTTTGTCAATAGTGCTCACGATTCCACATAAACTTACTTTAATAAAATTCTGGAACTTCTTGTTTTGTTGCAGCTCTTTGAAGAGATTAACAGCTTCTTTCTGATGGCTACAAAACTCTCCATATATTTTCTCCATTTTAGTTGCATTTTCCTCTGAAAACTGAAGAAATTAATAAGTGAATTATGCTCAACATTCTGTCTGACAGGAAAGTGTATACCTTTAACTAGTGAATTTTGTATGAATAGGGAATTTTTACAATACTGGTTTATCAAGTCCTCTGAATTTCACTAACAAGCCCTGTCACTACAGAACGAAAATAGGCTAGCTGCTCTTAGGAACAAGAAGAGGAACACAGGCTGGAGAGAGCACAAGCACAAGCAACCTCCACTGAAGTCTAGCCACTAACAGCTAGGGCATTACAACAGCATTTCCTTCACCTCTTTTCAAACACAACCCTCTGAGGGTCATTTACCATTGTCTGATCTCCACCATTGCTTCCAGACAAGGTAATAGCTCAGCTCTTTATTTCAATGGAGTGAAAACTGACTGAAGGTGAAAAGCTACATTTGCCTTCCACAAGGAACTGAGGTGTGAATGCCAAGCAGTCAGCTGCTCTTCCGCCACAGGAAACACCCTGCAACCACCCCTTCCCTAGTGAGCAGTATCCTGGGATGTAACATGCCAGATCACTACAAGAAATTAATGGGTAGTTTCTTTTCCATCATGGGTTCTTCACATCTCTGCTCAGATGATAAAAAAGTGAATTCACTGCTTCCATTTTCTGCAGTCCATAATATGACAGCAGCCTTCTACTGCAAACATGACCAAGTTCATCACTTTTTTTGTCACTCATACCACACAGGGAGAAGTCCACCCCAAGTTCATCACAGTTACCTGACAATAATCATATTTTCTTGCATTGTTGAGTACCAGGGGAGGACAGGTTTTGAATCTTTTTGAGGCAACTGTAACTGTCTTCTTGCCCACAGAAGTTTTGGAGTAAAAAAAATTGTTTAAATTTGGAACCCTGAGCACTTAAAGGATTAACAGAACTGATGCTTCTACCTGCTGCACAAGGACGTCTCCAATTCTGCTGATGACAAAATTTCGCTCACTCCCTGCCTCACATGATTCCTGCCGTCTCTCCTTCATTCTGCAGAAGAACTGCCTGTGCATCTCCAGGAGCTCATCTAAGCAAGGAAATATTCTGTCCACCATGCTGTGGTCAAGCTGCAGCTCTTCCTTCATCCCTTTCCTGAATATTTCAGACATAATGAACAGGGTATGGATGTGATGTACTTCTGTTTGCATCAGCTCTGCAGTATGAAAGAAAAGAGCATACTGTAATCATCACCTAAATATTCTGCACACCTTCTAGGATAGACTTTAGTCTATCAAATACACAGTCATAATTCCTTTTTCTGTGTGAGCCTCAAGCCTAATAGATTAATTTATCTGGCTCTGACACAATTCTCTCGGTATCCCACTGAACAAGCTGTGGTTGTAATTGCTTGCACTGGGGATCAGATGAGCCTCCTTCCAATTTCAACCATTCTGTGAACAGGCCAGGCATGTCTTTGGTAGCCACTGCTTTCCATTTCCTTAGTTCTAGGAGACATTGTAATTTGTGATAAAAATGTTCCTTGACCCTTCTTTGAGTTCTTTGAGTTGAAGCATTCATTCTTCTCGACATAAACCATGTAGGTTCCCTCTCTATTTGATACATCAAATTGTATTTAAACCTACACACAGCTTTGAAATACTGACCAAATATGACATCCTGTCGCTTGACGATGTCCTTTTCTTGCTGGCTGCAGAACATTGGATCCACAACAAGACTCCAGGACTCTGCCTCAAACTCTTCTGCATCTGTGCAGAGACCAGTCCACTGAGACAAATCCACATCATCTATGACAAAATTTACATTTCTTTAACACCACACATACGAAGAGAAAGGGAAGTCCCTTGGCACATGCAGATCTATTCATATAGTAAGGGGAATAGATTAAGTAAGGGGAATCTTCTTTCCTTGGGTTAAATCCTTTTTATAACTCTCTGCTTAGAAACCTTGTAAAATTTAAAAATAAAATCCAAATTTCCAATAGCAGATGTCCAGTGAGTGGTATGTGCACCATTCTACATGCGTGAAAGCCCTCCAGCTTTCAAATTCAGTCTTACACTTAGCTACAGAGAAAAAAATCTATTTCTATTTGCTTCATAAGGCTAAGGAGCTACTGTAAGAACACAGCTCACCAGTAGGAGTTAAGAATTTGGGCCACTGAGGAAATACAAGTGCAGGTTTACAGTTTGCAGTGGACACTGTCAACAGAGTTGGCTGGATGAATGCAGAAGAAAAGTGTATTGCTGTTCTGTTTCTGCAAGGATGTCAAGTACATTTACCCCTGTTACTTTAAAATGTTAATGACACACTAAAATATTATAGAAGTTAAAAAATAGTTCATTATAAGGAAGAAAGGAAAAGCTCTCTTTTAAGAGTAATGTGTTTGATTTCATCATTTTAATGAAGGACACAACTGTAATTGTTGTGAAATGAATAGTCTTTTCTGGTTTTCACTTTCCAATAGCAGCTATAAGATCTGTGCAATATTCTCACCTTCCATTGTAAAAGCATCCACTGAAGAGAAGTTCCCTAATGCTTGTAACATCTCTTCAGACTGTGACTTCGACCTCCAGGTGCTAGTCTCAGAGTCTTGTTCAGAAAATTGTGTAGCTCTTCTGCAGCAGAAATTAAAAAAAAAAAAAAAACCAAAAAACCAAAAAACAAACCACATTTCTTTCATTATTTAAATTTTTCTAGAAATGCTGAAGGATGTATTTAGCATACTCCATTGGCAACTGCCCCTCTACCTTTCCAAACTGGCACTGGGGACACTTTTGGACAAGAGGAAGGACTGTTGTGAGGCTTCCCTCCTTCCAGGAGACAGTCCAATAGGCACAGAGAAAGAAGGATGCACTGAGGATAGCACCATCTGTGAAATGTCTCCAGGCAGGGAATCTGTGAGGCAAAGCACAACACAACATTTTGACAAACAATGAGTTTGTCATTTTTTGACAGAGTATGTCATCAACAGCACATTCATGATGAGAAATCTTATCTGGTGCTCATATTGACCTACACCAGGCAATAAGAGTATCCACTTGCCATGGTACATGACCACAGTACTCTCCCACAGAATATAAGAATAATTATCATTTGATAAGAAGATAATATCAAATCATACATACTCCATAGCTGTGCACAAGATAAATGACATAGAATTGACTACTTTTTGGTTTTGTTTTCACTGAAAATATAATAAATTCACACTCATTTTAGTAGATGATGAGTTAATTCAACAGTGATCTCCAAAAAAAATTCCATTCATATCAGAGACACACACCCTTTCTTACAGATACTGAAACCAAAATTAAAAACAGAAAAATTACATGGGAAAGCTCATGCTGTCAGTCCCATGATTTTTAATCAAGGCCTACCTTAGAAATGCTAGGTTTATACCTAACTTACTTGTTGCACCAACTTGGAGCTTGTTTTTATTATGGTATCTCTCCTGGGATTTCTGAAAAAAGAAGAATTTTTTGAAATCTCATAGCTGATAATATACTTCACAGTCAAGTCAGTAACTCATTTACATACACCATCATACAAAGGCCTACAAGAAAGTGATTCTAAATTAAGGTACTAATTCCTTCCAATAACTAATTTTTTAGCTATTGGTTGATAATAACATTCAAAGCAGAATACTATTTGTACTGCAATACAAAACTATTTATTCTAAGCAGACTGAGTTACAACATTCTACTTTCTCTATATGAGTATTGCCTGCAAAGGCTGCAGGAAAAGTGCACATCTGGGGCTTTACACTCAAATAAGATCAAAGCATTTGTGGTAGTACAGTATCTGAAGCATGGGTACAGAGGCAGAACCCCTCCCTTTTCCAAAGTAGGAAAATTTTGCAAAATCTGTAGCAAAAGCCTGCTGTGCCTGGGCATATATTTCACTTCAGGTGGGCCAGTGAACATTTCCTGCACTGCATTCTTGCTGAGATGGGTTGGGGGCTCTTGTCTCCTCTTGCAAATAACCCACCATCCCCAAGGACCTAAGCTGTCAGTTCAGCAGTCTTAATTCTGAATGAAAGTTTCCTGGAAATTAGTGCAAGATCATGACGTGAAAATTATAAACAAAATTAAACCCACTTGATTTATATAGAGTTCAAGGCCTGTTCATGCTGAAGAATCAGTACCCAGCTACACCAGAAAGACACACTCCACTCACTCCACTAACGTGAAGAATGACCCCTATCATTGTAACACATTTCCCTTCAAGTCTCATTTTATTTCTTGAGGGCAGTAGCCTTACACATCTGGTTTTCAAGATGATGTCTTTGTTATGATAACCTCACCATGCATGCACTCCTTCTTAACAGTTAAGACAGTATCCATCAGATATAGTGCTGGTTTTGCCCTGCTCAGAAGCAGTTGAACACTGGGAGCAATTGCCTAGGCAGGCAGCTGGGGAGTCTCCTCCTCCAGAGATTTTCCAGAATGGGTGAAACAAACATCTGCCCAAATTGTTACATAGAAGTGAGCCTGCCCAAGGGTGAGGAGGAGGATGAGGTCACCTGCCAGAGCCCCTTTCATCTCTGCTTTCCATTACTCCAAACATATGGAATGTCCCCCAGTACACAAAGGGTTCTTTCTCTCTGGGGTTTTGAGAAGCCTTTCTTTTCTATTTGTCCTGTAATCCTCCAGGCACACCATCTCACAGTCTGAGCTTGTGAACCCTTCAAAAATATAAATACTTCTTGAAACTCATTTTTGACCCCCTACTAAAAATTGTTGTTCAAGCACAGTGTTTGCTCTGTTGCTCACAATAATGTTGCTCACATTAGCCATTCTGACACCCTTGCAGCCCTTCTCACACAGACAATGGGGTCTGGGCAGTCTGTGTGTATTTTCTTTTTTCTTTCATCATGTTTTCAGCCCCTTGGAGAGCAAGTTTGCTCTTAGATCAGTATAGGACATTACCTTGGTGCACACAGGAGCACACTCCTTGCAGCTTTTATGCACAACCACGCTGCAATCTGAAAGAGAAGGTACATTTCAAAGCCTGGCACCAAACAGGGTTCCCAGTCTGCAGAAAATGTACTCTGAGGCTTCTGTTCTCCCTTTTTCATGTTCACTTACTAAAGTAATCCTCAGGATTCTTTGATGTACAGATCCAGGCTAAAAGGAAATTTCTGCCTAATGTGCTATGGCTAGGAGATGGACAAGGTTCTTTCTGAATGTTACCTGCTGTCCTTCCTCCCTCTCCCTTGCCAGCCTCAGCTCATTACATCAAGCAGGTACATCCCAAAGTAGACAAGGTTTCAAACAACACACTAAATCAGGATGTCAGAACAGCATTTAGAGCACGGTAAATTCACATGTAAAAGCCAGCAGCTACTTACAAGAACACTGCAGTGACTCCTTTCCTAGGAGGGCCTTTTCACAGACCATACACAGGATAACTCCTGGGAAAGTCCCATTTGCAAAGTTGTGCCTGGTTGGTTTCTCCTTGTCTTTGGTATCTTTATTTTTTGTCTTCATCCCCAAAAACAAAGGCAGGAAAATAAATAAATTAATTAAATAAATAAGATTAAGTTATTCAATCTTAAGAATAATAAAATATTCTCTTATAAAACCAAATTATTCTAGAATATTTAATCCCTGTCCTGGAAGACTTGCAACAGCATACTGTACTCTTAGACACAATATTACTGAAGCCCTAAAATCATATAGGCATTGCTTTTACTGGCAGCTAGGCCTGGAAGCATTATCAAGGAAGACTGACCCAAGTACATTTATAAATCTACAAAAAGGGGAGGGACAGGAAACAAAATTTAAGAAGTCTTGTTGAGGCACTGCACACACAGGTATCAATGCCTACATCCTCCACATGTATACAGCTCATGCCTCTGCAGATAAAGGTGCAGTTATGCAAATTCAGGCAAGCTGTCTTTAGATCTTAGAAGACATTAGAAACAAGCTATTTTTAATGAGTGGTAAAATTTTAATAAATTCTGCCTATTTTTCCAGCACCCTTGTTGGCATAACTATGTATATAGCTTATACTTGTATCTACTGATTGTTATACTTTAGGAGAACACACAGACACAGGCTGCATGACCAGACATGCATGTTCATGGTCAGTTCTGACACTTGAAGGTACCACCTCAGACAAACACCTTCACGTGTGTTTCATGTATGTTAGGATGTCCTGGGGCACAGGAGGGCATGCTAGGGAGCCTGTAAAGCCATCAACAGGCCACCCAGAAAGAGCACGTAGGCCAAGCATGTCTTTCTAGCTGCTTTTTGATGCCATTAATCTAAAATTAGGATGTCTTAGAATGAACCTACAGTGTTGTAATCTACTGTTAGAACCCTAGGCACTGAGAATTTTAGACTTTCTGTGGTGACAGGCATTGACCCCCAAGAAAACACTGCATCTGACCCGAGGCTGCGGAAGAGGCTTCCAAAATTGAGTGACTGAACAGGCACTATGGGTGTGTAGTTTGAATAGAAGTGTGTAATATCACCTGGTGGAAAACTTAGAGTTTAAGGTTTTAGAATATGGTAACATATATATAAAGCGAGATGGAGGTTTTAGGGTGTAGGTTAAGTCCTTCTTTTCACCTTCTTCTTCAGGGTTTTAGGTGGTATTTTGTAATTGGATGAGAATAGTCTGTATTGTGGGCCCACAGGTTATTGGGTTTAAAGTGAAAATAATTTAGGTGTCATTTCATAATTGGACAGTTTATCCTTAAAAGGCCTTGTAGAGAAAGAGATAGAAGCCATTTTTACTTTGTTAGCTAGAAGTTCTGTAGAACTCATGGTTTGTGAGACTGTAATATAGATAAGAATTAATAAACATCTGAGTCTGAACACGAAGTACATCTTGAGCATTTAATCCTGACCCTGGCAGAGAAGAAGACAAAACGCAACAATCTACCTTCCCGTAGTAGGCCTGTTTGACTGTGCAGGCCTCAAATCTCAAACTCTTTAACACTAAGTAGTGTTTACTTATGCAAGAAGTCCCATTAACTTCAAATAAGGCAAATTCAACTAATTACACCCTAATGTATAAGTTTATAGACTCAGTTACTTTTTGAGAGCAATTCCAAGAACAGGTCCATATTTCCTAATTTTGTTTAACAAAGAAAATATTTCTTAAATGTAATTCATACATTTAAATGTTGGCTAAATCACCAAATAGAATTACAAAGGACATCAAAGAAAAACTGGCTTTTAATATGAAGGCCATTTCAGGTAACCTGCATATGATTTAAACTTAAAAAAAGAAAAGTGAAAATAATCTTCCTATGACTTCTGTGGTTTTGTAATAAACAATTTCTCTTTACATAAAAATTCAGCTTCCATCTATAATTCATTTAATTACAGTGACATAATCATACATAATAATATGAACATAAATCCCAAATTACCTTGCACTTATTCCGTGTGCTGGTCATCCTGTTCATCAGAAAGCTGAAAGTCCGACTCACTTTGTATTTTTCAGACTCATTCTTTGAGGGTACAACATATTTATTCCATTCCTCTTCCTGAACCCTAAGACAGAGACCAGTGAAAAAAACGTTCCTCATTCCAGTGGCAACACTCCTTTAATTAACACACAGCAGAATCTGGACAGTGGTTGTTTCACCTAACATTTACAATTACGTGTTTTGCTGTGGGTTTAACACATCATGAAGAAGATTGCTACTCCTGTATAAGAAGAGGTAGCACTTGCCAATGAGCGCTCTCATTGCACATCATTATTGTTATACACTGCACATACATTATATATATATAAAACAAATGTATAACAAGCTTGCCTAGATTACAATCGGTATCAAAAGCTCCCCTGCTTTTACTGCAGTGGTTTGGACATTCCTGCAGTGGACAGGAGCCCCAGGAGCAGACAGGAGCCCATCCCTACTCGGAGGGACTGAGCAGACCGCCCAACCCCTGCTGCAGGATGTGAGTGGTGGGAACTGGGATGAGCTTGGCACACGGTTTAGGCATGAGTTAACAGAAGCCACGGGGCTCTACACAGCTGCTCCAAGCCCTCGTGGAAGGTCACTTCCCCACAGGCCTCCCTAGATGGCATTCTTGCACAGGCCTGCTCCCGGCGCTCCGTACCTTTGCTCCCGGCACTGCTCGGGCAGGCTGCAGGCTCGTTCTGCAAGACACAAACAGCCACAGGGCACTCAGACTGCAAGGTCGTCGGGTTTGTTTGCAACTCGACACCTCCACTAAGCCATGAGCTTACCAAACCACGGGTTTGCAATGTCGTTTGGAAATTAGGAAGGCAAAAACATGCATACATGCATTAGAAACAGCTTTTTCTAGGTTAAGACCTCTTCCTACTAAGCTTTTAGCTGACAGGATCTGCCAGAACTGAGAAGGGCATCACTTCTCTAATACCAGTGTCTGGAAACAGCCTGTTTTTAAGAAAAACAAAAATTATTTATTTTATTTTTCCAAACAACACTACTTGAGTGACTCACCCTTCATTTTCCTTTTTACATAATAATTTCTGTAAAATATCTTAATGACATTCTTCTAGCATTTCCAGTTACACATCTTATGCAGCTTTATCTATTAAAAAAAAATTAAATCCTCCAACATAAAGAGGAACACTATTACTTCTCTAAATACTGCCTAGGATGTTTAATGTGCTACAAATTTGTGTCTCCTACAATTCTAAGATCCTATAAACAGATGACTCAAGGAGAGATACTTTTCACAAACATTCCAAAAATCAAAATAAAAAATAAACAATTCAGTTGGGTTGTTTTGGAAGAAAATAAGCCCAAAACTATAGGGAACACTACCATTTTCAAATTAAAAGCCACTCCCTTTTGCAGACATTTTTAGCAAAGCTTAGGTGCAGTTCAGAAATATAAGTGCTTGTCTAAGTCAAAGCACCCGACTATGCCTTCTTTGAAGTTAGATACAGACTTATACACTCTTTACTGAATCAGCATCTCTTCAGACAAATCAGCAAGAGCCAAAATATTTACCAAGGAGGCAGCAAAACAAAAAGGGCATTTCAGTTAGTTGTCAGGCACAACCTGTGCCACAGGATGCTTCTGCAAGCAACCAGCACCATGTATCCACGGGAGATGAATTCAGCCTCATGCAAAACAGCACTGTGGAGCTGAGACATTGACTTAGAGAGTGTAAGGGCCTGGAGGAGGGATGGACCACTGTTCATGAGCACACCATCTGCAGAACAGGTACAAAACCTTTACTGTTACAGCCTGGTAATTCCCTCTCAAATCAAGGCAGGTAGTATGTTTTAAACCTGAGTATTTTGCAGGTGTCTTTCAAGTGATGTGAGCTGTATGAAAAGCACAGTGTATGTTTTTCACACTTTGTATGGTTTTCAAATATAACCGATACCCTCACTGAAAGGGAGTGTTGTCTTCTAAGTATGAAACTATGTGTCTGGAAATAAAGCATGTCAGAAACAAGTCATAAAAATTTACAAGCTTCTTGCAGAGATATCTCTGACTCCACTTGATGAAGTGGGTGGGTTTTGCTTCACAGCCTGTAGATACCACAGCCCACCTATGTTTCAAAGATTCCCCTAGGATCTGTGGGAGGCTGGAACCATCTGCCCTGTTTGATGCCTCTTCTGTGCCATCCAGAGCTTCTTCCTGGTCTGTGTCAGACACTTAGCAGGAGGCTAGGGTAAGAATCTTCCAAAGGGAGGATTACTGCCCTTGTCTGCACTCGTTTTTGTGGCTATTGCTCTCTCTGTTTGCGTGCCCTCTCAAGATCAGTGGCTGTGTCACAGGCATGACAGGGGCATGATGAGGCTGTAGATGCGAGAAAATTGAGGGGTGACAGTAGGGCTACCTGATGGCTACCTAAAAAATGTTGGAATCCTACAAACTTAGAATTTGGGGCTTTAGTGTATAGTAATACATAGGTCAAGATGGAGGATTTGGGGTGCTGTCTGAGTCCTTCCTTGCCTTCTTCTTCCTTCTTCTTCATGAGTTTGGGTGGTTTTCTGTAACTGGGTGAAAAAGGTTTGCATTGCAGGCCTTGGGGGGTCATTATTGGGTCAGAAATATAAATAATATAGGTGTCACCTTGGTATTGGGTACTTATCATTTAAAATACCTTGGAGAGTGTAGGGATGCATTTCCCACACCCGGCAAGCATTTTCCATACAGGGAAAAGTTTATGACTCATCCCTTAAGGTAAAGGACCCAGAAACTTCCATACCCTCCTGGCAGTGATTGGCTCAGTACCAAAAGATAAGCATCTACTGGATCTTGTCAGTGTTCTTCAAACCCTGTTATCTCCCTCTATTGGCTGCAAGCCAGGTTACCCCTCCTAAAACATTCAGTATTTAGGAAGGAGCACAAAAGGAAGCAAAGGCTTTTTGGGGTGTCTTAGCAAGGTGTCAGAGATTTCTCAGACACCTGTGTGCAGTTTATAATTTGTTCTCTGTAACATTTGTTATTTTGATATTTTTCCTTATTAAACTTTTTGATTTACAAAACACCTCCAAGGAGCAGTCTCGCTGAAATTAATTATAGCCACTGCTCTGCAAAGGCTGGACAGAGATTGATACATTAGCACCTGGTTTATTAGACACTGCCCACGTGATAATCTGTATCAGGAGGGAGTTAGAAGCACTCCATTTTACCTGGTTTCCCTAGCTTGCTAGCTGAGTTCACAGTATGTGAGCCTGTAAATACTGTAAATAGATAAGATATAATAAACATTCCAAGTGTGAACTTGACATCTTCATTTCCCATGACATTCATCCTGACCTTGGCAGAGAAGAACAGAAGCCAAAACCATCACAAACATATACACTGGTGAGCTCTATAGAATGAGGTCATCAGCACTGGGCATGAGGCAGGCAGATATTGAGCAATGCAAAGCCAGAGAACTGACCTCCGTTGGAATCCCCAGCTGCAAAGTCCCGAGGAAGGCGAGGTCTCCCTGCCAAACCTTTGGGTGAGGAGCAGGAATAGGAGCGTGACCGAATCCCAAACGCTGTGCATTCCTGTGAGGAATGGCAGAAAATCAAACCTCTTGTCATTTTGAAATGCATCAGCAACAGAAACAAAGTAAATCAGGAACAGCTGACCACCCGCATGAATTTCCTTGACTTCAAGTTGAATTTTTGACAACTTCCTGTGAATTCTAAGGAAGTCTGTCATACTTCCACTGTGATAAATTTTTTTGTACCCCAGGAAATTAGTTGTGGGCACAAGTTAGACTTAGAGACTAAAAGAAAGTTTACAATCTTCTCCAATTTGGTAACAGGTGACAGCCACACAGTATTGTTGGCCATTATTTTTGATGACCAAGCTATCTTCTTTTAACAAGGAAGGGGTTAATCTTAGTACTTCAATACTTCAAGAACATTTCATGGATACTTTGGCTATGCCTTGGTAATTACAGATGACAGAGTTTCCAAAGAAAGGAGTTGACCTCTTTCTCTTTTCTCTGTTGTCTTTTGTTTCTTTCATCATTATTGTATCTGAAAACATTTTCCACTTACCAAATATCTCAACAGTAAGACTTGAAAGGAAATCCTCTAATTTTTGATACATCATTTACACTTCAATAGAGACTATTCCTAAAACTCCTGTGAAGTGCTTACCTTATTGTTTTTTAAAGTAGCCCTACCAGAATTCATGTTTGTGCTGAGCTCTTTTTCTCCCTTCATGTAATCATTTGCTGAAGGTCAGATAAAGTTCTACAGTGGCAACAAGTGCATCTAAAACATCACAAAGTATCTCTGCAAACAGTAACTCTATGTACGTGTCTGAAGATCTCAGAAAATTAATGTAGACAGGATACTTCAGAAAACCATAACCATTTACACTGATCAACAGACACCCCAAATGAATTTCCCTGAGTTTAGAAATCATTTTAAGACGAGAAGTAGGCCAGTTTTACACTTTGCAAAGCATTACCCTTTCACATAACTAGAGCTGGTTAAACATTTTCTCACTAAATACATGCTGGTTAAAAAATGCTGATTCACTGAACCTGAAATACTTCCTTTGAAACACTCCTGGTAAATGGTGTGTTTTTTAAAGCTGGGGCTAATCTCTGGTGGACACTTCCTTCCCATGGCTGCTTTCTTCCCAGCCCAGCCACACCCAGGGAGTTCTACCTTCACAACTCAGTGTCAGTGGTCTCTGGAGAGACTAGCACTGCCAGCTGGGAACTCACCTTTCCCCTTCAGGTTCAAATGTCTCTCGCATAGTTTCAGTGATTTACTTAAAAGGAAAACAATTCAAACCAAGACAGGATCAAGTACCTTGGGCTGCAGACTGGTAGGAAAGTCCAATCCATCTCTGCTAGAAGCCATGGCCTCTGAAGAGCTGAGGGGAGGGTAGTGAACATGGGATCTGTCTGACACACCTCCATTTCCATTGTCTACCTCAAGGTCATCAAGGCTGGAACTGGAGAAGACAACAAAGTCTTTAGCTTCCCTGAATTCCTCATAGCAATTCACTTCAACCTGAATGCAACAAGCAAAGACACAACTGAATCCTCTGGACAATGACAGCCCAAATCACCACAATTATGTCAGGTAAACCATGCCCTGAGGCCTCTTTCAGGTCTGCAATGCCTTGGTCAAGGTTTCTCTGTCCAGGACTCCCCTGACACAGTGTCAGGACCTGCAGTGCAGATATCTGCAGGTGTCACCCATGATCACACACACTCCCACCACAGCCAGACACCTCTGGATCATTGCTTTTACACATATGTTCAGCATCTCCTGAAAAATGAGATTTTTTTGTTCCATGCATAAACCTAGAAAGAAGGTAAGTAGAACTGAGACAGGAAGTGGAACTGAGAGAACTACCTCAGATCTCAGTATCAGGATATGTGGGTGTAGATGGATATTATGTGTGTGTGTGTGTATTTGCAAGGTATGACATGGCTGTTCACAGACACTTTTTATCTACATTTGTGACTTCATGACAGAAGATGGAAGAGAAAAATACCAAGAAGAGATTAAGGAGAGTCTTGAGATAGTTCATGAGGTTCAGTTCAAAAGATAAACATTTAAAAACATGGAGAGCAACAAGCAGACTGAAAAAACTCTGGCTAAATCAATATGTCAAACAGGTAGAGACTATTTTATTGGCAAGGGTTCCTGAGCAGGAGAGTGCACTAAGATTGCTCAGCAGTATCAGAGTTTCCCAGAATGAGTCCTGTTACCTGCAAGAGCAAGTTCATGGTCTCTTCACCAGAGTGACTGGAAGGAATGGTTGACTGCTTGCAGTAACATTCCAGCCTTACAACATAAAACTTTAAATTATGTGTGGTATTTCTAAATAGCCGGAGTTCCTACCAGGGATAATAGCACAAAAATTCCTTCACACACCACTATTTTTTTGAAGCACAAATCTATCTCTACTGTCTTAAACTACTTCCTTATTACAATTCTGGAGACAGTATTTTGCAATGTTTCTGAATAACAGTCCACATGACATCTCAGAAACAAGTGATATAAATGCATTATCAATTACTGTCACACATTAAAATTGAAAAAGAAACGCATGTCTATGTCAACAGACAGGCATCCATGACTTACTGTGCTAACTTCTCCAGGGAACATTTCTGATATAAAAAGACAGTTTAAAAATAGAATTACATACTACTAGTCTTATTTTATATGTAATATTTGTACCACTTCCATATGTCATATGACATATTAAGGCAAATCACATGTCTCTGCAAATTTATATACACTCCTAAACTTCTCATACAGGTACCTAACCAAGGTCCTAAAAAGGGTGGGACTATCTAAAACTATATAAGATAAAAATGTTCCTGTCTAGAGGCACAGGAAGATTTTAGTATTCTATATGACATCCCCATAGGGAGCAAGAAACAAAAAAGCCAAAATAAAACAAAACAAAATAAAACAAACACAAAAACACCAAAAAAAAAATATTGCGAAAGAAAAACTCTGTCTGACATTTATTATATTATCTGTGGTAAAGATTCCTCCTAGTAGGACTTAATAGTTGCATAAGAAACTCAAAATTAAGAAAGGGAAAATTTTATTGCCCACTTTAAATAATAATTGGCTAACCCTTCTCTTCCTTGCTGTTTTTACATAGATCTGATGCTCTACCTCCAGCTAGTCCTAATACTCTTCAAAGGTGGGAGCAAGATTCAGATTTCCTCCTTCATAAGAGGGAATCTCATCTCTTCAGAGAAACAATAAAACCTTTTCATCAAGAAAAATTATTGTTAAATTGTGTAATTTTTAAATTAATTGTTAAAAATCCAATTTTAATGACCAAAATTACAGTTCCATTTTCAAAGCTCTCTGCATTTCTGAAGCCATTTGCAGGAGGGTCTTCAGACAAATGGCAGCAGACCTTGTGTACCAGCAATGGAGAAGAAAACAGTCTGAACCTGTCATAAACAGCAGCTACACTCTGCATTGCATCTTTTGATACAAGAAATACCTACACAATCAGGAACAACACAGTCCTTCTACAGGCCTCTTTAAAGACTTGAAAGATTCCCACTGACTTCAACAGATTTTGGACTATTTTCTTAATGGAAAATATAGCTGAGGAGAACCAACATGAAATTGTTATCTGTCAAAAATGCCACAATGGCAGTGACAGTGCAGAGATGAGTCTTTTTATTTTGTAAAGAGTATTCGCATACAAGAAATAAAGGTATAAAAGTATCCATTTGCATTCAAAATACATTTACTAAGAAGACACTTTTATGTGTCAAAAATGTCTTCACAGCTATTGTAAGAAAGCAGATTATTAGGACAATAAATATTAGTGATGAAAACCAGAGATTTCATCCCAATAATACTATTTATTACTTCAGATTCTGCTTCTCCTTTTTAAACAAAAGGTGGTTACAAATAATCCTTATTCTGGCCATTGCATCAAGTCAATTCCATACCTTCTTCTTTTCATGTTGGCATAAAGTTGGCCCCGATCCTTAATAAATCCATGAGTCTTGAAGGGAAGATATGAATCTGCCACATACAGATGAGAAGGTGAAATGGTGTGTCTTAATCCTGCATTTTCTTCTTTTTTTACTGGCCTTTGACGTTCTTCATTTGGGAGGTACATAAATTGATCATCCTCCTCAAGGGAGGGGGACGAAGAGCTCTTTGCCATCGGGATTGAGTTGGTGGGATTCAGACACATTTCACTGCTATCACCATCTCCAGGAATGGAGTTACTCTTTAAGTCTCCAGGCTGCAGGTAAAAAATGAGTGCTGGTAAGAGGCAGCAACAAGACATTTTGACAGGAAACAAGGACCTGAGAAGTTTGTCATTTTGTTTGTGGCTTTATGTTTTGTGGGGTTTTTCCCTATTACTCTCTACACCACATGAATTTAAGGCAATTTATATGACTAAGAGATTCTAGACTTTGCATTACTTTTTTCCCTAGTTAGGGCAGAAATTAATTGGTATTTCCAAATCTACTCAATTCCTCACTCATATTTATACCTTTTATTAAATGAATTTATTTATTTATTTATACCTTTTATTATTTATTATTACCTTTTATTAAATTTATTTATACCTTTCATATGTGATACATATATTTATAGATTTTACTAAAAACTACCCTTGAGTTTAGAGCAAAACAGATGCATAATACATTAGTGTCGGAGACATGGAAGAGAATTCAAACACTGTGAAATTTAATTTGGAAAAATCAGCCTACACATCGTGCACTTTTAATTTTTCAGCACCAGTTTTCTAAGCTTTGATATAAATATACATGACCTGGAACAGAGAGGGGAGGAAGGGAAAGGACTGTTATTTTTTGCCATTAAACAATTCAGGGCCGGAAGCACCTCTCCTTTTGCACAAAGACAGGAATGGATTTGGGAATTCTATTTTCTCAGGTACAGGGATCAGGATTTAGACTCTAGTCAAAAATAATCCTTTGAATTCCCTGTTGACTCTGCAGAAGATGCTGAAAATACAGTTAGTCTTTTAGCTAGAGGCAACAGTCATGTAATTAGATACTGCACTATACTGAAAAGTCACATTGCCAGTTAAAACACTCAACGCCCAAAAAAGCACCTGCATAAAAGTAAGAATAAAGGAAGGATTGCAAGCGTCTCCAAAGCCCTGGTCTTTCTGATTGCAGACTTCCTCTTTTCCAGTTCCTCTTGAGATGTGCTTTCATCCCCATCTTAATTATGTTTCTCTTAGCATAAGACAGGAAGAACTGCTGGCATTTTTACAGCAGGCCATATTTGCATTCAAAGACACAGCACATTCAAGTCTGGAAATACTTCTGTTGTGCTGTGCACATGACATGCACGAAGGTAAAATGATTTTCCCAGCTCTTTATGCAGCTGTTCCTCCCTGAAAAGTTATTCCTGTCTGGGCAGTGTTCCTCCCCAGCACCAGAGGGATCCTCTCCAGCAGCCACTCTGGCTCCTGCTGAGTGGTGCTTAAGGGAGAGTTTGGCCCCAATCAGCAATTTTAAAAAGTAGAACGTGGCCACATACTGAGCAAAGGTTAGCAATCCAAGCTGAAGATCCCCTGAGCAATACACTTGGGTAACACCTCCATCTGTAGTGGAGATGAAGTTTTGCAGCTCTGTCCTTCCAGCCTTGATATTGCTCAAATTAAAGGTTCAAAGACTGCACTTTATAGTCCCCTGACAGCTGCTCACTCATGGGTCATTATTACAAACATTCATCGTTTAGATTCATCTGTAATATAGATTACATCTCTTCAGTGCATTTTGATCACACTCAGCCTCTGACTTAAAATTCCATCTCAGCTGTTGGAATGGATGTGCATGAACTGGATCTGCTGTGAATGCAGTGGGTGAAGTTTTTCAGGGAATAGGGTAGGGATGGGCAGGAGGCAAAGAGAGGGGGGAAAAAATTACACTTGTAAAATCTCAGACTTCTAACATTATCTCATAATTTCTTACTCCTGTAGTCCAACTTTCAGGCAAGGAAGAGCCCAAAGCAGGTTACAAATAAATAAATCATTTAAAGCATCACTGAAAAATAGCTACATACCAGCAGAATCTGGCATCTGCTTAGCTAGACCCAGCCACCACACACATGTTATGACTAGTCAGATTCATGGCTCCAGCCTAAATTATGGTATCTGAGTGTGACCATGGAAGAAAGATTTCAGGTGCAACCCAGTGATGTAAAATATAATTTGGTATGGACACTTTAGGTCATCTCCAGTGTTGGGAATACTAGTCAGGATCTCCAATATCAGAATGTTCCATGACAGTTGTAGGACATCAACTTCACCTTTTCACCAATATCTTGTTTTTATTGGCCCTGTAAGCTTCACTATGAGATTATAATTAACTTCTGAAATTATCCAATAAAATCATCTGTCCTGTGAATGTATGCAGAATTCAGAAATCTTAAGTGAGCAAGTAATATTGTAAATGTTTCACAGATAGAAGCACATTCTGTTTAGCTCAAAAACACACAAAAGAGACAGTGATACCTGCCTTAGAGTTCTTCCTGAAGGCTAGGGAAAATAATTCCTATAATTGACTGAATCTTTTAAAAGAGACCTCATAACCTCATAAAAGGGTCACAAAATATAGCTGAAAAGAGTAAGATATTACTGGTTTTATTTTAGAATTTTTTAATTGATAGCACACCACTGCTGACAGATCCAGAAGATCCTATTATCATGCAAACAAATTAACAGAAGATGAAGAAAAATTAGCCAGAAGTTTAAGTATAAGCTTACTTGGTCTACTACCATGCAGTTTGCATATACTTCATCACTTCCACTCAGCATGGGAGAAAGTCTGGTTGTAGCAAAGAGGGTAGGGGGAGACTTCAATTTCCTAAGAACATCAAGGGTAGAGTGTCTGTGCTCTGAAAAAAAACGTATGGGAAATTTGCCATTAAATCTCAAACCATTTCTTTCTTATGCATATATACTACCATAAAAATGGCAAAGTTAAGCATTAAACACCAAACCTTAGCACTAAAATTTGAGTTATATTTGTGCAACCACACCAAAATGTGCTCATTTCATAACTGCCCATCATTTGCTGTATGTTCCAGGAAGCCTATAGCTGACAAGGCTCTCAAGAGTACCATAAAATCATTCACATAACTAAAAAATAAGTGCTCCTGTATCTTGGTTAGCAAAAGCCTTTATTTTCCACCTAAGCTAGAACTCTGCAGAGATTTGTGGTTGCAGAAGAACACAGGACAAGATTTATGGGCTGGGAAGAATTATGCATGATTCTGCTTATACATTAAATACCTGATATCTGATACATTAAATGAATGAAATACTGTTCAATTGCAGTCAAATAATGATTTTCCTAAAGCATTCTACCTACTGGCAGCTGCATAAATACTAATCTTAAATCAAGAAATCAGATTACTGTTCTTAAAACAAAACCAACCAGCCAACCAAACAAAAAAACAAAACAAAACAAAAAACAAACCCCTATAAAATTCCAAAAGGGATAAAAATAAAATACCACTAATACCACTTTCCCTTTACAGAGTGACAGCAATCAAGCAAGACTTGATCCAGGAACAGAATGTTTATGATGAATACTGCATGTGATCAGCTTTTGATAAGTTTCACCAGAAATCCAGAGTTTAGTTCTCAAAAGTGTGCTCATGACTACAAATATTTTTAAATATTTTTAAAAAATAACAACAGGATAGATTCTGTATTTTATGCCTTTGAGCAGCAGAAATCCTGTCCTGCAGACCCACTTCTCCTAAAGTTGGCTGTAAGAATGAAGAACATATACCAGTTCAGCATTTGAGCTGGGTTATCTCTTTAACGTAAAACAAGTAAAAAAAAGTAAACAAGTAAAAAAAAGTAAAAGCAGAAACAAGGCTTGTTGTAGACTGCGTGAAAACAGGCTTAAAAAAAAAAAAAACAACACAGTCGTAATGTAGTTTTCCTTAAAATGCAGTAAGTCAAGCATTGCCATTGGAAATGAATGGAGACACGCCAGCATAAAAATGATGTGATAGAGGAAACTACAGCACCCAGCAAAATATCCAAAATCAAACCAATCAAATCAATTAATTTAATTTGAGTTTGTCTGTTACTGAATATTATTTTTTAAAATCTTTTTTATGCTGCATCAGAAATTTATTTTCTACAGAGGTGTAAAAGAAAAGATACCACTGAAGACTTTCCCCACACTGTATTAATAAAGCAACATAACTGCTTTTAAAAGGTCACAGAGCCATATAGCATTTGGGTTGAAAGAGATGTTTAAAGGTTATCTAGTCCAACCCCCCTCAGCCATGCCCAGGGACATCTTTCATTGGATCAGGTTGCTCAAAGCCCATTCAAGATGTTTATAGACATTAGATTGCAAGAAAATTCATAATGAAAAAATGCAGCTGGATTAGAAACATTTGTTAAGGTCTGGTGCGTTTGTTGCTTTGTAAAATAGGTCCCAGACTACTGCCAAATCTGCAACTATACACCACAGCTTTTATTTAATTTTAAGATGCTATCTCATAAAGCCTAAGAACAGTAACCTCTATACTTAGAGAAAGGTGGGAATTCCCATTTAGAAATGGCACACTATGAATATTTGGTTTCAAGTCCTGGCAGGCCTTGTGGGATCTCATTCCATTAAAACATCCTTACACATCTCATTCTGTTTCTCCGTCCTGCAAGAATTTTAACATGATTTTGGTGACTGTCATATTGAGAACTGCTCAAGCTGCAAACCATTTCCTTATGTCTGACAAGATCCCAAAGCCTTTGTTTATAAATAATATAAAGGCATTTTTTTCTACAGCAGCTCATCAAACTCTGGCAGCTCACATCATACGGAAATGTGATTTGGCAAAATCGGCAGTACTTTCTTGTGGCAAATAAAGCTTTCCAAGGGTTGGTCCTAAACCAACAGTCAGGCAAAAAAAGTAAGTGTAAGACTCTCCATTTCTTCTTGCGTGCTTATTACCCTCCCCAGCCTGCACTCCATCTCATATATAAACCCACTGGTGCAACAGGCAAGGGTGGTATAAATCTGCAGTGCTAGGCTGGCAAAATTCAACACATACCCCCAAAAAACAGCCCAGGCATTAGGGATTCCCACATCACAGTGTAAACCTGAGCCTAAGAAGTCAGTTCCTTGACTTCAGCAATGCTCCCCCCTGCTGGGGTGCAGAAACCTCAGAGATAAGGGGACTGATGTGTATGTCCCAAACACTGACAGACAGACAGACAGACAGCTGTGGAGCCAGCCAAGGATTGTCAGCAATGACATGACGTGAGAAGGAACAGGATGTGGCTCAAGAGGTAGGGGAAGCACTTTCCTGAGACAAATGTCCTTCTCCTGGATCCTGGAGATAAGCACAACACAATACAGCTCAAGTGCAGGAATGAGGTCGAGAAGTGGGCATGGACTGTAGGGGAGAGGTCAAGACAACCCAAGACCCGCAAAGCCCTCTGACCCCGTTCCAGAAAGGTCTAGAAAGATGGACTGCGCATGATAACTTATTTGTATAGAAAGCAAGAAACTTAGCTCCAGGTGTGTTTATTTATCTAAATAAACATACTCCTCTAAAGCTGTACATGAACCCCAGGACCCTGGACAGTCCACTAGCTGGACTGACACTGAAGCCAGGACTGGTGATCTTTTTTTTCTCTCTCCTCCTCTTTAATGCATCTTCCTCTCTCTCTCTCCTCCCTTTCAACCCACCTCTTTACCCAAACCCCACTGTTGTGTGCTTACAGGAGGACATCAGGAACTACCTCATAACAATTTCCATGACATGTAGCAGTTTACAACTAAAGTTTTGTAAGCTTTTGTGGACTCTGACTTTTGCCATTCATTTTGACCATGAGCATCTATGAGCATCTTGGGTGATCTCTTCTCCTTCAGGGTGGGATGCCACATGGGGTCTTCACAGTCACTTATTGGACTGCACATCCCAAACCAGAAAGAACCCAAATCCTCCTTCTAATAACGCATCACATTTATTTTAAAATTCTGTACAAGAGTAACAACATGAGTAACAAATTCTGGAGAAAGATGCTGCAAGTACAGGCTATAGCAGAATACATTAGCTGCAGCATCTTCAATCTGTAAACCTTTATTAATTATCCCCATTAAATGCCATATGTTTTCCTGGAGATGCTCCAGTTAGTCTGTGTTAAATGTGAGATGACTAAATATTCATTGGGGTTTTAAATGGTAACAAATTATTTGAGGCTTCATAGAACCATAGAATTATGTACATTGGAAAAGACCTTCAAACTCATTACGTGAAATGGCAGTATGACCCCACTGTACCTCTTTACTCCCACTCTGCCCCTCGGCCCCTCAATTTCAAACATGTGAAGGAATGACAACATCAAACTAACTTTAACATGAGAAGTTTAAAGCCTTTCTGAATGTGGGGGAGACCAATATTAGTTACACATTGACTGTGCTTATTTCCACCAGAAAGGCCCACGTAGTTTAAAAAGTGACAAAATCATTGCAAATGTCCAAATCGCACACTACATTCCTACAGCTTCACTAACTAATTAGCTTAACTAATTGCACACTACATTCCTACAGCTTCACTAACTGCCTCCAGCCTCCCTTGCTGGCTACAAGTCCTCTTGACCTTACAGGAACCATCAGCAGACCTTTCCCTTCAGGTTAACATGGCAGCAAGTAACAGCTCACTCTGCTGGGTTCCAGTAGGAATATGCAGCAAGGCTGAACTTCCCTGAAGGATGAAGAATATCAGCTAAATCCACTTTCAAATAAAATGCCTCAAAAACCTTTCTTAGGCATTCAAAAAGGTTATTCACACTGCAAAAAATTCAGCACAGTTTGTGAAATAAACAGGACTGCCAGAGCAAACTGGTAAAGGTGTCCACAGAAGAGTTTAGGCTCTGTAAGGTATTGCAAATGGATTTCAAGATGCTTACCAAAGTAAGAATTACCTAAATAGAACAGAGGAGAACTGGCTTTGCTACTGAAACAACCCAGCAAGCACAGCTCCACAAGTTAATCTTTCTGCCAGAACTGAACACCCTCTGGCTCTACACTGTGATCACAGAAAAAGAATAAAGACATGCCGCCTTTAGAAGAGCCTGTGGCTCTCTGCCATCTGCCTGATAAACAGTCAAAATAGATGTATGTGTCATTTAGATCTCATGCTGGGAAGAATAATCTCCAAACATGGGTAAAATAAAAGACCTTGACCAAAGAGTAACTAGGCACAAGTTCTCCACATCTTCTCTAATATTGTAGAGTTACACAGCAAAGGCGGCGCATTTTATCAGCCACAAAGCTTTTACAAATACTGTAACTTAAAACCACATTATCATCATAGCAGTAATTAAAAACGTGTTTTATGTTAGTGTAAGAAAATGTATAGCCTTGAATGGTCTGTGTCAGAATATGGCAAGAATATAACACTGATTTTTTTTTTTTCACAAAAATCAAAACTGAAGTTGTTTCATGGGAGAGCACACAGCAAAAGTGCAGTTAAATACCATCAACATGACCAAGCAAGAGCTAGGAAACAAATTACAAATTCCCCTCTCTAGATACAATGAATAGTTTTCAGACAGCTCATCACATTTACCCCCAGCAATCTGTGCAGGGATTAATGTATAATTGGAAGTCAGTGAAAAACAGACAGTTGCTTAGGTCATGTGAATAAGTCATACAGAACTGCAGATATATTGCTCTAAAGCCACGTCACCTGAAATTTAAGAAAGAAGTTCCTAGCATGGTTCCAACTGAAACAACATGCACATTATAGATACGAACCATACAAACTATTCCAGGGGAATAACTCCACTCTTAATTGAGGTGTCTTCATTCAGACAGCTCAACTACTCATGACAGCAAAATTAAGCAAGTACTTGACAATAACCCTACATGGAGGGTAAATGAGAGTTTGAACATAGATGAACATTTAACTGTCTTAAATCTACAAAGCAGAAACTAAAGCATTGTGTTACCTATATACTGAGCAAGAGGGATCAGGCATATAGATACTGGAAAATAATGCCAACATATTCAAGATGTAGTCCTAAAGCAGCCACTAACAATAAAAGCACTTGTCAATCTGACTTTGGTCTTGGTCACCTAAATGTGGACTGTAAGAAAGTATCTGTTTCATGGGATAACATGGGATTCACAGTCCTGACTCCCTCCCTGAAAAAGGCACCTCACCTACAACACAAATGAATATATAAACAGAAATAAGTTGGTTTCTCATTTTATAGAGCAGTACACCAAAAAAAAAAAAATTTCCGATGATATGGGATGTACTCATATGGGATGCTCACTTCACACCTCTGCATGAGTGGACTCAGTGTAACTCCTACCTCCCAGTGCAGTAGGACAGACTCATCACAGACATATTCTGAGCACCCCTTAAGGTTTTTAAAGCCCCCAAAAAGCCTGACAGAGTAATTGTCTCTGAGCAGGTAGGACTGTGCAGAGTAAGGACTATGACTTGTGACAAATTTCACATAAAATTACAAAATAAACAGTCTTGCAGCAAGGGAAAAAAACTAGATCCTCTCCCCAGTCCAATCATTAAGACAGTCATGTTCACACTCTCTGTAGAGCCTAATTACCCTTTAAATATGCCATGACCAGCAGCTTCAGCAGGAGGGGGCAATGCAAGTCCCAAGTGGAGTCTGCACTTGGCTCCTGACAGGGGTTCAGGGGAAGGGCAGAGGCTGCACAGTCAGTCTGAAAGGTTCCTGGGCAGTGATGAAAACTGACTTCTGCCTCAAAAAGTGAAAACACCTTTTGAGTTCATAGTGGGAAGTGGTGTGTGACAACTTTGACTCTCCATTCTGAAGAGTGGGACAGTCTGCACAGCTCCCAAGAGGAGCAACCCTAGGTTAGAACAGCCTGATGTTTCAGAGGGGAAGGGTGGCAGCTGGAATTTCATGGTCCAGAACAGCTGAAGCACCCAGCACAGGTATAAGATTTCATGATTTGTGGAGTGGCTGGAAGAACCCTGCACTGTTTCCTGCCAGGCACTGCAAGTCTCTTGTTCACTGAGACCTGAACCCCTGAATGAAATGGAATGAAATGCAGTCATGAGCTAGGTGCCCCACACCTGCATGCCAAGATCAACTCCTCATGTTCAGCCACTTGCAGAAAAAACCCACAGATCACAGCTAAAATCATGAGCCCGCTCCCCCCTTGCAAAGGCACTTCTCCCACCACATTAACACACAGAATTTCAATCCCCCAAGCACAAATGAACTTTACCACTGAAATATGTACAGGTACCCAAAAGCACCTTCTTGCTCCAACAACCCCACATGCAAGGTCAGCTGTGTGTACAAGCCACATGTGTTGGAATACTACTAGCAGGAATGGAAACCAAGGTGCAGTACTGTAACATACAAACACCACACCTGTATCCAGTGCTTTAGAACTGGTGGAGTATTTAAATATATATATATATCTAAACAAAAGTGAATGAAGGGCAGGTGCACAGCTACAGCATTTACAGATAGAATAAGTCCTCCTTTGAGAGGGAGTAAACACATCCTGTGCAGCTTGCAACTCATTTCATCTCTGCAAATTTCATGTGCACCTATACACACTGCAGAAACTCCTGTGCAGTTGGGAAATACTGAATTTCCTCATGAAAAGAGGGAAAAAGATGAGGAAGTGCCTTGCACATTAAAACGTGCATCCTTGTACACATATTTCACCCTGAACTGGGTCAAAGTCTCAGTCTGTGTAAAAATTACTCTCTTGGCTAACTGAATTTAATGACACTGATGCATCTTACATCTCTGATTTGTTTTTTTCCCCTTCTGAAGCACAGAATCTCCCAATTCTATGAAAGGATGAAGAAATCATATTTTTTTTGCCTTAATTTGCCTTTGTCTTAATTCTTTTGCTTTTCTATGTAGTAAAAATTATTCTTTCCTCATTAAAGCTACCAGTCATAATTCTTCCTTAGATAAACTTACTGGTCAGTGTCTTTGAGCCTCCTTAAAGCTCCCTTTTCTCATACTGACAGCATTTATAATCCCTACCTCCCAAAGATTTCTCCACAAAGAAGGATAATGTCTAACTGTGCAAAGACAGTAACTGACCTTTTTCCTTTTCTTTTGCAGAAAGCAAAAGATTTTTCCTCTTCATTCTGGTATGATTTTTCTCATAATTAAAAAAAAAAAAAAGAACAAAAACAACCCACCACAGTTATTTGTTGAGACACAGCTGAATTACCAAATTCTCCCTAAATGAAAATAACTGCAACCAGCAGAACTTTTGCAGCTGCTGCCGTGCTATGCTGCTCCAGACTGTCACAGTTGTTCAGTGAGAGTTACACATACACCAAGAAGAAAAAAAAAACCCTTAAGAGAGTAGAGAAATAAAGACAATTGTAAAGAACAGTACATAATCTTGAGAAAAAATACTTTCTTTTTACTTAGAGAATTCCAACTCCATTATCTAAAAAGGCATAAAAAACAGTGCCGTGGACTTTTGATAGAAAGAAAATCTACCTCACACAAGCTGTTTATAAAGCCACCTTCATAGAAGCAGAAAATGAAAAGGACGCAGAGCTGTAAAGAGTCCTTTTAAAAGAAGAGTAATTTAAAATAAGATAGCTTTTTCTACCTGGTTTGGATGCCCTTCTTCGAATCCTCATTTTAGGTAAGGAAGGCCAAGAGTAATTAAAAGGTGAATCAGAGTCTGAGTCCATTTTTGTGCTAAATAAACAGAGAGCAGATTCCCAAAGTTGCACTTTGTTGTTCTCAATAGCAAGTCAAGCCTAAGAGTAATGTGGAATAAACGAATGGACAAAGAAGGATCAAATTGCCCACTAAACACAGGGGAGGGAGAAGCTGTAAATGTTTGCTCTCTTCAGGCGTCCAGGCATGTAGACAGATCAGGCTGCAAATATTAAAGCAGAAGCAAGAAGGTTAAAGTAAGTATGAGAGCTTCGAGCTGAGCTGCTGCATCGTGGTCCAGAGCTATTTGAAAGGTCACTGTGTGCCAATGAATCATTAACTCACCTTTCAATTTTGATGCAAATGAAAACAATAGGAGCCGGGTAAAGGAATGAGAAAATACTTCTCGAAAGCAAATAAACTATTGCAAAGCTTTGTTTCCATGTTAAAAGTAGGGGTTAGAAGATCTCAAATTAAGGTCAGGCAAAACGCTGGAACTAAAGAAGCCAAAGATGAACACCAAGCTATGAGCACTAATCAATCTGCTGGGCTCTGACTCCAGAGCAATACCCCTCTTCTAGCGTTTATAATTTTGGCAGCCCTTGGGATGTTGCAGCTGGAAAAGCAGTGATAACCAACTCAAAATCTGTCACTGCCATCTTTCTAACTCAAATGAGCTTAAAGCTTAAGTGTCATGAAGAAAGATTACACTGTCACTAGAGGAGCATTTTTTTCCAATAATATTTAGTCTGCACAATAATTTCTCCTTCACACAGTCACCAAGTTAGACAGTGAATCATCAAGATTTTGTAGAGCTGGCACCTTTACAGCTCTGTCTAACCTCACTGCAATGCACAATACAGCTAGTGACTAATTTACAACAAATCTTCCATTCTTATACAGTCTCCCTGAACAACTCATAGGCAATTAGTATTCAGTAGGAACTCATTATCCCTTCCCCCAACATCTTTACACTACACAAACTACATTTTTTTTCAAACAGGCTTATATGTGGCTATACAAGAGCTAATACAAAAATAACATGTCCACTGTTTCTTAACCAACTCCAGCAAACATTTCTTTTAGTTGCCCCACAATGTATGTGGTTTTGTATTCCACATAAAGGAGAAGAGGGAATGTGGATCAGCTTAAATGTCAGGTTTTGGAAGATGATGACATTTGAGCTTGTTAACATTCCTTACTTCACTTCAATTATTTTTCAGGCTGCTAGGGTCTGCAGTGCTACTTCTGTATTATGTTTCAAGTGATTCTTTGATCCACATTTCAGTCAGAGATAACAATGTATTTGCTGAAGAAAATAACGCAATTCAAATGCAAATTTAATTCAAAACCCGTTAAAAAAATATCCATCATATTTTCAGGGATAAATAATTACACAAGCCCTTCATAAAGTGCACAAATTACATAAAACACAGTTGAAACACATCATTGTTCTGCCCTTCCCTTAACTGAAGTTCTGCCAGCTTTGTTAGGCCTGAAAAGAATAATTCACCCCAGACGCTGGAAGCCTTAGACTTTCACTTTAAATATTAGACACTCACAGAGACTTTGTTTGATTTATATGTATAATTAACAGCCCCAGGGAATTACAACAGACAATGGAAAATACAGGGAGGATATAAATCCATGCTTTAAGCATCCACTTCAAAATATCTCCACTCCCTGGAATGTCAGGTTCAAATTGCACTGATAAATCCCCTGGGCACACAGGAATGCAGGCACTGACTTACTCCTTCCCACCTGCACACCACCCAGGCCACTCGCCTGCCTCCCACCATGGCCATGGTTTGAGAAAAGGCTAGGACAGAGCACATCAAGGAAAAGCTTCCCAATAGCTCCAAAAGAGAAGATTTCCCCTCTACACAGCAATTTTCCCGACACAAGTGTGCTGTCCAACTCATTGGATGTAATTAACGCCACCCAGAATAAAAGTTTTCATTTCAGACATGCACAAATGGCAGTTTTCCATGGACAATGAGCAGTTTAAATACAGGGAGCTTTTTAAAAATGTCTCACCTTTCAATTTTATCGATTATTCTTTTGTTGTATATTATAAGAAACAGTAAATTTTGCTTATTTCTATGATATCTCCATTTGTGCATCTTTTCTGCAAATCTGGCTTTTTTCACTTGTAGATTCAGCTAAAAAAACTCACTCTCATTGGTCTTCCTGGACTTCTGTTTAGTCCGGGAAGGGGTAAGTAGAGCTGAACAAAACACTCACCATGAGGAAATGCAGCCAATGTATTTAATGGCATTAAAATATTTTACATGCCGAGACATTTACTTTCCTGAATGACCTCTGTACACTGCATAAATGTTTGCACTGATTGCTCAGTTGTTGCCTGTTCCTCCCTCCCTTAAATAAGCCACGTTCATTTAACATTCTAACACAAAGGAGTAATTAACATTGTTAAATAATTTTCAACAGCAGCCCTATTACATAATTCTCAGAGAATCCAGCAACTAAATTTCTGCAGTAATGACCTGAAACCCTGACCATGCACTCCTGCTGTTTATCATCTCTTTTTTGCCCAAGTTCTTAGGCTTTTCACCTGCACACTGCAACCTCTCCTGAATAGAATCTTGCACAGGAATTTGTCAATCGCAGTCTGAAAGTGCAGATAAATTATCAACCTTAACCCCTACTTTTGAAGGGTTAATTGAATATCACTCACATTACTTACTCTGTTTGGGCCTTGTGAAAGGCTTCTTTTTTTCTTATTTGTAAAACTCCTTTATGCAACCATGAAAGATGTCATGCTGGTCTTTGCCACAAAGAAGGGCTTTGCCCTACAGTCTTTGACTAAAAATATTTTGTTTCTTGCACTTTGTAGGATGATCCAACCCACTTTTCACCTGCCACTCCTTCTTCCCAAAGTGATGGCATTTGCAGGCAGCTACCACAGAGATCTCACTGCTTACAAGATAAAAGGTGCTTTTAGCTGGAAAATATTAACCTCACTTCCCACTGAAAAAATATTTTTCATTATATATACCAAGGTACAGATGTGAAGATAAAGAACAACTGGGGGGGGGGGGTATGTCTATTATCTAAGGCTAATATTTTTGACAAATAAGGTAATGCCTTAAATTCCTTCAACCAAAGCTTACCAAAACACATCCATAAAACCTAAATGTTTTTTCAGAGATAGTACAGTGTATTGTCTATTGTCTGACCATTCCTGTGGCCCATGGCAATGCGGAAGGAAGCAAAGGAATGTCACCACATCCGCAGACTCTGTGCAAGAGCACTGCTGCCTCCCTGCACCAGCAGTGAACAGCACCCTGGTACCCAGTGGGTGGGCTGCCTGTCCCCCAAACCAGTTCTGGCAGCTCTCTCTCTCAGGCAGGGGACAACCCTGAGCCACCACCCCCTCCTCAGATGGAATATGGGGTGGAAAATGTGGTTAACGATGCCACAAACACAGCTGGAGAGGGTCACAGGTAGGGGGAGAGCTGCCTGGAGAAAAGTTCTGCCAAAAACACCCTGTTCACTTTTCTCCAGGAAGAGTCTCCCCTGATACCAGCAATGAAATTGATTTTCCCCAGCTTGATTCTGTCCCAGGCCCAGTAGAGCCTGCAATCCCTTCCCAAAGTACATTAAAACATCAGACAAGATAAAATGGTGGAGAAAGGGTTATAAAATGGTGTAGAAAGATCTTTGCCTCTGGTCTCTGTGATCCAGAGGCACACGTGGCTTCCCTACCTTCTTCACTCCATTGTTCTTACTAACCAGAGCATATCTTCCCACAGAGGGGATGAGACACCATACCTAGACAAACTGTCTGCTTTACCCTGTGTTAGACTTAACAAGACTCAGCAAATATGAATTAAAGGCAACTACAAGGAAACCATGACCAACCAGAAGCCAGCCAGCCCTCTGACTGTAACACTCTATTTGCCCACAACAACAATGCAATGGCTATGCAGACTGCAGATGTCAACATCCTCACAGGTGTTGAAGGATGGCTTGTCACAGATATTAGTTTTACCATGTCTCTTCTCTACTAAAGACTGGGGTCTTTCTTACTGTCCTTGATTGTAGTACAAGATATGCAAGAAGTATTCTATCACCATCTTCATGAACTGAAATTGAAACCAATTGCTGAAGCAGTGTTCTCCCAGGTTCCCCCTCCCTCTTCTGTTAATGGGTCTTCTGTTAATGGCCTTCTGCATGGCTCATAGATAACTCCCACTGGGAGTTATCTCTCTTTAATGGGCTATCAAGGACCCCCTGTATGACTCATTATCCCATTGTGAGATGCTCCGCCCAGGGGGAGGAGCCAAGCATTCTCACCT
>JBBMKD010000115.1:49598435-49648707 GCA_037834095.1 Argya squamiceps | reverse complement strand
AACAATTGGTTTCAACAGATGATGAAGAGGGTGATAGAATACTTTGTGCATATCTTATTCTACAACCCAGGACAAGCACCTACTGTATGCTAGAGACAAAAGAGGTTCCCTCTCTGACACAGATACAACTGGCTGATCTTTCAGTTGCTCTGCAATGTCAACTGCCTTCACCTCTTTTAAAGAAACTGCCTTGTGTGTAACTGACATGACACAATCTATCAGTAGCATTTGGGAAGTCAAATTTTTTAATTCTTTCTTACCTATGCCCAACAAGACACCATCTTCATTTTCTTTAGAAGGAACCCCAGAGTCTTGGGAAGGCTAGAAATCAAAAAATTGAGTTTTATCTCTGAAGACAAATAGTCGTATTTATGCTATAAGCTTTCATAATTCAGCTCAAACACTATCAAACAGCAACCATCTCATTTTAGTCATTCTCATAAATGCAACTGATATGGCATTCTACTTCCATATGCAAATGGAGCCTAAGGACTCAAATCCTAACCATCAAATCAAATAAGAGACCAAACCATATCTTACTTCCCACGCAAACTTCAATTTTCAGCCTGTTTTCCTCTTACAAAGATTAATTGTGCTCTGACTAGCCAATATAGAGTGCTCTGGAGAAAAAAGCAAAATTTTCTAAGATTAGAAATGTTTCTAATGCCTGAGCTGTTCACAACTGTGGAAATGTTACAGTTCAGTTCATTCATTATAGATTCATTATAGCCTTTCTGCTAGATCAAAACAAGAGACAATCAATATGGGACCAGAATCTTTTCCCCCCAGCAAGACTCATGAGCTGCAACACTCTGCTTTCAACATAGACTCCAAAGTTTGTGCATACTGCAGATTTAATTCTGAGATGTCACAGATTACAGTACCAACATGTGAGTTCCAAACAAATGTTCCATCTTCTGCACAGCTGGCAATAAAAACTAAAAAAACTGAAGCAACCAAATTAAAAAAAAAACCAAAAAACAAACAAACAAAAAAAAACCCCAAAACCAAAAAAACCAAAAAACAAACCCAAACCCACAACCACAAAAACACAACAACAACAACAACAAAAAACCCAAACAAAACTTAAATAGGTCATCACATTTATAAAAATCACCTAACGTGTCAGGTCAGTAATATTCCACTACATTCAAAAGTTTTAAAAGAACCCAAAAGAAACAGCAGTCACTTGGTTTTGATAGCACTTTTACCAGATTTACCCGGTTTGACCAGATTTTGTTTCTCTCAATTGAAATTACTATTTTAGCCGCATACCCACTGAGATACTAATAAAGCTCCTGCTTTATAAAGTGTTTAACAAATACCAAGACAAAGATTTTCCAGTTTTGTAAACAGATACATATAAATAAAAAGCAGAATATAAGGCTAAAGGTCAAATACAACTGACAGAAATACAGCTGTAATGGCATTTCTCACATATTTTAGTCTCCCCCAAAAGCTGTTTAGAAACCTCCAAGCAGATGACAATGGGAACTTGCAGTATTTTTTTGCATAAAGCATTATTCCCACTTACATCCAGTTAAGGATTCACAGTAACCCACAAGGTCTCTCTCAGAGACTAACTCCTCAGATGTAATGAACCATGCTGTCTCAGGGATGAAACTTACGCTAGACATAAGTCTGGTGCTGACCCCAAACTGGCACTAAGCTTCACCATAAATACAAGAGAGCTTTCTGGTCCAAAAGCAGAGCTTGCTTTTGCGATCTGGCTTTCCAGCCCACAATTACATAACAGAAAATAATCATCTACACACATTCCTGCAGCATAGAAATGGCAAGAAATGTTGCCTGGCAGGCTAGAATTTACTTCTTAGCTCTGGTAGGTGTTCAGATAGGCATGCAGAAGTTGCAGCCTAAGTAAAGCTTAGCTATTTGTAAAGGAGAAATCTGTACCTTCGTATCGTCCCGGGACAACTCATCAGATGCCAAGCTCACAGGGCCTGCAAGAGCAAAGATTGCTGCCTTTAATAGCAAGGAAATTCAATTTGGGTCTGCTTTGGTTTCTTCTGCTGCTGTCTCTCCTGTTTCAGATAGGAAAGGGGACACAAGAAGCAGGCAGGCAGGCCAGAACAATGGACATGGGCAGCCCATGCATCTCCCCCAGTGGCAATCCCGTGGGCAGCATGTGGGCTGGATGCACAACAAGTGCTGTTTATTGTCACTGTTGTGTTTGGGCTCATTAACCCCCACGGGCTCAGAAAATCAGCAGCTCCAGGACTGTGCCTCATGCCACAGGGCAGCTGATTTCCACTTTTCTTCTGCAGGGATGTCACGCATTTTCTGAAATTTGAATTTGCATTTTTTAACCCAAAAAGTAAAAAAAAAAAAACCAACAAATTTCACTTCTGTCTCTCCTTTTTTGTTTCTTTGCTTGTGTTTTGGTTTACATTTTCTTCCAAGGGATGTGGAGAAGGACACAGCAATGCCAAAAAAACACCAAAAAAGAAACACCTCCCAAACTTTTCAAGTTTTGCCTAAATGTGGCCTGAAGGACTACTGTGAAAGAGCAAAGAAGAGTAATTTAGATAAAGGAATGTAAATGAACACAAGCATCATTCATGCTTCTAGGAACATTATTACTTCACAAACATATTTTAAAATAAAATGAAACTGAAATTATATAGACAGAGTCATCATGGTAATTATGCTTCATTTTATACTGAATCTTTCAACTCTAGGTTCATATCTGTTCTCAGATATCCTCTTCATTTCTCCAGCTCCAGCAAACAGTTAAATTAAGTATGCTTCAAGAGTCAGCATAGAGTGCCTTGAGGTATATGGAGTTTGGGGACCTTTACTGGCACTGAAAAAAGTATACACTCAAGTTTTTTTAAAAAAAGAGTTGTATCAATACATCTTGGGAAAAACAATTCAAAAACAGCTGCCCATTACCTAAATCACACAATCCTCAGCAAAAAAGAAATCCACAGGTCTGTTGGGCATGAAGTTCTGGGATGCAGTTATGGGCTGCCCCTGACCTCAGCAGGGCTCCTGGACACTGGCAGGACTTAGGACTGGCTCTGTGCTGATCAGTCCCACAACCATTAATTTTGAATTAATCTACCTTCTTTAATTAATCTCCTGCAGCACTCACATATATATCTCCCCTGGCATTCCAATACAGTGCAAATAATAAATATAGAGCACAAAATCCCTGGTGCTGTCAAAAAATATGTCAATACATATTCCATACACCACATTTCAGCTAGTAGGAACAGATCTGTAAGTGCAGACACCTACTTGAAAGCTTCCATGAGAAGACTTTTTTTCACAGTATACTGACATGCACTTGGGATTATTATTATTCAGTTCCACAATTCTCAGAAATAAAAAGGCATTTTTTCTAGACCATATATACTGTAGCAACAATTGGCTTATTTTCCAGGTAACAGTATTCAGTCAACACATGGGCATGGAATTTCAAAGTCAAGAAAACAGAAAAGCACGAACTATAAAATTAGCCAAAATACCACCTATTTCACTTTTTGTTCTGCAACCTGTCAGGATAATGTATCACTCCATATATTTGAATTTAAGTTGCTATGGGAGATCAAGCTAGCAGCAGCATCCCCTTACACAGACCTACTGCTTTCATAGGATGGCATTTCACAAGAAGGAACACACTGCTAAAGCAACCTCCTCTTGTAAACAGCTCAAGGCTTCTGGTAGCATTGGGTTTTAAAGATCTGTTGATCTTGACTTTAGAAGTCACTAAATACTCACTATTTCTTGGTATGGCAGCAGTTTTAAAATCTGAGTGGGATACTTTCATGACATGAGTGTGCCAAAAGTCCTGAACTTAGCAGACACTTTACAAAGGAGTTCAGTGCATGCAACTCAGAATGTAGTAAAAAGCACAATCATTTTGTGTAATTTTTGCTTCCAACAGCAACAATTGTAATTCAATCTCAAACAAAGTTCTTTTGATCTCCTGGATGCTGGCAAGTGGAAATTGTAAGACAAGCCACTAGTCACCAGTAACCACCATTCAGTGATTTTTCATTTTTTTGACTTGGTGGTTAAGAAAACAGTCTTCCTTACAGAAATATGGTAACCAATTAATTATTGAAATATAAGAAGATGAAAAAGCTTTGTTGCCTAATACTGTACAAACAATAGTTACAGACTTCTCATGCCTACGAGTAGATATCACAGAGCATAAAACACTCAGCCATGTTTACTAGAATTTGTTTGTGTTGGTCCTGAATATTTACAAAATGTGGCATACTTTTCCAGGTGTTGAAATGAAATTAATTAAAAAAAAATAGGTGCAAAGTAACTGTGGATGCATGAAGGCACAAAAGGGCATAGCTTCCATTGAAAACACAAATAGCTACATGTGCTGATGCCAAATATTTCTGCTGCTCATCAAAATCCAAAATGAGAGTAGATGTCCTGGAGCCACTCTCTCTCTCTCCCTCTCTCTCTGGGCTATGAATACCCACTGATGTTTGCATTCTGCTTGTGCAAGCCAGACAAAAGTTAAAACTGCTTCTTGCAAAAAATATCAGAGTATCACGTCACACTTGTAGGTCAAGTGACTGCCACCTACAGTGCTGCCAGTGAAGGCCATTCACTTTCTGTCCTCAAGAAGCAGCATAAAGATCATCCTGATTCAGAGTACAGCACCCAGAGTAAATAAATGCATTTTTACACTGTGTCACCAAGGTCAGTCACAAGCCCCATATAATAAATTCTCAGTTGCACTTACAATAACAGATATGTAGCTTGTAACTGCTAACAACTGCTTATTATTTCTCTGCAAATTTAACTTCTAATGACAGAACACTTGTTGCCTGAAGACCAACAGAAAACATGGGTATAAAACTATTTTTTCAGCACTAGCAATAGCAGCATACACATTTAAATACATGACTGTGGCCCTATTTTACCCATTCACCTGAAGTTATTACCTGATGCACCTCCAACTCGTCCCATCCTTTCCCTGCACCTGGTCCTGGTCCTGTTCATGAAATTCATGCAGGTGCTCACATTTCTGCTGCCCTCAAGGTTGTCTCCAGCAGCCACTGAAGATCAAGACCAAGCCTCTCACAGAGCTCTCACTTTTCAGCCTGTTGCTTTATCCAAACATACAATGGCAGTCACATAAGCAAATGGACTAACTGATAAAAACTTTTAATTAATTCCTAAGAATCACATATAAGTCCCCAAGCCTCCCCACTTCTGATGATGAAGAGTAATCTTTTTTTGTGGTTTTTCTCTTCATCTCTCAGACGTGCCTGCTCTGAGGAACACAGGGAGGTGTTTTGGTAATGAAAGAGCATTCTCACCCACAAGTGCAGTCCAACAATCCTTGCACAGGTAAACTGCTTACCAAAATAGTGAACATCTAATGGAAATAAATGAGGATTTTGCCACATTAAGAAATCTAGGCTGGATTCCAAAGCCACACATACAAATCATTACTCTGCTCCTATGTTTGTTAACTTATTAGGCTTTACTGGAATGGGAAGGAGAGTTCATTCAGTTAAACACTGCCCTCTCCTGGAACCACCTGACATTTTTCTGGCTCTTAAAATTGAATTAGTTAAGGCTTTTCCAGTCACTATAAATGTCATAACGATTTGTGAGCAGTTTCAGTCTGACATTGGAAAAACGATGCCCTGTAGGCAGTATCAAGATTTACAAAACTCTTGTAATGAATGATTTACCTATTCCACTGTTCTCTACTAAGAGGTCTCTAAAACCATATGAAACATGATCTTTCTGAATAAATAAATAGTGTGTGAATCTGGGCCAACTTTCTAGAGCTTTGAAAGATTGCAACATTATGGAATAAAAAATGTACCTTCTATAGAGCGTGTTGTACTGCAGGGCATTTTTGGACCTTCCACTGTCTCAACTTCATTTGAATTAATACTCTATTAAAAAAAAAAAAATCAAAATTACAGTAAGTGTCTTTGATGCCCATGACCTTTATCTAAAAATTCAAGAGCAATATCAAAGACTAGCAAACACTTATGTAATAAGCAATACTAAAATGACTGAGAGAGATTCCACAAGGAGAGAAATCACCTCCTGCTTACAATACACAAAAGAAGGAACAGATTTACCATTTGCAACTTAACTGGTTACAACCCTCTTCTCTACGAGAAAAGCAGCACAACAGCCTTGCACAACAGCTCTGTTCAGAAGTCTAGTTTATGTTAAAATCATCCCTGTAAAGCAAGCAATTTTGATGGATAGGTAATACAAAGAGAACAAATTAGGACTAAACACTTGATAAACAAGTATTTATCAATCTTTTCACACATGATAAACCCAGTCTGGAAGCCAAGAGACAGTCCCCATGTCTGTGGCCCCTAGCCAGGCTGCTCCCTCTCTCAGATACACACCAACTACATCACTCCTGCTCAAAAGAAAGAGGGGCCTGGGACACAGTCTCCTATTTTAGAAATTACCCTCAGAAATGAAAAACAGAGTGGGAGGAAGAAAGAATGGATTCTCTTGTGTCCTTTCATCTACTACTCTGCTTGCTTCTAATCTTTTCCTCTAGTAGACTGCCTGTGTATTTGCCAACTACCAAGAGCTGCAAACAGAGAAAATACATGGTAACCTGAACATGAAAGAAAAAGCCAGGGACGAACCCTGGGCTGAAAACTGCAGCCAAACTAATTTGAAAGCCATGAAGCCCCACCTCAGTGGAGCAAGTTGCCTTTTTCTCTGCTCATCTCTTGCTGTGCTAGGCAGTTTCCCACTCCAACACCAGTCAAACAGAAAAACTCAAAAGAAAGTTGGGAAACCATTAAAACTGTCCATCACCAGACAAAAAAAAAAACTTAAATGATCATAAATGATCTTAGCAATTTTGCATGATTATCCTTGCTTGCCCTTTCTGGTTTCTTTCATTACTCTGACACATTTCAAATGTGTCCATCAGTCCCAGATCTCTATTCCTCTCACAGAGGACCTCTGCCCTGTACTGCCTCCAGCAGCCAGGACAACCTCGTGGATCACCTTCTCGTGCTGTCTAGGTCTCCACTGCAGGTGCACAACGAACCAAACACACCCAGGCACCACCACCACACAGCAATCTCTGCCCCAAGAAGGTCACACAGAATTTAAGCAATTCCACATTCTTTTTCAGCAATTCCAGGTATCTCCCCCATCTCTGTTGCCTAAAAACCTGTGGGTTTCCACTTTTTGAACTGCTTAATGAAGGCAGGCTCCCATACATGAAGTGACTTTAGCCTACTGACAGCTTTTTTAAACTTTTCCATTACTTCCTTAGGCTTCTAAGGAATAGAAGAGGAACTGAAAGAACCAACACAGCAGAGAGTGAAGAATATACTTTGGAAAGATTATGCCTTTTTTACATGAATAGATGTGCTGCTGTCTGAGGTAATCTTTTCACACAAATCCACAAATTCAACACCACGTGCCATCACAACTGAGACAAAGCTCCCTTTCTTCAGTTCATGACTTTCTGACTCAAGTGTGAAGTAGCAATGTGATCATTCTACAGTCTCAAGGCACCTTAGTGTCTTGACACCTACAGCCTTAGTCTGCTGTAGATGAAATGAGTACTCCAGAACAGCAGTAAATTCTACCTCTATTTTGAAAAGACTATGTACTGTGAAATCTTTAATTCCTACCAAAAATTTCTAGTTGCTTCCCAATGCTTTGGATACAACTGAAGAGCTCAAAATTCTTGTTTGCAACAGAAGGAAAATTAATTTCATTTTGGACATAATACATAGTCTAAACACAACAGATTGTGTATAAGAAATTAACTAAATACACCAGGCGATCTTCACAATTATTCTGGTCTATTTCTGGTTGATTGAAAGTGCTGCAACACTGATGCTGAGCAGGAGGGGAATAAGGTCACCACAACAGAATCTAGACTGCTGCAACTACAGAGGAATGGCAAAAGGGGAACCAACAAATCCAGGGCAGTAAGCTTTTTCCTGAAAACACCAAATGCAGAATTTTGCATCCTTTCAGAGTCTTTGTCTTTGGGAATACCTAACATGCCACATTTTCATTTTCCATTTCAAAGAAGGATGAAAAACAAGGACTTTGTGAGCACAAGAAAAAAGCCAGTTATATAAATAACAATGCATTCTTGAGCATAGTCTTGGTTTTCCTTTTGAGTTCATTATGGTCTCAATGGAAAAGCCACACACAAATTGCAGGGATTCTGCCAAGCTACAGAGAGTAACTTTTTTGTATTGAAACCAATCAAAATCTGAACAATGTAGTTAGGTGAGATTATACATAAGGACTATACAGTATGCCACACCTTAAGTTTCTATATTAAACTTAACATATAAATAATTTCCTAGGTTTAAAAAAATGCAGCATGCAATAAAGGTAATACAAGGAAAATCAGTGCACAAATGAGGAAACCTGAAGCTAAGAATGGCAAATCTGAATTTCAAGACCAGGAAAAAAGCAAACTTTTAGTGTGTTTTGAGCTTACTAGTTTTATGTATGTTGTGCAGTCTCAATCTAAAAATTACACAGGTAAGCATCTGCATCTATCAAAGAACTTATACATTTAAGCATTCTCTTGATTTTATCGAATCAAGAGATGTCCTGAAGGATATCACAACAGTGCTTCAGACTTTTTAAATTAAAATAAGAAAAACTAAACTAAACTGTAGAAAAAAATCTGTATTTCTGCTGTAAATAATACACCAGGGTTGGCTCTTGATAAAGACTCCCAGGCATCACACTATCAGAAGAACAAAACTAAATTAAATATTTCAAAGTACAAACATGAATACAATGGCAATGCAATTGAAGGCACAGAGATTTCAGGGAAAGGTACTCACTTTTAAGTCCACCGTGATTAAAAAAAAACACTTGGGAGGCAAAAGAGGCTTTGACAAAGTTCTGAACACTTCTTATGCTCCAGCTTCAGACATACAATGTGCTACACCTACACAAAGTGGAAGCCCACAAGAGTAATCACAAAATTATGCTGGTGATCAGTGACACAGCAGCTTAAATTAAAGGGAAAACAATTCAAGCCTGAAAAGTCTGCAGCTGGAAATTATGAAGAAAATCTGTGGTACCTGGTAAAGAAGAGGTCTGTCCCAGAAGCATTTTCTGGAGAGCTTAATGTCTGACTGCAGCAAGTGCTGTGCAGTGTGGCAGAATGTCAGCGTCAGAGCTCCAGATGAATGAACAAACTGTATGCAGGCACCCTCGCTGATCTCTGCTCTTGAAATGTCAAACGACTGACTGCCCTGGAAGCTGAAATGACACACTCTTCTAGCCAAAGCAGATGCTCTCTGCACAGGTAGAATGGAAGCACAGCCACAGTAAGATTCCTGCTTGCCTTCAGCGTAACCCGCCAGGACCCCAACACTCCCACTGCAAAAACCGGCAGCAGAAAATCTGAAACATCCACTGAAAACACAGCTGGGCAAACAAAAACCTACCAATGACTCTCTTCAGCCTTAAGAACACAGAGCTACTTCCAGATATCAACAGGGAAAAAACAATGCTAGCTCTAGACAGTTACTCACCACTAAAAGCAGCTAGAACGAGCAAGCTGTGACAATACCTATTTCTCCTTATTGCTGTAAATGAACAGTACCTCTTCCTGTCAATGTTGCCATATATAGCAGTAGGACACAACTGGCAGCTAGCAGATTTGTTATCCCACAAGAGTGAAAAACAGAAAGTATCTCAAGGGAGTACAGTATTGTTTGGACATAACAAACAAACGAGACGGTCATAACATAACGTACTGTACCCGAGTTGTATTTTTTTTAAGCTGAAGCTCACATAAACTACAGGCTCCATGGAGCCAGAACTGAAAGAGCCACATACCAAAATAAAAATGTAACCCAATTCATGCATATTTCTATCTGCAAAGAGAAAGCCAAGAGTAAGAAGGGGTGTCTGATGCTTACCATTTGGTATCCATACCCCAAAGACACACACACATACGCCCCATGCAGCTCCTCAGGACTGTACAGACAGAGCTCCAGACAGCTGAAAGGTGCCAGAAAGCACTTGTCCTTTAGGTCATTTGTCAGTGTGGCAGCTCTCAGGCAAAACAGAGCCATAACTGCAGCCCTGTCTTTGCTGCTGATTCTCCCTTATTTGTTTGTTCAAACTTGAGTTTTAGAGGCGTCACAAAGTCTCCTGAGGTTTTGTGGAAGTCAGGTCCTATGGTTCTGTTTATATATAAATATTTCTTTAGATATATTTTTAAGGAATGTCCTTCCTTGTTTTTAGTATGACAGGAGTCAGCTGACAGGAGTCGTGCTGGGAGAGGTACCTGATGGTGCAGCTGGTTCTCTATCATTTAACTGATTATTAATTGATTTTCAGTGTAATGAAGGACACAAATAATAAACTTCCTTCAACTGTAAATGCAATTTTACCATTTAAAATTATAATACTGGCAAAACCCAGAAAAAACAGCACAACTGTCTCCAGATAACCAATGCAGTATTCCCCACATCGCTTAAATGACACAACATTTTCACAGAAAACAGCAAACAATTATACTCACTTTGTAAAGATCTCAACAACTTTGGAGTGTCCATTTTGTAAAGTCAAATCTAACAGTGTTGCTCCATCCTTATTAGGTAATGCTAATGCTGATGACCCTCCAAGCTGGGCTGCCAAGAACAGGGAAAGCTTAACCAAGCCAAATTTCATCACAAGGTGGAGAAGAGTTTCTTTTTTTCAGGCTCTTACAAAAACACAGCAAGCAGATGATCAAAATCATCCACAACAAACCCCAGCATTTTACTTGCTAGGAAGCATCAAAAGACACTATCATCTGCAGAAATAACACAGCTCAGGTTCAGACCTACAAAATTCTTTTGGCAGAAGACTTTAGGCTGTTCACTGGAAATAGCAGTTACATACTTAATTACATATGCAGAGCTAAAGGATATCTAAATGCTATCTATTTTCTTCCATCAAAGAAAACAGCTGGAATTAGATAATCTTATTATTTCTCTCATTCTCTATATGTAATACAGCATTCAGCACCACCCCAATGGAGAAAGATAGTTAAAAAGCAATTTTCCTGCAATTTGCCTTGCCTTAGCAACACAAAACATCCAGCAGCACAGCCAAGTATTTCAACTAAGAAATTTAAAAAGAGAAAAGAAGATTTCTTAAGGCAGCCTGCTTATCAGAACAGTAAGAAATTCATAGAAGCTATAAGCTTATAACCTCATGTGATCAACCTTGTATGACCTCATGTGCCAAACCTTCTTCTCCTCTCCATTTTTTAGCACATAATAATCAATTTCAATGGGATGAAGTTTAAAATAAAAGAGTACACAACTCAGTCACTAGATGCTGAATCACCACTCACACCATTCCCTGGCCTGTCTTCAAGGAAGGATTTATCTGCCTTAACACATACATTCTCAAACAAATGTCTCTGCAATTTAAAGGCAATAAATAAAATATTCTCAAGTGCCACTCAAGCAGTTCCTTACACTGATATTTTGGTACGAAGTTAAACATAAGAGTTCTTCCACAGGGGTCAAGTATTTAGGGACCATTGCTCTACAGATTTTAGAACAATCAGCTAAAATATGTTAAGTTTCCAGTAATTTAAGAAATGTCACCGAAGTTTCCATTTCTTTCCCTTCACAGCTTTCTTTTACATAATTGAAGGCTGCTGTCATGTCACAGTCAAGTACATCCTCTCTGGACAGTTTAACAGGAGAGTTGCCTTCTGTGGAGCTGAATGTCTTCTCTGGGGGCAATGGGGGAAAAGTCATTAGCTTATTTTGAAAATGTTGGACTTAGAGTGGTATTATAGTCCAAGAAATGCTTTATCTCCACATCTCATAGAGCTAGAATATCAAGGAATTTAAGGAACTTTCCCTACCAATACACAAGGAAAATCACTGTAGGTTCTCCGCTGGTGATACAGTTTTTGATCTGAGTATTTGGTATTTAGTATTTGGTGGCAACCCATCCAGTCTTTTTACCTTTCTATTTCAAGTGGAATCAAAACTTTCAGACAGTCAAATCCCAGAAAAACATGCTATGCTTCCTTCAATAAATGAAATAAAGTCCAGCCATCAAAGTAAAAAGGAGCTTCAGGACACAGACTCTAACAGACTGTAACAGCCTGCACACCTGAATGTAGCATCTGAAAACTATTTTTCATTGCAGTTCTAGCAGAAGCAGACACATTAACAAGATGGAGGGAGAATTCTTTACACTAAAATATCACTAAACATTTACATAATATGCACCTAAGTATTTGTGGAACACACATATAAAATGTCACACCATTATTTTTTAAAAAATCATGTTCAAACTTCATCTTACTGTGGTTGGCCAACATGAGACTTGGTGCATTAGCCTGCCTATGCAACGATTTTTCTCCACACGTTTCAGTCTTAAAATTTCCTCTTGGTCTTCCCATTTCAAATTATAGGAAAATAAATGTCCATCTGGGCACAGGATCTACTATAGGATCCAGGGTCACAGAGGAAAGTAAAGAATTTATGGTGACTTTTTTTCTCCAAGGTCTAGAAAGTGTTTCCAATTTCAGTCTTTGGAAACAGTGATCATTGCCTCATTTTAGTTATCAACATTAATGTGAACTGCAGTGTTTACACATCTGTGAAATGAGATAGCATGTATGTTTCAAAGTTTTTGAGCCACTGCAACTTTTATGCCACTGAATCCAACTCGAGCATTTGCCGACTGCTTTGCTAAATGGAACCATGACCAACATGGAACCACAGTAAGGCCTGGATCAGAAGGAACTTCAAAGACCATCTAGTCCAAAGACCCTGCCATGAATAGGGACAGCTTCCACTGGAGGAGGTTTCACAAAGCACCATCTAACCTGGCCTTGAACAGCTCAGCCCAGAAGATCTGACTAAAACTCACAGTTTCAAAGCCCAATCAAACACTACTCACCAAACACCTTGGTCTGCCTGGATCTGAGACCTTCTATGGAGGAACATTTAAATAAGCAGAGTTAAGGCTTCCCATAATCTGCTGCTGAAGTGCTACTTCAAAAATGAGAGACTACAATACAACTTCCTCCTAAGCCAGATGTAATTTGAACACACACAGATTTCCCCCGATCACTCATCTGATGGAAGCATACCCTGTTCCCTCCATTGCAGAGCAATTGAAAATAGGGAATGGGGCAGAGGGAAATCCAGGGGATGCAGGGCAGACCAAGAAAACAGCAGACTGACTAAAATGGAACAATCAGGTAGGAGAAGCCTCTGCTGCTTAGGCATGGACGCCTTTCTCGTTATACTGCCATCAGAAGTGAAAAACAATGCTCAGAGCCCGGATCTCTCACTTGCTCGGAGAATGACCTAACAATTCAGACACAGTACAAAAATGTGTGCCAGTATCTTCCCTTCCCCTAGCTGTATTTCTGAATAGAGACTGATGACATCATTTTGTGCTTTGCACAGACAAAGTGGCCCCAGAGCTATTTCTGTATCAGAGAGTCTCCCCTGCAAGGACCTCAGCAGACTCAAGGCTGTGGCATCTGTCTGGACCCCAGCAGAGCACCCTGTCTGGAGTGTTTATGCGTACACCAGGGAGTTCAAGTTTAAACACCCAGGAAATGACGTGGTCCAAAATGTACACCCTGAACAAACATTATGCATTCACAGAAAAAAAAAAAAAGTTTTGACAATTGTTCCTTGATCTGGAATACTGGAACTGTGCTAAAGTCACACTTTGGACATCAAGCTGTGTTCTTCAAATGCTTCCAACCAGACCATGCTACATTACAGTGTTAGTAACAAGACAGTGGACAGATTAATCTAATCAAAACACATACAAATACATTAATCAATATTAAGCACGCTAAACATCTATAGATGCAACCCCAGTCCTCAGACTAAATGCATTGAAAGAGAAAGGCAAACTTTTCTCTGAACATTGGCCTGTGGCCAATGGGTTTCAATGTATACTGTAACAATGCAAAAAAAAAAAGCCAGATAAGCTTGCTCTGAGGATGATAAGATTAGGACTTTCCCACTCAGCAAAAAGGGAGCCCTTAGGATGCCCTTTCCCTGATGAGGAACAGCCTTCTCTCTGCTCGGACACTGCAGCAAATAAAGTTACTCTTCTGGCAGCCAAATCTTACAAACAATGCAGCATGAATAAGTCTGCTGCAAAAGAAGGGGTTTTAAAAATAACAGTAATTAATCTTTGTCTTCTGAAACCGCCATCTAAAACAATAACTTCTAATATCTCACCACAAATAGTCTAGTAACTGATCTTTATCTGCCTAACCTAACAACCCCCACCTAAACTCATGTTAAATTTGTTCATGGCCAGCTTGAATGCACATGGTAGCTGAACCACCCACAGGTTCACTGTCTGCTTTTAGCCCTGATGCACTTAGAAACAGCCCTCATTCCTCCCTGTCCTCTTTTCTTACTAGTCTCACATGGCTGCTCCAGGGGTGAACAGAAACTGATGACATAAAGCAATTACAATGCCTTCATGACAGCAAAATCCCAAATTCAAACTGTCTACTCAGAAGGACAAATGGAAAGGTAAGTATGCTGTTCAGTACAAGGATTATTCACCACAAGGACAGTGAAATACTGGGACAGGTGGCCCAGAGAGGTTACAAACTGTCTTCGGAGGTGTTCAAAACCTGATCCTTAGCAACCTGATACAACTCTAAAGGTAGCCATGCTCCAAGTGGAGGGCAGGACCAGGTCACCTCCAGGGACACTTAGATCCAAAATCTGTTGTTCTATTCCAGAATCAGCAATGTCAAAACAAAACAAAACAAAACAAAACAAAACAAAACAAAACAAAACAAAAGACATTGTATAAAGAAAAGATTTTCATTAAAAGATGGGAATGTTCTGAAACAACAGAGAGTTAGCAATTCTTTCCCTCAAGAACAATTTCTAGTTTCAGTTCTCTTCTTTTACCACCTTCTATTATACTTCTTCACTGTGGCAAAAGAAATGGCATTTTCATACATTTGTCACTTTATTTTCCCATTCTCTTGAGGAAGAATTCAAGTGTGGCATAAAGTATGAGAGAGGGGGGAACCACAAAGAAAACACAACAGAAAGAAAGTGATCCAGAAATAAACATACACACACACAGCCATATTGTGGAAAAAAACCCAACATACTCTGCATTCTGTGGCAAGCTGGAACAAAATAAGGAAAAAAAGGAAAACACAAGGCTTCTTCAACATATTCTTATTTGAATGGTACAAAATACCATTTAATTTAAATGGTATAAAATGCTGTTTTCCATCAATGCACAGACCAAACAACTCCTATGATTTGAAGGACACACTGCTGGCTGATTCAGACAGGGCCAGCTACTGTAAGTCAGGTGGTGCTGTAAATGATATACACTATCAAGACTTTGTTTTGCACTGTATCCCAGTTCTCCAGCCAAAACATTCTGTTTGGGTTACACAGAGCTGAGCCAAACAGTCTGTTTCAACATTAAAAAAAATCCTTTTGTTCTTCCCTGCACCTGAATCCCTTCCTATGTCCAAAAAAATAAACTAAAACCAAATATTTCTCTCTGACAGAAATGACTAAGCCGTTTCTGGGCTCTGAATCTCATTCATTTCCTGGAAGGAGACTGAAAAGCAGAGGGAGACATCAAAACTGGCTGACAAATTCAATTTTTTCATGGCTTCCTACTTTAATTCACTACTGCTAATTCTTTTTCTTTTCCCCATTAGGAATGAGACTATTTATAAAGCTGTCTCTAGTGCACCCCACTGCTGCAAAGACCCACACCAGTGGTTTTGTGAAGGGCCATCAATACATGAAGTCAGATATGTGACAGACCATCTGAGAATACACCTCCATGAACCAACTCACAGGGGCTGTCACCACTACAGAATAAAGGGGGTGAGAGAAGGTAAAGGTCCATTGCAAAGGGAGCCCTGCCCCAGCAGTTTTAGCAGCAGGAGGGTTAGAAAAGGCTCACGTCCACCAGCCCCATGCATCGTGGTGATACACCTACACCTCAGGTGAAATTCTAGCTGACTCTAACTGATGGGGTGACCCCAACCACGATGTAAAACCCTACAGGAGATGGTGTCTGCTGCTGGCAGGGATATTCCTCATCCTTTAGTACTGCAGACAAGCATTCCCTCAAGGTGCCTGGTGTAAGACACTTGTTTATTGGGCACCACCCAAGTGCACAATACCAGGTGGGACACCCTTTCAGCCAGGAGAAGAGCAGGGCTCCCCAGCCCAGTGCTGGCTGAGGGCTGAGGTCTGAGACCACAGCTTCCTATCTGGTCTCTTCAGCAGCAGAGTGGCTCCAGAGCCCCACCACTTTTATACTGCCTTCAACAGGAAACTTTATCCCCTGTATCTCTTACAGAACTCACTCTCCTGTCACTCTGCATATCTCCAGGTGCTCAGTGCTATTCCCAAAAAGGCCATTCATGGTCAAAGGGATCTCAAATGCCTCCTCTCTGCTGTTATCACCACTGACCAGGAGATGAGAATCATACACTTGCTGGAAACCCATAGCTTGAAGTGTCCTTGACTATATCTTGCCTCATGCAGGTTTCTGGGTGAAGGGCAGGCTCTGGAAGACACTCACTCATCTACTTCACAATGCACAGGCTAGCATCCTCCTCCCCCTGCCAGACAGTTTCCAAAAGGACAAACTCCTACTGGGCCGAAGATTTATCTGTTTCTCTAACTCCCTGAATTCTCTTGACCAAAATACAATTACCTCTCCTCACAAATCTCACCAGACCTAGACACACTTATCCACTGTTCCCAGGTTTTTTTCTAATTCTGTGAAGGAGAACAGGCACTTTGCACTCCTCTCCATTTCCTTCCAATGGGAATAAAAAAGTAATCTAAAATTCAAGCTGAAGAGAAGACAGAGACAGAATTTTCTTTAATTTACATCAAAACCCTGACATGCATTAGTCAGGTCTGAGCTTGTGCACTTTAGAAGGAATGTATGTAATACCAAGTGAAAAGAGTAATGTTAATAATAAAGAAAAGGGTAGGGTGAGTGCTATAAAGTAGGAAGTGCCACAGAAAATTGAAAAGTGTCCCCCAAATGCAGACTATAGAAAAGCACAGTTTGGTAGCTCAATTCATTCCACAGCACCTATGCCTAGAAAACAATTACAATGGATTTATGAAATAAAATGGGGAATCTGCTTGTTCACAAAAGGGAATTGATCATTGTTCCCTTCTCTATGACCCACAATTGGTTTTCTTCATTCAGGCTGTAACAATATTGCTTCTATTAACAGATAAAAAACCTAAAAGAGCAGTCTTCCTCCTGAAAATAAGTGTAAATGGTGGCAAAGCTGGCAGCACCTGTTCTTCATTCACTAGCACAGTTAACTCAGACAACGTGAACTCACTCTCTTGGCAGTGCCCCTGAAACAACCAGAAACTGAGATGCCCTCAGCTTCTTGTCCACAAAGCGCACTCCTGTGCTCCCGTTCTCCCTCTGACAGCTGAGAAATGTAAACCTCTGTGTGTCAAGGATAAAAAAGCTTCAGGGAAGATGCTGAACCTATGTCTGATGGCTCTTGGGACTGCCAGTACTGGAAGGCTGCCATAACCTGATGGTGCTAAGAAACAAAGAGTTACTTGGGAGCATTTTTCTCATTCGGAATAATTTCTTCTTTCTCACTTTTTCAGTCTTTTTTTTCCTCCCTTCCTTCTTTGCATTTTTTTTTTTTCTTTTTTTCTTTTTTTCTTTTTTTTTTAACAAAAATACTGTGGGAAAATTCGCTTCTCCTTTTTTTCTGGCAGCGGTAACAATTTATTTAGCTTATTATTAAATACTGATTGTCTCCAAATTGAATAATCCAGTTCAGAAGGAAAATATCCTTTATCAAGATGCAATAAAGAAGAAAATCATCTTCTCCCTCTCTCTCCTCCCTACCCCTCCTTCTCCTTTCCTGAAATGCACCAACAAATAAATGTCCAAGCACAGCACCTTTGCTGAGTCCCCAGTTTACGCTAGCAGCAAGATGCTGATCTCAGTATCTGACCACTGCTGTGGGAGTGAGTAGCTCCTGTCACAGCTGTCACACAGGCATCTATTACAAGTGAGGATTACCAAAAGGGTCATGCTTTCTTCTTTCTTTTGCTGAACTTTCTATAATGTGGCCAAAAACTCCTGACCTGCAATTACACTAAATTCCTGAATTATTTGCAATGCTCCCTAGACAATCTCTTGGCTCTCTTTATCCAATCCTTCTTATACCTTATAAAAGGAATACAAATATTTTTACCTGAATACCAAAACTCCCATGAATAAAGAGTTCCTCCATCTTTCCATCAACCCTTATGTTTCTATATCCTCATAAAAATGAATGAGGCTCAAAAACACTAGATGGTGCAATAGTTTTCTCCAGCAACATGTCACTCAAAAGTACTTTTTTCCAACAAAAACAGCCAGTCCCACAGCTCTGAATACTGACAGAAGTGCAAAAGTCCTAACATCCTAAGTAGTGATGGATGATAGCACCCACAATTTCATAACATTCATACTAAAAAGAGCATCCTGACAATGTCAAGTGTCAAGACACCTCCAACCTTTGATACAAGCAGTTGTAGGGACAGCAGGTAGGGAAAGATGTTCTCATTCTACTGCTGAATACTCATAAATTTCTAGATCCTGTTTCTCACCCATTTTGATCTTTCAGAGCATGTAGAAGAGTACCAGGGATAACCCTCCATCACCTCAGGGTTGAAGATTAAGGACTTCTCCTCTTCTCATGTGCTGAGAGATCTGAAGCTCTCCTGTCTCAGTCCATCCTCTTCTCCCTCCCTCTCCTTCCCCTCCATGCACAGGCCCCCCTCAGCCACAGCCAACCCTCAGTTTTGCTTGGCTTTCCTGGCTTTGGGGACAAAAACACCGTGATGGGGACAGCACAAGGAAGAAACTCCAGTTAATGCTTCTTGGAGTCAGGAGAGAGGACCAAAACTACATTTTCAGGCAGGAGAGAGAAAGGATACAGAACTTAAAGAAAAATTATACAAATTGCCTAGAAGAGAGAAAAATAGATATTAGGACCAGCCCAAGCCTGGACCTCAGAGAGGGACAAAGGGAAGGATTAGCCTCCCTTGGCCTGAAGGAAAAGCTGTCCAGAAAGCTTTCAAGAGTCCCCCATCAAGGGTGGCCCCAGGCAGGAGTGCACTGACAGATCCCACTGTAAATGAGCATTGCTACCAGGTCCCAGGAATTTGTTTTGTTTATGCAGAAACCAGGCAAAAAGACCCTGGCTTCCTTTTAAGAGCAACATCTGTTGTGCAAATGGAGAGGTCACTTCTTCAAGCACAGCAGTGCCCATCAGGCAAGCCCACCACAGTGTGCTGAACACAGGCTTGTCTAACACTTCAAATGCTCACAAAGGCTCTGTATAGCAATGGGGGAACACATCCCAGCTTTTTTGGCTGCACTGAAATTTTGTTTATGTATATAGCATTTTAATCTGAAAAGTGAATGAAGTATGAAAAATACATAGAAACAAAAAATGCAAGGTCTATAAAAGTCTTGCAAGGGCAACTTACTCTTTTTCTATATAAACATTGCAGGACACCTGAAAATCAAACATTAGCACAACTGAAAACTGAAGAATTTTGCTATGTGGATAGCAGTTGCCCTGGCAGGGCTTACTCTGATACCAGCTGAGATGATCTCTGACTCTCTGGACCTACAACATACCCAGGATAACCTTTCCACACATTTCAAACAAGCAGGTACCCAGCTGGATATGCCCAAGCATCTCCCAGTACCTCTGACATCCTGCTCATGCTTCTGGGTTAGGTTTCAGCTGGTGAAAAGCTTAAATAAGCCTGTGAACAAAACTAAGCTGATTTCTTCAGGCTTTGATACAAGGTCCTCATTGCTAAAATCCAACAGTTTTTCCAGAAGTTTACAAAATATTTACTCCACATCAAAATGAAACAAGTAACGATCTTTTTTTTTATCCTCTCCTGTCTAGCCAATATTTGAATGAGACTTGGTATTTGTTTTCACATCTATTAAAGGGGTTGTTTACAACAAACAGACAAAAAACATTCTCCAGATCTTAACTTATCTGTCATTAAGAATTAGAAGGGTTTAAGACATGAAAAAAGCCCTTACCCAAAGAAATGAGCTTAACTGATGTGTTTTTATTTTCTGAAAACTTCCATGCAACTCTTTCAGTTTGGCTCGTATGGAAACTGCCTGTCTTCTAATTTTCAGCAATTTAAAGCACTAAAAGGAAAACAGCCAAAACTACTGAAAACTTCACATGTTTTCAATGAAAAACATGTGAAGCCATCAAGTGTAACACAGTTTCCACCCTCAGCTATAAATGAGCTGATTCTGCAAAAAAAATACACTCTTCAGCAAACCCTAACTACAGCTTTTTGTTTGCAATGAAACCTGAAACTAGGAAAATCTCACTTGATTTTGTTGTGAAGTTTTTCAGTACCATACCCTAATGTAAAGTTTCACTTTATTTTTATTTTTATTCCACCTCCTCTACAATTTAAAAAAGCCACTTATAAACTTGTTTAATGATATTTTCCCCAAAGAATGACCACAGTAATAAATTAAGGACAAACACTGATAAAACAATGGCAAAAATTATGTCTGCTCTGCACATTGGAATGCCTACAGTAACATACTCTTCTCTGGCTACCCCCTTTTCCTCCCAAGATAAAATGTCTCACTTGGTTAGAATTATGGCTGCAAACCTTCATGATAGAGCTCTTGCTTTTTTTAGACAGCTCTATTTACAAATAAAGAACTGCATTCACAGAGAGTCAAGGCAGAAAAACATTACAGGGAGAGAGAGTTACAATAACCACCATTATTATCCTTTTTAACTCTCTGGACACAAATCAAATCTCTGATTATCCCTCTCCCACTTGAACAATGTTTCATATTAACCACAAAACAAAGCACAAAACTAGAGAAACTGGACAAAACAGTGAGATACTTTACTCTGAACTGTGCACCAAACCACTTTCTAACTTCAAATAAAACTCTACCACCTTCTGGGCAGCTTCCAAGGATGTTCCAGGTTGAAGGCAACTTTTCATAGGCAACAGCCATCATCAGGTCATTATCCAGTGACTGCAGATCTTTCATCCTTAGCCCAAATTTATCCAGCAACAGCTTGTGACAAGTGGTGGCGAGACATTCTGCATGATCAACCAGAAAGGGAGACAACTGGTATGACAGATTCTCTCTGTAAGTGACAGGACAGCTACCAAGGATCACAGGTGAAAAACCCACCATGTACATCAACACAGAAACTGCTTCTTGGTATCCATAGTCTGTAATGATAATGTAAACTAATCACTGACATCATCTGTGTTTAGAAAATACATCAGCTGTTTTTCATTCTCATCCGCCTCTAAGAGCTGTGGCTGCTCATTCAAAATTATTTTATTCGTCCCTTGCATTTGTATTTATTTGTCTTAGAACATCCACCAAGCATTTATACTGATGAACTTCAGCTGGCAGTCCTCCCAATTATACCAACTCAATCAATTCTAGAGCCAGCCTTTTTAGGTGAGGGTTCTTTAACTAACATGGAAAGAATTGAAGATTCTTGGATAAGAATTAAGAAAAATTAGATTCATATTAAAAGAGTGGGGTTGTGGCCTGCAAAATGAATTTTGAGTAATACATCTATTTATTAACTGATTTTTTTTTCTCCTCCAGGTCAAAACTCAAAAACTTTTAACTAATGCACTCTTCAGGCTCTTGGCAAGCTTGATTAAGTGCTGTATCAATTCTGCACCTTACAGCTGGGACCCTCAAAGTCCAAGGGAGTTTATCCCTTTAACCTCTACAGCACTTTGTCTTTCCCTCCTACTCCTTTGACATCTAAGGGAGGGTGGATGCCATAAAAGAGGTGCAAGCTGTACCTCTCACTGCAGAGTTAACCATGATGTATTAATTGCACAGGTTTAAATTTTCCAACATACTCTGAAAAGCTACGAGTACATGTGCAATCTAATAACTGCAGAAGGAAGCATGTGCTTACCACAACTATAGTTGTTTTTAAAGTGCTCTGTGTTCCCTTATGTGTAATTTGGCTACCAAAAAATAACACTATCATCAGCAGGGATATAGTTTAACCTCATATTTTATTTTCATCTGTTCATGGCTTTTGTCATGATTAAGTGTTGTCTGTAGCCTTCTGATTTTGTTCCTACCCCAGAAGCAACCATTTTACAGTGTCAGAGAACATGCTGAGACCTTAAAAACAAAACTAAAACTGACTTGGAACAACCTTAGCATTCCATTTTTCCATTTGTAATCCGTGACAATTACTTATCATTTACAGGTTCAAAGGAGCCACTATGTAACAGCAATGAACTTCCCTTTTTATACTCTCTACTTATTTTCAGACTCTAAATCCCCTTTAGAACACAAGAGAAAACAAGGAGATCCTATTGCACAGGTACACTACATCTTAGAGCCTCCTACTCACACACCAATGAAAAGGTCACAAAGCACACAATAAAGGTGACAAGCAGGGTGTATGTTACACCCATGAGGGAGACAAGCCCAGGGCAGAGAGCCAGCTGGGAGGCAATATATACATCCCTTGTTTGCAGTGAGGCACCCTGGAACAGTTTCCCAGACACTTCTGCACCATGTGCAGCTCCAGCAGAGCTCTGAGCATCACAGGCAGGAGGGCCTTGCTAGCCAGGCTGGCAGCTGCACCAACAGAAGGCTCAGAACACATTGGATTATTGCAGGTGTTAGGATTGCCAGAGGCAAACATTTGTGCCATAGAGTCACATTAAATATTATGCCATTCCTGAAGACTGCACTTTAATCCACACCCAGTGATGCAAGTCCAGTAAAATTTAATCTGATACTACTTTATCTGATTGCTACAAAAGGCAGGATGACCCATGGAGAGTCAAACTCAGCCTGGATCCTAAAGGTGATCATTCAAATCCCGAAATTTTCTTCATTACAGAGACATAAAACAGTTACACCAAACTGTCCAGTTATGCATGCCCAGCTTTGAAATGGAGTTGGGGTAGAGCAAAGAATGGAAAAATACAAACATGAACTAAGGCTTGCCTGGAACTATGGACTGAAGAGTGTGGTCACTAACTCACTCAGCAAACATTACGTTTCTCTTCAGGGACCCATCATAAACAAAGTAAAACTCAGCATCCTCTGGGAGGTAAATGTCTCTGTCAAATTTTGCATGTATAGTCACCTGTCCCTGAAAAAATCAAAGTGCATTCTGAAACATCCAGTAAATTTCTCATCTTCAATAGACCCACTGATGTATAATTCAGGTCCAAGTTTATTGTAACCTTTATAACTCTACTATACACAGCCTGTGACACAATGACAAATCTTCAGTTTCCTACTTCCACTTGGAAAATAACACTGGTTTTAAGCCTGCAAAAGCAAAGCTGATTTTAAAAAATGCCTTTTAAATAATGCCACTCAAACAATTCCTTTCATCCTACCCAACACAAATATAACAGGCTTTTTATTTTAAATGCATCAGAATAACCTGAACCCAAATATTTTGTTATTTACAGAAGCAAGTTCTGTTTAAAAAAAAAGAATCAGAACCGATTTAAATTATCTTAGTTTTCAAAAAGAAGCACCAATGCAATTCTACAAATGGTTTCAAAGAACACTAGTTCCCAGATATCTGCCTGCAGGTTTCTTTATAGTAAATAGAAAGCAACCAGCCAAGAAAAACCTGTCATACAATAGCTTCAAAAAACACAGGAAAGGGATCTAAGAAGCAGCAAACAATAACAAATGTCTGACAAATTTGAGGGAGGAAATTTAGATCAAGCTGCATTTCCTTGAGGAGGAGGACAGTGTGCTACAGCACAGTTCCTGACTGCCATAGTTATTCTAAACAAGGCAGAACTGCCCCAACATCTGGTAGAAAACATGTCACAGAAGAATATCTGAGCCATATTTCCAAAGGTGCCTGCCCTGCCCTATTCAAAACAGTCACCACAGCACTGACTCCACCAGCTCCATAAACAAGTCTTGTAAAAAAACAAAGCACAACACAGTAGCACAGAAAATTTTGTGGCTGAAAACCACAATTATGCCTCTGAGTGTCCTTACCCTGTCCATTATAAGCCAAACAGTCCACTGCAGTGTGACTTTTGTCACCCATCACATCACACCTTGGCCTGCCTTCCCCAAGGAAATCTTTCTTGTCACTCATAGCAATGTGAATTCTGCATGTGTTTTCCTCTTCAGTGCAGACAAATCTAATGAACTGGGGTGAAGAGACAAAGGCTGGTTTCAAGCACAAAATCCTCCTCAGATAGGACTGCTCCCGTAGAGGACAGATGTAAACAACACTATGAGTTCAGTATCAAGAGCAAACACATCTGTCATCCCCCAAACACTGATAACACCCCTCTTTTTAGTGGCCTGAAGTGTAATTATAGCTGTGAAGTGTTTTCTTCTATTTCTCTTTGGGCTTTGCACTACTATAACCAGAATTATTATTATTATTATTATTATTATTATTATTATTATTACAGTTTCTGTTTTTACAGTTGTTATTAAAACAAACTTTTTTAAAAAAATTATTGTTGTTGTGAATAACTCTTTTTGATCTGTTGAATAATAATGCATGTTGGAACCCTGGAGGCTGGAAATTTCAGGCTTTCTGTGCTAAAAGATGCTGACCCTCAAGCAAGCACCACATTTGACTTGAGGCCATGCAACAGGCTCCTGAGATTGAGTGACAGCAGTGGGGCTGTGGGTGTGTAGTTTGAATAGTATTGTGTGATCTCACAGCGTGAAAAACTTAGATTTAACATTTTAGTATACAGCAATACATGTGAGCTAAAGTGGAGGACTGTGGGTGTTGTCTAAGTCCTTCTTCACCTTCTTATTCCTTCTTCATGGGTTCAGGTGGTTTTCTCTAACTGGGTGAAAAAGGTTCATACTGCGGGGCCTTGGGTGGCCATTATTGGGTCAGAAATACAAATAATATAGGTGTCACCTCGTTATTGGTTAATTATGGCTTAAATAACCTTGGAAAGAGTTAGAGATGCTCCATTTTGCCTCGTTTACCTAGACCTGACAGCTTGTGAGTCTGTAAATGGATAAGAAATAATAAACATCCAAGTCCAAACATGAACGGCGACTCCCGTGTATTAATCCCAACCTTGGAGGAGGAAAAGAAGCCAGAACTGTCACAAACGTGGATGGCTATTCTGGGGAGATAGGAATAGGGTAAGTCTCTGAAGACCCTCCACAGTCTGCTGCAGAGGGTTCTTAGCTGACAGCTGCCCAGTGCACAGGGGCACAGCAGAATTCTTCCACATGGGCATTGGGGCCACAACTCCCAAACCATCTCTATGCACTCTGGACCCCTGAGTCAGACAGCAGATACAGCCACACAGCTTTCATGGGGTTTTTTCCCTAACTATGCAAAACAAGGGAGATGTTCTGTGGAAACATTTCTCACTTTATTAGCAGCTGTTGGGGGAAAAAATTCAAGCCAAATTGTAGCCATACTGCTCCTTTTTGAAAAATGTTAACTTGGGTTCACTAAGAACAGAGAAACATAATAAACTAATTATGTTACATAATGTATAAAGAGGGAGAATTTCACAAATCCTAGTCTAGAGGGAAAAAGACAGTGGAAAGCTCATATGCATATAATAAAAAAACAAATTTTATACAACTTACTCCTTACAACACTCCAGTAAATGAAAGTCATGGTCATTTATATGAAGACTTTATGAAAGGAAAGTAAATTGGCAGCTAGCTTGTATGTGGCCAAAAAATTGAGTGATCCAATTGGAAAATCTCCAATGATCCAAAAAGAGGGTTAAACTCTGTATTACAGTAGATGATTGAGAAATAACACAGAAAGTAATAGTGGAACATTATTTTTGATGCTGTACGATTATCACACCTGGCATCAGAAACAGCTTTTTCATGCAAGCTCCTATCATCATCTCCAACACTTTCTATCCTGCCTTCAGATATTCTTGTTTCATGTTGCTTCATTCAAACATATTTCTTCTTGCTGCTGCTGCTACTGAAACATGTATCAGTTTACTTTCAAACTGTCTCTGTGTGAAGCCAAATATATTACAGGACCTATTTAATCACACTTTTTTTTTTCCTACAAGGATCACTTGCAGTCCATTCCAGTAAACTCCTACGTAGAAAGATACTTTGAGAAATTAATTCAAGTTTTATACCCAATCCCTGCAGAAGTATTCATATCTTGAGTCACTCAGGCAAGGTCAGTCCAACACCAGGAGCAGGCTGCAGCAAGAACTACCTGAACAGATCTTTCCAGATCAGACAAATTAACTCAGAGTCACAGGAGTGGGAGAAATTCCAGCTCCCATCTTCCACCTCCTCTCCTAACAAGGCACACAAGCAAGAGGGAGGAGGGCTGGATCTTGCAATGAGATGCAATAATTTAATCCTTCCCAAATAAATGTCTGTCTGCTTCACAAGGTTTTCCTTGAGTTTTTTGGGAGATGACACCTCTTTTGTAAAATCACTGCTTCCTGGCAGAGCCAGAGCGCTCAATCCAGGTTTTCAATCAAAGCATATTCACTTAACTATTACAGCAATTAAATGGTCTACATAAACAACAGTGAAACACTTTTCTGGGAGTTCCATGAGAAATTCACCCTTACGAAACTCACATACCCAGCACCACTCACCACATGTGAGAGAAGAGCTTCTCCACTGCTTTACAACCCATTCTGCAAGGAATGACCAAAGCACCTTCTCAAACCTGCAATAAAACCCTGGCACTGACTTACTACTAAACCAAAGAAACCAAAACTATAGTTATTGGCATCTAAAAGTAAGCAATGAAGCCTAGCTCAGATATCAGTACAAAAGAGCAAAATCAACAGAAACAGATTACAGTATACACACCATCTGAAATGAGAACAGTGTCTCCTGCAGAACAATGTTTAGTCTGAGTTTGTTCCAGACACCAAAACTGACACATTCCAACAGTTTCTTCTACATTTCTAAATATAAAATTTAAGCTTATCCTCTAGATACCAAAACCTAAATGGAGATAAGTCACACTGGTGCCTCATCTTTGGAAAAGTGGCTAAGTACACTGAATACAAGGCAGCTGTGAGGGCATGTATCCAGAAGGGCCAGATTCTTGACAACCCAGTTGCTAGATGTCTTAGACATCATTTTCACAGGTTTATTCTTTTAACAGCCTAACCTCCCTCCCAGCTCTTTCCTTGCCTTAATAAGGTTCTCTGTATCCTCACAAACTTGGGAAAATGCAACAGAGAGAGCTTGATTTCTATGTGTAGGTATGTTTTAAGCATGCTTTCAGGGTCCAGGTTCAGACTGAACCTCAGTTCAGTCCCCACTTAATCAAAGCAAGGGAAAGGATGTGCCACTTCACCATCTCAGCAAATAAACACAGTCTCTGGCCACAGCTCATTTCCCAGGTAGATGCAGGGCAATCCCATCCTTGCCTCAAGCTCACACTGTGTTGATTCTGATGGGCTTGTAGAGAAAACAAATTTTAAAGTCAAAGGGCACTTACTGAAACCAACCAGCCATTACCTTACTTAGATTTGCACATACATGGCTAAAAAAAGGTATTCAGCTGTCCAGAACCACCACAGGAATGCATGGAAACTGAAGACCTCTCAAACATCATTCAGGCCTGCAACATCAGAGAACTTCAGTCAGCTGCATCTACACCTCTGACTGCAAAAACATACCAGAAAACAGACGAAAAAGAACATAGGAGAAGCCTTCAGCCTATTGCAGCCAAGAGGAGTTTTGACATTGATTTCTTGAAAGCCAAGATCACCATTGTAATCCTTAAAATAAAAAATGGACAAGCATACAGGGGAACTGGGGAGAAGACACTGCACTTAAGGGGACCTTAAGAGAAACAGACTCAACTCCAAACACATTAAACCTGTGGATGGGCAGGTGTTAGTTCTTAACACTCTGGAACCCGTAAAGTAAAGCCTACCTTTTATTGCCCAGGAAAACAGTGCTGGTACTGGCACCAGGGAGAAGATTAGCAAAGTTTGTGGTTTTAACAAGATTTATAGGTCTATACACTCCTTCAGTGTCACCAAATAGGTTTTTTGGACATACATTTTCCCTTGGTTTGTCTAGGGTACTTGAGAGCTGACCATGTCAGGCATGCAGCAGCAGGGTCCCTCATGTCCTGGGTGGGAAGTAGCAAAGGCCAGACTTGGGAGAAGTGCTTCCACCTCCTGACACTCATCTGACCCTGCTCTTCATCCCAGCAAGGAACTGAGGCAGGCTCTTTGAAAAGAAGAGGGAAATGTGGGTAGCAAACCCTCACAGCTGAAACATGGCAGGATCCAGGCAGGCAGGAGGGGCTGGAGGTTTGACCACAGCACTTCCACTGTGCCTCATCCCTGGTCTGCTGCAAGACAGTCCATGCCTCAATAAATAAGTGGGCATTAACCTGAACTGAGTTTCTTCCACCTTCAAACCACCACCTTCCTCACCAGGAACCTGCCCCAGCAAAACAGGTCGAACACAAAAAGATCTTGAGAGGACTTTCAGATGCAGTCCATCATGCCTAATTTCAACAATTGCTCTCTATCCTTGCATACACAGCCTGGATAAATCTGCTTTCCCAGCAGCTTTTTACCATAAAAATAACACATTCTAAAGTACACTGAAAATTTCTTTACCAAACTATTCATGTAGCATAATAGCTTAAGAAGTTATATTTTATCCAGGGCTTTCAAGGATATCATCTCTAAATGCAACAGGACAAACAAATGCCAGCTTTGTAATTACGTGCTCTAAGAAAAATATTTATGTGCTGGGGTAGAACAATGGCTTAATTGTTCCCAAAATGCAAGTCCCAACACATTGAAATAAACGCAAATGCCCCAAGTATTGCCAGCAATTATAGTAATATTTTCCTCTATGTCAGCTGCTACTGGACACTGCAATTTCACATCAATATTTTTTCATTGGGCTTAAGAAGACTCACTTCAAAAAATGTTTATATTTTACTTGTGCTTGGACAAGAACACTAGCAGCCACACAGTTTTACTGACCCTTCCGCAACTCAGCTGAAACTGTGAACATTTCAACACAAAAGATGCTAAAATAGGGAAAATTTAGCAGTAGGGAAATCCTAAATTAACACATATCAATCATATTCAAATCATTAATAACAAGAAAAAAGTTATAAACATCCATCTCCAATGTTCTGTGATGTTTTTATAGTGTTCACCAGAGAGATCTTGTCTACAGATTGCAGTAAATGCAGCTATGGACTTGCTTAAGAAAGCATGCACCCCAACTGAATTGAATGCAGTGGGATTCAACACACAATGAAACAGCAACACTGCAGGCAGGGGAGGAAAGAAGTTACAGACTGAAAAAAAAATATATAAAAGCTGAATATTTCTCTAGAAGCATTAGTTTTCTAACTGTATAGCTAAAAATATCCAAAACAAAACCAGGGTGAATTTCCCCCCCATTTAATAACTTAAGGGAAGAAGCAACAGATTATGATTTTTTTTTTCTATCCAGAGTAATACAATGAGCATAATTCCACATACAAACTTGGAGACAAGGTATGTGTTGATAGAGTTATATTTAATACTACATATTGTCCAAAAGCTCACACATACACTTTTATTAAAATAAAATATGCATGCAGAGCTGCTCCTAGAAGAGCCAGTCCTCTGCTGATTCATACTGCAAAACTTCACCAGCACCCAGAGAACTTCACTCTTTTGCATGAGGCTGGTCTTCAGCCCCTGAACCTGTGGAAAATACTTCCCAACATTTGGGATATGCACCAAGACAGGTTCTCCAAACAACATCAGCTTTAGGCACCAAATACCTGTAGGTACTTCTTCAATATGTGCAGGTTTCTGAGAAATGCAGAGGATGCATTTTAACAGACACCTTCAGGTCATGCTTTAAGTTTTAGCTTTCATGTTTTTCAGATTCTGTGCTGTTTAGGTGTGTAGTTCTGAGCCTCAGATTAAGTGGAGGAAGCTCTCTTCACAGAGTAGGTAGACAAAACAAATCCTTTTCCTGATGAAGACCAAGGACAACTTTCAGGCCCAAAAGCACAAACAATGGTGGACTGAAGGGAGGAACAAGAAGGATGGGACATCACAACCTGAAGCTGTAATTGGACAATTAAACCCCAATATGCACATGAACCACAACATATAAAAGTGTAAGACCTGGTGACTGGTTAGCCATTTTTGTGACCATTCTTAGTCTACCTTGGGTGTAGCCCTGATCAGGCTCTTGTCCTGCCCAAAGTGTAACCTGAAGCCCTTTCAATAAACACCTACTTTATTCTCTAGCTCTGTCCAGTCTCTGTTTCAGGGCAGCCTTCCTAAGGCATCACAGGCACAAGTAAGAAGCATCACCCCCACAGGTCCTTAAGGCAATACAGGCCACAAGAAGCCCACTGACTAGTAGCTGAGGCACCTCTCTGTTCTTGTCAAAAATGTGAGAAAAGAAAGTGTTCACTGAACACCAAAATAAAATCTGAATGATGCTTCTCGAAGTTCCCAGCACTATCTTGAATGGAAAAGCACTAGAAGAGAAATTTCCTGATGAAGGCAGATAAGCTTCCCTCTTTTGATATGAAGAAACAGGAAGTTCCTTACTTTGGTTCAGATGCAGTGCCTTTTTAAACAGAAAAGTAAGTACTGGTAGACACTACAGCTACCTTTTTGAGTAAGTAGCCCACACAAACTGGAAAAAAATTAAGCACTCTGTTACATCCAAACCGATGACGAAAGTACACTCCAAGCAAAGAAGGGTGGAGGAGATACTGACAAGTTAACTAGTTGACTCCCCTGCCTCACAGCAGGATCAAAGCTGCCCAAGTTTACTCCTCAGAGATGGATTTTCCTCACTGTGTTTGAAAACACCAATCACACAGCCCTCTAACACACAGCACTGTGAACTTCCTCCGACTCAAATAATCCCTGTCTGGCCTCTCCCACCTTCTGCACCTGGTACATACTTTGTTCTTCTTTAAGGGCTTAACAAGTCCTTGGCCTTGATTAGGGGAAGAAAGATAAAGGATTGTTTTATGTTGTTGGGGTTTAATAGGAGACAGTCCTTAAACATTGTGGGTTTTTAAATCAAGCTTATTGCAATACTCCCCCTTCAATGGCAAACTGAAATATATGTGCTGTATTGGGAGTTTTTATTGAAATAGCGTACACTGGCTTTTACCCAAAGCTGATAGAGCTGATGTCTCAAAATGAGTTACTCCTTCTACCTCCTCACTAGCCTCAACAAAGGTTCACTCTCTTCAGAGACACAGACAGAAAAACAAGGAATTTGGTGAGAATGGCAAGATTTGCATCCAGCAAAAGGAATTAGAATCCAACAGAATTTTAAAAAATCCTCTAAAAAGAAGAAATAAAGTAACAGGTCATGACATACATATGTCTGCAAGTCTCTATGCTACTGCACACTGTTAAGTTGCCTCTAACATTACCCACTTTAAAAAGAAGCGTGCATTAGACATATGCTTTTCATTCAGCACACGTACAATATGCCCAGATGCTTTCCAGGTTTTTATTTTCTATGAAATTATCTTACCACAAAAAAATTTTCCTCCTCTCTCCTGTTTCTTCTATTTAACCCTCTCAACCAGCCCTTTATTCAATTTAAGATACAGCTGGCACCAACACCATTTCCACGTCACTGTAAGCAACATCCATCCACATTAACCTGACCCATGTCAGACCTCAACACAATCTCATTTTTGCTGAATTAGTGATGACACCTTGTAGGACTACCTAAAAACAGAGGCCAGAAAAAATTAAGGGAATAAAAAGCAGTTATATTTATTGAAGGGGCTTCAGGTACTTTTTGGGCAGACGAAGCCCCCCCCAGGGGCTATGCCCAAAATGGATGACAGGTCTCAGGTTTTCATACTTTGAAAAGTTTGGTCCATTTGCATTTTGAGGGTGTCCTAGGGTGACTTTATGACATTTCCATTGTGCATCATCCTAGTCTGCTGCAAGACAGTCCATGCCTCAATAAATAAGTGGGCATTAATGTGAACGGAGTTTCTTCCACTTTGAAACCACCACCTTCCTCACCAGGCACCTGTCCCAGGAAAACAGGTGCAACACAAAATGATCTTTGGAGGACTTCCAGATGCAGGCCACCATGCTTAATTTCAACAATTGTTTACTGTTCTGTTCTGTATTTGTTGGATATTATGTTCTGTACATTTAAGACTCATTCTGAGAATGAAGGGGGAGAAAGAGAAGTGCCAAATTTGTTTTCAGAAGCTGCACTCACCCCTCCACATTCCGCTCCTGGACTGTGGTGTCTGCAGCACGGACAGATGGCGGGACACAGATCTCCTTTACTCTTAGCTGCTTTAACTAGCTGAGGCAGAGGGGTTCTCTAGACTGTTTTTTGTTTTCTTTCATTTTTCTTGGAACTGTTTGAACCTGCTCTGGACTGAAGGCCCAGAGGAACACCAGGAGCTCACGCCTGCGGCCCGCCAGGGCCTGGGCCTCGGCATTTTCCAGCACTGGAGGGACTGAGCGAACCGAGCAAACTGAGCCACACTCCACAACAAGGACTTTCTGAATTTGCCATCTCTTTGGACAGCGAGAGGCCTTGTTCTTTAATATTATTCATTTTTTGTGCTTGTGGATACTTTGATTGTTAAATAAACAGTTTTTTCCACTTTTCTCCAAGGAAATCTTCTCCCGAAACAGTTGGGAGAGGGGACGTTTGAGTTTGCAATTCTGGAGGGACCCCATTTTCTCCCAAATTTGCCCTAAACCAGGACAGAGAGTTAATCTTCCAATTACAGCTTCAGGTAATGAAGTCATTTACCCCAAGTTTGCTCGCCCCACCACACACTTTTGCATACATTTCTCAGGGCCTGAGACAGTAACGTGCCCTTGATTCCCAGGCCTAGAGAGGAATTTTGTCTGACCAAAACGAGAAAGCAGTAGCTAATGCTCTATATGGAGTTTAAAATTACACACTAAAGAATTGCAGGATTACAAATACATGAAAAATATAAAAGCTAAAACCCTGAGGCATCAGTGAGAGCACATGATACAGAGTTTTTGCTGACTTTGTGCTTTTTATGCCTGCTCTATGTCAGCAGTAGTGTGAGAGAGAGTCACGGAACTGACAGTTCATGCAGAATTAATCTACCAGTGTTTTTAAACAATCTGAGCCACAGAGCAAGTCTATAACAAATCAGCACTTTACATCAAACTGACTTTATTTGCCTTACCTTGCCACCACCAGTCTTAAAGCTGTGTTTAGCTTATTATCAAACTGTGACAAACAGCTACAGTGGAGAAAAAATTTCAGAGTCCCATATGGCAAAGTAATAAACAAGTAATCAATAAATAAAGAAATGAGATATCTTTTAATTCTGGAATGACTGGATAGAAATAAAACTATCTGGAATGCTCTTATCAGAAAGGAGAGAGGAGAAAGCAGAAGAAATAGAAAAAATATTTAAACCCAGTGCCAAAACATACTCTACATTAATGCTCTTGCTCGTCTATCATTGAAAATATCATTCAGTATTTTGTTGTCAGGGACAGAACAACTTATGCTCTTGCACAAAGTAATACAAAGGAATTAAAAAGCTGAAGAATGAGCTGTTAACAGATGTCAGAAAATTTCAGCAATAAGAAAATTAATATACCTCCTGACATGCAACTGCTGACTAAAAGAAAAGGAGTAATCTCTTTCAGTTGACTTGATTTAAAATATACAAATCAGACTAGTTATTATTCTCATGTCCTATGTAATATCAGGGCTCTACTGTTGCTGACACTACACAAAAACATGTAAGCACAAAGCCCCTGCCCAAAAAAATCTCTGTTTAAGGACTGATGGGGAAAAAATATACCAGTGGAATAAAAATGATCTGCCTGCTGATGGACACCCTTTGAAGCACCCATTCTCTTCTTTCATAACTTTTGAAATAGGTCCTATTCTTTCAGATTTTTTTCTCAGTTTCATTCTGGCAGCAAGCCTGCATGCAGAGGCCAGCCTGTGCATCCCTGTGCAGGCTTCCCATGATGGACCTGACCAGGCTCCCAGAGCAGACAGCAACAAATTACTCCTGACTCCAGCCAGACCTGGATCAGGCCAACACATACTCACATGCTCTAATGCTCTGTGCATTAGCAAAGGTATGCTGAAAGGCCAACACACATTTACATTTTAAACCACGCTTCTTTTTTGTGTTTTGAAGTCGAAGTAAGGCAGTCATTTCAGTCTCACAGATAGGCCCAGAATTATGGCCAGACCCACTGCAAGAGCAAAGAACATAAAGGCACAGAATGGACAAGCCAGGCTAGAAATCATCTTATTTCCACAAAGGGATGGCTAGAAGATACCAAATACCTGGCAAGAGCAGCAAATACAAAAGTTTTATCCAACCACGGAAAACTATCCTTTTCCACTCCTCTTCAAACATCAACTACAGCATGGAGGAACTGGGAAGGCAAGCAGCTTGGCAAGGGGGACAACCAGCTACTCACAATCAATATCTGAGTTCTACTGCCACTTCCCACTTACATCACCCAGGCAAAGACCATCACTGAGCTTATCTAAAGTCTGAGAGTCTGTGGCTGCAAGCAGCCCGTTGCCACATCTTACTCTCTGCCCTTCCCAACCCGGCCAGAGAAACCCTCCAAAACCTCCCTGTAGGAACACTTCCATGCATCAATATTAAGCACCTCTCTCTCCTTGTCACATATGCTTCACCCAGGAAGCTCTAAGTGTCAGAAACAAAACTGCCCCCAAGTAAGAACATTAAAGCAGAGACACCTTAAGAGGGAGACTTTGTATAACAGAACACAAGAAGTTAATTAAGCTTTGACCTTGAGGACTTGTAGTCAGCTCCAGTGGTTGTACATAGGAGCAGGCAATACCTTAGGAATGTACATTTTGAGAATAGTAAGCACCTTGCAGCACAAGAGCAAGTGGAAGTTTTGATTTCCAGGAGATTTTGAGTCTCAAAGCCAGGAGCCTGTGTTTCTGCCTCTTCCCAGAGAATTAACACTCAAAAGTTTCTTTGCAAAGACAGACACATAACCTTCAGCACCTTCTCCTGGGGAGATGAGGTCCCTTTGGTGTGTCCGCGAAACTCTGTGGCTCAGCATTTCTCTCCTGCTTCCATGGGAAACATTTAAAAGCAGAGAATAATTTACAAACTTATTTACTGCTCTTGGGAGCCCACAGTATGTTTGCCCCATGGCAGAAAGGTATTCCTTTGCCAATGTCAAAGATCAAAGTTGGCAATCACTAACATTTCTTTAAAACAAACAAAAAACCAGTTACCTACCATTAAATAAGAAGGAATGATTTTTCCATGAGGGAGATTTGTTTCTCTACACCAAAAACTGCTTACAATAGGAGGAACAACTGCCATACATAAGTCATCTAATATCTGAAGAGTGCTTCATTAAATATTTTGCTTTTTATCTTCCATCTTTCATGAATAGTCTTTTTCTTCATCTACAGTGAGACAAGTGTCTGCCTGGAAATAGTGAGGTCTTACTCCACACACTGTCTTTTAGAACACAATGAAATTAAAAACTAAGCTTGCTGCTCTTCTTACAGAAAGAACTGGCTAAATATAATTTTATTTGTATCAGTTTTAAGAAAGCATAATTTAGGAGGAAAAAAGCTACTTACATTCAAATTCCAAATACTTAAGTGATGCATTATTAGCAATGAAAGAAGAGATGTCTATGAGCTATTGGTGTATCCTTGGCTAATCAATCCTGAAAACTAGACTGGCTTATAAAGAGTAATTTTATAGAATGGTTAACAGTAATTTGCTGTCTAGAAGCCAGGAACAGGCTCCCCAAATTAACTGAGGAAATGTACTTCAAATATTTGATTTTCTCTTTCATTATCATTTATTTTTAAATAAATGGCATTGATGTGTGTTGTAATTAGATTTTAATGTACCACTGCCTCCAAAATGAAATACAGAAGAAGTGTATTAAATAATGCATTTTTCAAAATGGAGTAATTGCATAGAGTATTCTTAAGTTATATTTCACAAAAATTATATTAAGTCAGCAAGATCCCTGAGCTTTCAGAAAGTATTCCCTCTTCTGTAACAAAACAGAACAGCCATCACTAGGCCAACAAGATTACACATTTTATTTTTATTTTATTATATTATTATTTATTATATTTTAGATTTGCCAATAAATTCAGTGCTGAAGTGTGACAGTTTGAAGTATCCACACTGTATGGACACATTCTCCAGCTGTGTTAACATATGTGAGTACATACAGTGAGACAACAGAGTACCCTGCATATAATCTTTGAAATTGTCTATTAGAAACACAAAACTGCAGTTATTCTCAGATAACCTGACATGAAATACAAGCCTCTCAAAACAAGCATTCTTACACTGAAGAAGAGTGTAGAGTCCAGTGGATACAGATGCTAAGCATGTTTACATTCAGTGTGAAAAGCATCCTAATCTTGGACCCAGCATACAGCAAATTTCTCCCTCTCTCCATGAACAAAACCTATGCTTTCAGAGAGGCTGGAAAGAAGAGATTACTTCCTACCTTTTGACCTTTTCCACTTTTATTGTGGAAAATAATGTGTTAGAACCATATGCTGACATCTTTGAAGTTGCATGTGAACAGTGTGCAATTGCCATGACATGGTATTCTGCAGTTCCACTGTGGCCTTTTAGAAAGGAGTAGAATACATCACAGAAGCATCTAAATTCATGGCAGTGCAAATATTTGTTCCCTCCATTTTCCAGAGATGTTTTCTCTGTCCCTGCTTATGAGACATGAAAACAGCATTTAGGCAATGGAGATCGAACAGCATTTAGACAAGCTCAGCTTGTCAGATTACTGCTTAATGAAAACTGACTAAGGAACTGAATAATCAGAAAGGGCTTTCGTGTTTAATTTACATGCTGATTTGATTGTGTTTTTCAACAAAGCCACACAAATAAAGCAGATGCACTTGGAAGGAGTTTCCAGAACTGATGAAATAATTGGATCTAACTAATAGAAGATACCTGCCCTGACTCAAAGACTTTTTAGGAAGGACAGAACTCTTTGATCTTCCCAAACACACTGCAAAGGCACTCACATTATGAACAATACTGTGATAGGCTTCACAAAATTGTGAAGCTGCAACATTTTCAGGCACCAATTCATTATATTAATTATATCAACCTCAAATGATCAGTATAAGATCTGCTAAGATTTCTCCAAGTTTCAGATGGGGGTTGAAAGAAAACTCTCCTTCTTTCTCTTGCATACACACAGAAATAAATACAGGAGGCTGTTAAAAAATATTACTACAATCCCATGCTCTGGGAAACTCCCCCACTGCAAGTCCCTGGGATTTCATGTTTCTCCACTAATCTCAGGCATGTTAGGACACTGAGGACCCAGAAGGAAAAGGAAGAAGGAAGAAGGAAGAAGGAAGAAAGTAACTCCATCTGCTGCCCCCACAATAAAATGAGTTGGTGACAATCCAAACTACTCTCACAGGGTTCCTAGCAAGTTAGGAGCCCCCTCTGGGATTTATCTACCTGGGCTGGTGAGAGGCTGAAGATCACAACTAGAAAATTACCAAAGCACAGGACCACAACCAGCAAAGCTTAGATCGGTACAGACTCACACTTGTGCAAAGCTTAGTGTGAATGTTCTCAACTAAAATCACATTCTCCCATCCACCACACTACAAGTGACTAATACACTACAAGCCTCCCCCCTGGTGAGTCCCTTGTTCATAAGAGATGTACCATGATTAGTCTCCAAATGCACAGTTTTGTACCATTCTTTCCACTTTTTACTGGCACAAGTAACAGGTGGGAAAATTCAATCTTCCCACATAGTACTGAATTCTTCTTAGTACTAACCAGAATCTCCCCAAAACTATGATGTCAACAAATGTACATATATTTTGCAAGCCCACATCTGATTCGTAGAGTTGTAATCAAAACACTGTGGTAGCCTTGAGTCTGACACTTAAAGACTATCACTTGTAATATCTTTCTCTCTACTCTAACAGTTCTTGCAGTACATGTACATCTTTATCTGTTTATATTAATCTTCCCCTTCTTTACTGTCCATAAGAATTTCCTGTGAGACACAGTATCAAATGTTTCATTTTCAACAACCTGGGTTAAAACCACTGCACTGCCCTTTGCAAAGTGGTCAGTTACCTTATTATGGGAAGCTACCAGATCAGTCAGATCAGATACCACAATGTCCCTGATTACTTTTCCTGTCAAAATTCGTTTTTAAAGCCTTGCACCACACAATAAACACCACACGCGCAGGCCTCAAAAACACTTTTCTCCTGATGCCTTTAAAGAAAACTGCATGTAATTTTTGCAAGCCAGAGGTTCCAAGTCTGAAGTAGACAAATACAATGAAAAATCATGCTGGTGCATTACCAATCATATGTTCCTTCACTATTCCAAATACTCTGTATCTTCAATACAGATTATTTGTATTCCTCCATTTCCACTCCCATCTCATGACAATAAGCAGATAATTGTTTTGTTTCTGTCTTTGTTTCATCTTTTACCACTCTTTTGAAAACCAGTTAGTGTTCTCTCATTTTCCCTCTAGGCATCATCCTAGTACCCCTGCTACCCTCATTGCAAATCAGAACAGGTATAAGAAACACAATTATTGTTTTTTAATAATAACTACTAGAGTTCCCAAGTTTTAACACTCACAGTCACATCCCCTTGAGGGCACAAAATAAATTAAGTTTATCTAACATATGTCCTCGCTCATGTTACTACTTGTTTTATAACTTGGAGTTCATCTATTCTAGAGCAATTATTTCAGGTTTTGCAGAAAAAAACCCCATTTGGTTACAAATTTCAACTTATTTTTTTGTGTAACATAAAATTTCCTGCTTCATGGAAACTGAGAGAATGGCAGTTTAGATTTTTGTAAGTAAAAAACTACCAAAAATTGTGTGAAAGCAAGTGAGAGGTGTCTCTTCGCAGGCAGTAAAGCTGTTTTTGAAAACTGCAATTGAGAATACTGAAGGAGAAAAAAATAATGATCACAAAGGGGAAATAATTTAAAACTTCCTTCAAAGAGCTGAGTTGCACTACTGAAAATAATCACCTCCACACATGCCTCATCAGGCAGCAACACTCAAGAGCCTCCAGTCTCAGAAAACCAGAGAATGGCTTTTAGTTTCCTTCACCCTGCTTTTGAATGAGCTCTTACTCAAAAGAAAGCAACTCTCCAGGCAAAAGCCTAGTGTTGTAGGACTTACATAAAGAGGTACTTCAGAGCAGCTCAACTCCATTGTCACAGCATCTACAAACAAAATACACCAGTGGAATTATTACACACCCATCATGAGGCATTGATATAATGTGCAATTCATGTCTGCAAACTAGGTCAACATCTTCCAGAATTGGGGTGGGGGGAAGGATATTAAGCTCATCAGCTATTCAATTGCCCCAAATCTCCCCAGAATGAGAAAACACTGGGTAGTGATGCCTGTGTAAGGCTGGAGGAGGAGTGGCTGGTATTAGTTAACATGTGGCATGCATTTCAGATAATAGAAATAGTGAACAAAACAGGTCAGGCTGAGCCCAGCTGCTGAGATGCTCCTAGCTGCAGCCAGTTAAGTAGTGGGAATTTCAGCATTTATCTCTAAAAATAAAAAATTGAACTAGAACTGCATTGTAGCAACTTTTACTCCCCACCAATATCCTGTCTGGTGTTGATTTTTTTCAGCAGCTTCATAGAAGTCACTCCCAAGGCAGGTTGCCTTAACTACCATAAAACAGCAAACTACTAACACAAGTCATCACCAGAACTAATACAATGGCAGTCATCACAGCAACTCTGATTTCCATAATTATATTTCAGATTCACTACACCCTCAAAATGCAAAAATTCATAGTCTAAAAGTAGTATTCTTTTCAAATGAGAAAAGCATACCAGGAGCAACATGTTTACAGCAGCAAGGTGGGCTCAATAACTATGCACAAGTCTTCTTATCTTAAACTTGCTGAAACAGGCTACAGAAAAAGACTCTGTCTTGAGAGGGCTGTGTCAGCTCAGATGTGGCCTTGTTTTTACAGCTGAACAGTTTCCAAGAACAACACAGTTGTGCAGCTCATTGCTTGTTAATGCATATGTACAGCCTGGTATGAGTCAGATAGGATTTGAGAAGTTCCCTGCCTACAAATGCAGAAATTAAATGCATGGCTTCAACTGAAACCAAAACTGACCTACCCACTATCCATACATATACTCCTTTTTAACCACAAATTTGTTAATGCTCATCTCCTGAATCCCATCAATTCAAGTACATTCACAAGGCCACACATTCCTGCAGTTCTCAAACAAGACAAAATCCTTTACAAAATCACTGGTCACAAAGGTTCAGCCAAAAACAATTCCAAGCTTTTCATACTGTAAGAAGAAGACATCGAGGTGAACACTGATCCAGCCAGGCTATTCAGCAGCGAGACTCAGACAGAGGGGTTTCTTATTTTCTGTGTAGAAAGGAGGTATCCTCCAGCTGATTCAAAGGCGTCTCACTTCAACAGACAAAACTCTGCAGTTTCCAGCAACAGCATCCTGAACCCAACCTCAAGAGCAGCAGCACTGGAAGCACAGCCCTGTCAGTACAGAAGAAAACAGTAACGTTAGTTCCACAAGTTGTCTGAAACAAGAGACACATCAGCCATCTGACACCATTGCTCTATGCCAGTGTATAAAACCTACACTGGTTCTCAATCTTTAAAGGAACACATCCAAACTGAAGTCCACCATCTGCACTGCAAGGAAATATGAGCATGTTCAAATCATTATGCCATGCCAAGAGAGTAAGAACCACTCTTGGATGCTTTTGTCAAATGATTATCCTGACCTCCAAAGCCTCAAGAGATGGATCTCAACATCTTCCTCCTCTGCAAGGATGAGATAGGCAGGTATCCAGTCTATTCTACCTAAACTACAGAAAATGTGAGCAAGAAAACATAGCTCTTCCTTTGGAGGATAAAAATTTCATCACCGGCACAATTTCTCTAGTATTGGCAAACACAAACACAACTCACTGGAGACCCTGTCTTCCCTTCACTCTTTGCTTGCATCACACTGTGGATCCTCTGGGAGTCTGAGCAATTGGAAACACCAAGTACCTGGCTCAACATGAATCCTGAGTGGATGAATAAGCTCATCAGAACCATCAAACCAAGGTTTTTCATACAGCGCTGACTAGAACCATGCTGAAAGATTATCAGTACTTTCCCTGTGTACTTGCCTGACAAAACAGCTTATAATGGTGTTTCCTGGATACAAAGGAGTACCTAATGGTACTTGTTGCTTTCTGCAGAAAAATCAATAAATGTCAACATGCAGCACTAAGTGGCTTTTTTTGCTTTTCTCACGCTCTGAAAGTGACGGTTGTTTAGAAAAATATTTCACATCAATGCTCACATCTTTCCTTTGTCTGGGGCTTACAGTAACTCAGCCTGGCTGCTGGAAGTGGCTGGGAGAGGCAGGAAGAAGAGGATGCACGTAGGGAGGAAATACTCAGCTCTGGCTACAGCACAGCACTCCTGAAACCTCCATTTCAGGTCGAGGGACTGAAAGAGACACCATCACATGCACCTTACCACTCACCTCCTCTGTACAGCAAAGAACTGCCCATGTCCACCAAAAGCAGGGGGGGACAAGGTGGGGACAAAGTGCCAGGCAGACAAATCCTCTCCAGGGCTAAGGCAGAGTCCTACCCCACACAGCAAGGGGAGGGTTGAGCTCCCGACACCATGAATGCACAGAATTTCACAGAGCAACACCTGATCCCTTCCTCTGACATCTGTGCCTCTGACACAGAAACAAGCACAACGGGCATCTAACAGACAAACAGGTCTGGTTTCAGGCATTGCCCACACTGGCAATGACAGCAGCAGCAGAATTCATCTACACATAAAAAAACCCACCCCTTTTCAGCATCCAGTTTAGCAGTGAATTTAATGGAATCATATATTGTGATGTGGTGCAGACTGGAAAGACTTGCAGCAGAGGTTTCAGTCAGGCAGAGGTAAATATACAAAAATGAGCAAAAAATCTTGACCATCACTTTAAGTCAAGTAAACATTCTTTTTAGTCTACTATATCCCCTTAGAACCTAGTGAAAAATGCTACTGCCAGTTCCTAACCAGCTCAAGCTAGTAAGAGGAACAGCAACATGCAATTTAGGTTTTGTCAAAGATGCAAGACATTCCAAGTGTAGTTGGAACATATAATTCCAACATTCTTCACCTGATATTTTATTTACTGGTTGTGAATTATGCGACCGTCACATATTCAAATTTTTCAACATTACAAATTTTAGCATTTTAGAGCAATTATGTTAGAAGGACCACAGTAACAAAATAAACCAATGGAAAAGAAAAACCCCATTATTGACTTCACTGCACTGTAAGATGTCAGTTATCAAACATTTTTACTCTGTACACACCAAGAAATTAGATAAGGGGAAGCATTATTTAAATATCAGCAGAAAGGCATTTCTACCGGTTGACAAGGTGACCCTCCAGGCAACACTGTGACTACTCCTGGCTATCCCAGCACTTACTGTCTATCATCAACATTTTCCTAAACACAGAAGGGCATTTCCTGATCCTATAGCAACCCAGCTCACAACCAGCAACTTGACTCTCTCCTCTTCCTGTAAATAAAGCATATCACTGTGGAAGAAAGGGACAGAGAAGGTGAAGACAGGACTCTGGCTTTGATGCTGCTCTGCAATCCAGCAGTCACTTGTACAACTTCACTGAAGTCTGTGCTCTGTGGCTGCTCCAGCGAGCCTCCACAGCTCATTAATCTGTACCAGCTCACAGTTTGTGCAAAAAACTGGGCCTTACAGACACAGGAGAAGTGTGAGCAGTGGTATAAAACATGAATTTCATATTCCCATATATCAATTCAAAGGTAACAAAATGTAAGGTGTTTGCTTGTGCTCTGTTTGCTACATTCTACTTTCATATCACAATTCCACACCTCTGTGCCACAGACCTGCTGCTTTGTAACAGTAAAGCAACTGACTGAATGTCAAAAACATGTAAATAAACCCTCGATGATGCTGCACAGGTGCCTTGGAATTCAATTCCCCCTTTTTAATTACACTTCTTTTGGGTGATCACACTGCAACTCATGCCTATAAAACACTGAGAATTAGTCTTACCACTATATCAAGACAGGCACATTAAGCCTCTATTTGTGGTCAACTAAAACAACAATAAAGCAAGGATGCATCCCACCCAGAGGCCACTGGAAGGCAGGCAGGAATCCCCAGAGAATCATTTGTAATGCCTTAAAATCCAACATATTTGTTTTAGCAAAATGTCTTGTAGAAGTCTAGCAGCACATGCAGATCAAGAGGTCTTCTACTGAGCTCTCTTCTGCATGTTGACTGTGTAACTAACCATTACCACCATTTTATTATTTTTGACCATGCAAATAGTCTGTTTATATTTCTCAGATCTTAATACTCTTCAAAACCTGTGAGATTTCAGTGTGGTGCTCTCAGACAAGCCAGTGTCCATTAATAACACCCATCCCACATCTCCCACTATAAAAGCAATGCAACAGAACTAAACTGTGTTCCTGAATTTATAGATTCCATCTGAGCTATGTTATGTGACTACACCAAAATCTTGCTCAGAGCTTCCCCAGAACCAAGAACTACACCACACAGACATAGCACTCTTTTCAACAATTTGAGACAAAAAGAAGCTTAAGTCTTGTATCAAAAAAATCACCCCATTCAGGGCTACTGAAACACCAAAATATATCCAAATAATTTATTAAAACTAAAGCCATTTTGTGATCCTTAGAAGGGAATTTAAGAGTCCCCAAAAAAAGGTTCACATTTCTTCACCTCTGAAGAACAGTCTTGGGTTTTAAAACACAGAAAAAACCCTAGGAAAAAATGCCTCTTCTGACAGAAGCCTGCTGTTGAGGTTGGCAAAAGACATTCTTTATGCATTCCTGTATTAACATTCTTAATGTAGCATTTTCATTTCTACTAAAAAGAAAAGGAGGCTCTAGAGTTTAGAAATCTTATAAATGTGAAATGTGGGTTATGCATTACTGAAAGGCAAGAATAAAAACAAATGTATTACTGATACATTTGTTACTGAAACAAATAAAATATGTTTGATAACGTTGTGGGACACCTGTCTTACTCCTTTTAACACCCATTTTGAGAGAGACAGTGGCTTTCTAATTATGAATTTTTTAATGGCTTTAGCATTTATTACTCCCTACTCTGGGCACTGTGAAGCCATGGGACCAGAGCAACAGCAAACCCTTTTAAGAGTTCATGCAGCACAGTTTAATGACAAGGTAGCAAAGAAAAGGACCACAAACTTTTGGTTCTACAAATACATTCAAATGGGGGCTCCAGTGCTATCTTGTGACACATCACCCCTCAGGTTTGGCCATCCACCTAACTGCTATAATTAACAAAACAAGAGGATATTCTGTGTATTTAATGACACTTTTGCAACTCGTATTCCACTTTTGTGGACAGCTAGAACTGTGCAACAGACTCTAGACTAAAAACTAGAAAAAAAAATTCATACCAAAAGTCATTAAACATAATTCTAATAGTCAAAGCAGCAGCTGCCCTTGAGAAGGGCAACTATTCCAACTCTTTTAACTACATTATGTAGTTTGGTGGTATCTGCTTGTCTTAATGATGCTAAACCTGAAAGATACAACTCAATTAGTTGGTAGGAAAATCTGTAAGTTTTTGATAATTCTGTAAATGGTCTAATTTGCAAGTTAACTGAGAAGGCCAGATGAGCTGCCTATTATCAAGACACACCTACATGATCACTTTCTTCATTTCAGTGAATATTCAAACTCTATTGTGGAAAAAAAAAAGCAATTAAGTAGTCTAATATTTCCACCAGATGTTGTTCTGTCAGTTTTTCATACCGAGTTCACAGAATACGGTTCAATCTTTACTTATGTGGAAAAATCCCCCTTAGTTAAATGCCCCCTGATATCCTATTTCTACAACGTGCAATAAAGAGCAAATTACTTCTGTAAAATAAAACATCTGCTAAGTTTTCAGTCACATCTGTGTGCCTTATAAGATTCATGAGAAGAACTTTCTCCATTCTTGTATAGGATCATAGATACAGAGGCAGGAGTTAAGTCCATAAAAATGAAGAAGGACTTTAGAGCCTGGCACGTCTCTAAGCTGTGCAAAGCAGTGCCCCAACAAAACACTACCAAAAACTGCTTTGAAAGGTGTTTCTCAGAATTTTACCATTAGAAAAGCTTTCATTTCCTTTACATTTTTGGCTATTAGAGAAGCGAAGAGTAACGAAGTTAAAAACTTCTTTTGCTCTGTACGAGAAACGCAAGCAACCTTACGATCAAGACCGAACACCTTGTCCCCACTGGGACAAAAACTGGGGAGGAAAAAAAAAAAAGAGTAGCTTTCAATAATGAGTATAACAAAACATAAAGAGCAGCAAGATAATGAACTTAAAACAGGAAAACAAACGACAACACATATTCAAAAACAACAAAACCACAAAAAAGCCCTACTCAAATCCCCCTCCGCCTTTCGGGGCTTTGAAGGCGAGTGACAGCGCTCGCAAAGGCTTTGCTCGGACACCAGCGGAGCCCGCCCAGGACGTGGCGGTCCCGGCAGGGGGGAACATCGCCGCAGCTCCGCGGAGCTCCACGCTGCGCGCCGGGGAAGGTTCGGGACAATCCAAATCTCCCCGCCCGGCGCAGCAGCCCCAGAGCCGCGGGGCAGCAGGTGCCGCTGGCCGAGCTCGCCCTCCGCCTTACCTACGAGCAGTGTCCCGGGCCAGGCTCCGCCGCCGCCGCCGGGCCCGGCCGGGACCACAATGCACCGCGTTTCCGCCGGAAGTGGCGGCCGAAGCCGCCGGCGGGCGCCGCTTCCGCCAGGAGTTCTGCCAGTCCTGGACGCTGATTGGTCGCTGATTCTCGTGTGAGGTCTCGCGAGAGGATGCGCTTCCGCCCGCTTCTCAGTGTCTTCACTTTTCCCACACCAAAATCCAGGCGGGAAGGGTGGAATCCACCCGAAAATGGCGGGATCGAGCTGAAATCCCCCGGAATTTCAGCTAAAGAGCCCAAATCCATCTCGGAGCGTCCCCTCGCCCGGCGCAAGATACGCGTTTCTGGCGCGAAGGCGCGCCGCCATCTTGGTTGAGGGCACTTCCGCCCCCATCCCCGACGCGCTCCCGCGGGCCAGGCGGGGCGAGGGGATTCCAAACCCCCAAATTCCGCCTGAATCTCCCCCAAAATTCAGCCTAAAAACCTGCGGGACCCCTAAAGAGAGCCAGGACGCTTCCCGCTCTCTCCCTGAAGCATCGCCGCCATCTTGGTCTAGGGCATTTCCGCCCGCAACACGGAGCGCCCCTCAGGCTGGCGGGGCAAATCCGGCTCGGAAACCCCAAATTCAGCGTAAAACCCCCGAAATTCAGCTTGAAAACCCAAAAATTGAGCCTAAAACCCCCAAAATGCAGCCTGGAGACCCCTCAGGGGTCCAGCACAACCAGCGGCAAATCTCGCGAGATCACGCGTGAAGCCCAGTCGCCATCTTGGTTGAGGGCATCTTCGCCCTCCTCACGGAGCCCTCCTCAGGCTGGCGGGGCAAGGAGCCTTCAAATCCGTCTCGGAAGCCCCAAATTCATCATAAAGCACCGAAATTCAGCGTAAAACCCCGAAATTGAGCCTAAACCCCGCAAATGCAGCCTGGAGACCCCTCAGGGGTCCAGCACAACCGGCGGCAAATCTCGCGAGATCACGCGTGAAGCCTCGCCTCCACTTTGCTTGAGGGCATTTCCGCCCGATCCACTGCTCTGTCCAGCCCCTGCCCCCAGTTCCAGCCACATCTTGTTCAATTTCTCTTGATTTATTCACTCAGGGCCACCATATGGGCAGTCGGTGTCTCAGCTGTCCTCAGCTGTCTGAGGATGAGCGCAGGGAAAAGGGAGGTGTGCGCACAGCCCGCGCCTCGCTCGCCGCCATTGGCTGATTGCGCCGTCACTCCGGCATCAACTCGCGCGCTGATTGGGCAGAGTGAGGCCAAGCCCGGCCCCAATGGCTGGACAGAGACGCCATTGGCTGATTGTGCTGTCACTCCCGGATCTCTCGCGCGCTGATTGGGCAGAGCGGAGCCAAGCCCGCCCCCTCAATTTACAGCTGATCACAGGGTCTTTTTATGTATTGAAGTATTTATTTTGGTAATTATTAGTATTTATTATGGTAATTAGCCAAAAAGCCATTAAGCACGGGTAATTTGTCCTTTGAAATGGGTCGGTGGTCCTTTTTATGGGGCTCAAAATGATGAAGTAAGATGGGGGTTTTTTGACTTTTTTAACCTTTTTGTGACAACAGAATCCTGGTTTTTTTTTTTCCAGGGCTGTTGGATTTATGGTTGTATTGTATTCTTGGAGTCTATTGATTAGTCAGGATACATAAACAGCCCTCATGATTTATCACTTCCTTAAATCCAGCTTCTGTTAATAGAGGGAAGTTTGTCTATCTTACCTCAGCAACATCTACTTTAACTAAAGTCTTTAATTTTGTCGTGGTTTGAAAGCAAAACGAGTGAGAGGCTCCAAGTCAGAAATACGATTTAATAAGAAAAAAAAGGGTAAAATGTTAATGGGTCTTCTGTTAATGGGTCTTCTATTAATGGGTCTTCTATTAATGGGTCTTCTGCTAATGGGTCTTTTGTTAATGGCTCTTCTGTTAATGGGTCTTCTGTTAATGGCCTGCTGCATGACTCATAGATATCGTAGTTATCTCTCCTTAATGGGCCATCAAGGACCCCCTGTATGACTCATTATCCCCTTGTGAGATGCTCCGCCCAGGGGGAGGAGCCAAGCATTCTCACCTGGATATAATCTGGGATTTGGAACAGTACAGGGGACCTTACCAGTGGGTTCCCAGAGGATCAGAGCTACCAGACCTTTCTACAGGATAACTGCTTCCATCATCCCACTCAGGTTGTATTCTGACTCTGCCAGTGGTCTTTTGTATTATTGCATTCATTTTATTTTATTTTACCTTTTTTTTCTTATTATTATTAAATTGTATTTCTGACTTGGAGCCTCTCACTCGTTTTTCTTTCAAACCACGACACAACCTCACCTGTCCACCAACCAAAGACCAATGTTTGGGGACCAGCAGTGTGGTAGAATTCCTTTATTAGAGAATTGTGTCAGGGAAATACAGGGCTCAGAGATGTGGGACAGCAGGAGGCTCTTCCAGATGCTGTTTATTGTATCAAAGACGTTGCAGCAGTCCTGGGTCGTGGGTGACAGAGCCAAGCCTAAAGCTGCATGCCTGAAGCCAGGTTATCTCTGGTTACAATGCATTATATAGTTTTCTTTGCTGAGCATCTTAATACATAAAAACCCACAAGCATCATACACTAAACCTTTACCGTTATCTATAGCCTATCACAACTAGTATTGTTACCATATTATGTTACAGTTTAAGCTTAAAGTTGTTTTTCCGTTTTCTTGCAGTTGAATTAAATTCTTAGACCTTTTTTTCCTACTTGCTATGTCAGCATGTTTGTTTGCCCGTGGTATCTTCTGCTTTTCCGAAGATCTTTTTCTGCTCGGTAAAAACATTTTTTGTTTGTTTGTTTGTAGTCAACACATCCATTGCTCCAGCCAAAAAACCTCCTTCCAGGTCGACTTAACCTTTGCGTTCTTAGTTGCCCAGTAATGCTGGCTCAGCAATTCTTAACTTAGACATCTTCTGTTCTTCTAATCAAAACTTGCTGCCACCTCTATTCCACTCTCAGGGTCCACGTTCAGAGGGTTTTCTGCTGAGAACACGTATCTGTGAAACTTTCCTGTCGAGCTTTCATCTTTCCCGACACCTGCAGCTGCTACTGGTAAGACAGCATTTATATATACATATATATACACACATTTTTATATATATACATTCATATACATATATATGTATGCAAATGTACAAATGTATAAATAGGTATAAATGTATATATAAATATATAAGTGTATATATGTATATAAATGTATAAATACATGTTATACATAAATAAATATTTATACATTTATAAAACTATATATGTGTATATACATACATACATGCATATATACATATATACGTATAAGTGTATAGGTATATGTATATAAATATATATATGTATATATGTATATATGTATATAAATGTATAAATATATATACTTATGCATTTATAAAAATATATGTATATACATACATACATACGTGTATATATACATACATGTATAGATACATATATATGTATAAATGCATATGTATATAAATGTATAAATGTATAAACGTATATATGTATATAAATGTATAAATATGTATGCTTATACATTTATAAATATATGTGTATGTATACATACATACATGTATATATACATACATACATGTGTATATACATATATATATGTATAAATGTATGAAAATATATGTATATAAATGTATAAATGTATAAATGTATATATGATTATAAATGTATAAATATGTATATTTATACATTTTTAAATATGTATGTGCATATATATACATACATGCATATATACATACATACATGCATACATACATACATGTATATATACATATATATGTATAAATGTATAAATGTATAAATATATACATATATAAATATATACATATATAAATGTATAAATGTATATATGTATATAAATTTATAAATATGTATACTCATACATTTATAAAAATATATATGTGTGTATATATACATACATGTATATATACACACATTCATGTATATATACATATATATGTATAAATTTATAAATATATATGTATATAAATGTATAAATACATACTTATACATTTATAAAAATATATATGTATATATACATACATGTATATATGCATACATGTATATATGCATATATATGTATAAATGTACAAATATATATGTATATAAATGTATAAATGTGTATATTTATACATTTATAAATATATATGTGTATATATACGTACATACATGTGTATATACGTACATACATGTATATATACATATATACGCATAAATGTATAAATATATACATGTATAAATATATAAATGTATAAATATATATATATATATATATACTGAAAAGACTCAGGGGACACAGACTACGGGTGCTGTCACTGCTGCTGTTGCTGCGTCTGCCTGGGACTTAGAAACTTGTAGGAATGCATTTCCACACCCAAGGAAACGGTTCTAT